>CM052705.1:8736990-8754899 GCA_028551405.1 Uromys caudimaculatus | reverse complement strand
CCCCCCCCCGCCCCCCCCCCCCCCCCCCCCCCCCCCCCCCCCCCCCCCCCCCCCCCCCCCCCCCCCCCCCAAAAAAGAATATAATTTCAGTAAGAGAAAGGTCAAAGACTAGGCTCTTCATAAGAGGATGTTAGCTAGATTCCAAGGCCACAGAAACAAAGGGGGGGGGAGGTCAGAACATGATCGTAAGAGCGTAAGATGACACACGTGGTCTGTAAGTTGTCACTAGAATTCTCACACTTCAAAGTTACCTGCCCCATCATCCTTCCTTGTTGTACCTTAAAACCAGAACTTTGTTTTATATTTCTTCTCTGGTTTATAAATGAAGTTTTAATTTTAAAATTAAATGTAAGGAATAAGCTATCATAGTCTTTCTCTTTCTACTCTTAAAGATATCACAATGTGTTAGAAAAAAAGTCCGTCTTGCACCAGGTATAGTGGTGTACACCTCCAATTCCAGCACTTGGGAGGTGGAGACAGAAGGACTAGCAGTTCGAGTTCATCCCCAGCTATGTGACAAGTTCAAAGCCAACCCAGGCTATGTGACACCTAGTCCAGAAGGAAGATAGAGAAGAGGAGGGGAAGAGAAGATAACAATCCTCTTCTGCACAAGAAGGAATGGGAAGATTCACAAGAGGTACCCTGAGCCAAAATGACAGAGAAGCATTCCATCACACAAGCACACTAAGGAAGAAAACTCAGTGAGAACAGGTTCCAAACACACCCACACCACATTACTAAATTTCCATGACAACAGAAATAATGACCCCAGATCACCTTTCCAGAGAGGGAACCAGGTCCACTCCCCACAGAGATGAAGTACACCAGCGCTGAAATCGCTTAGGCCTTTGAAAGCTAACTCTGGCTGACATGGGTTCCTTGGTCACCCTCCCGTCAGGCACACTGTGCCTTCCGGAGCCGAGCATTCCTTCAGTCCTCCGGTGCCTGGGTTAGACACAGAGCTGATCCTGCTGGTTCCCTGCCTCAAACTGCACACACAGCAGATGGAAAACCGATGCTCATGTAAGAATGCGGAATACCCCAAACTTCTAGAAAAAAAGACCCAACAAATCAGAAACACGTGTCATGACTGTCAATGAAGGAAAACAAAATAACTAAACCTAACTGTTGTTTTCCTGACTATTGTTTTGCTCTTACAAAAACAAAACAAAAAAAATTACCTTCTTATTCTTAAGGGGGAAAATGCCCTGATAGATTCCATTTTATAACTAGCATAATCTAAAGAGTGCTTCCAAAAGGTAAAGTTTACATTACTCAGTCATGGAAAGAATACTGCACCGCCCCTAAGCAACGCCACTTTCCCAGGTTAAAACCACCTAAAAGGGCAGCATAATTACGCAGACATAATTCTTGTCTATTTGTTCTTCAGGAACTCCATGTATATGGTGATCTTTCTGGGAAGTGAAGTTCTAATTCAGTTTTATGTAACAGTGGAACAGCCACAGCACAATCCATGACTGATTGACGGATCAATTGACTGACCGATTGGCTCTCATTTGTCTATCAACTAAGTCTTTCTAGGTAAAGCATTTACATTCACTATTCAGATTAGTGGCAAGGCTTTACCATATTAAATGCAGGGATATTAAATGCAGGGCTACAGCATTATTCTGGCACTAAAAACAACAGCCAAAGGGAAACAAAAATGACTAAGATTACAGAGCAAGAACAGTACAAGACTTCTTTTTAATTCAGAGAAGTTGGCTCAGAGTGCTTGACTCCTGGTGCTGCTATGCTTCCTTTTTCAAACTATGAAATGAACTATTTTATGCTTCTTTCTTTAAAATGTTAACAAGAAAATATACTCATGGATCCTTTCAATACAAAAAAAAAATTAAAACAAGGCAAAATTTCCATTATGATCTCTGACTTTACATGTCTCAAGAATGGACAACATTGCACTCACCAAGTACCAGGCAGAGACAGTTACTAGGAAGTCACAATCTAATGACAAACTCAGAAACAGGATTAATAAGAAAGCACAGTGGTGATTTGAAAGACAGACACACAGACAAAGCGCTGTGGGGACTAGCTCCCATGAGACCTCAGGGCTCGACTCTGCATGACAGGAAACCAGTCCAGTGAAGGTTCACATCTTCACAGGGGTCTCCGATCTCTGCACAGGAGTGTGCTTTCTTCCCTGCAAGGATTTAGGACACGGATCTGACTGCCAGTGAGGCTGTAGGTGGAGATTCTCCCATCTGAGAGGCTGGATTAAGTGTCCTTTAAAGATCCTGTCAACTCTAAAATTGTATAATTCCATGAGCTCAGCAGAGGCTAAAACAGTAATAAGAAGCTTGATCGAGGGAGCGGAACTTGGACAGGGCCCCAGAGGACAGCTAGGCCCTAAATAAACAGAAGTTGGAACAAAAGCTACTTAGCTCTGGACCCGTATAGTAAATGTGTGTCAGGTCAACCTGCAAAGTTTAAAGGGTTAATGACAGGAACAAAGAGTAAGACTGGTTATCCACTAGAATTCTGGGAAACAGAGTCAGAATTCCATATTCCACTAGCCACTGGAAACAGCAGGCTTTTCCAAGTCACATATTTAAGAAAATCATTTCATGAGACATTAACAATACTGTTTACCCTACTGACAGCCCACAGCATTACACTCTCATTGATCACACAATTGCACTTAACGAAATAGATCGTGCCAGGGGATCTGACATGAGCTTACGTTGTTCTCTGCTGAAGAGCTTAAAACAATGTGAAACTGAACTTCAAATAATGTGGCTTTATTCCTCACCAGCTTTAAACAAATTTAACTCTGTGAGTGTCTACTTCAAATCTTCCTCCTCCTTTTTCTGGCCCCCTAGCCATCCCCCGAAGCACTGTGTGCTTACAGCATCTTCATCTGGCACTATTGGGATGGACATGTATTTAAAGAGTCAAAAATCAGCAACAGGAAGAGCATTTGGGTGCTGAAGTGGAGAGCTACAGACTTGAGGACCTGAATTCAGATCCATAGTACCCCCATAAAAAGCCAGGCATCAGATACCAGTGCTAGGGAAGGAAGACAGATTGCCCGGGGCTCGCCGGTAAGCCAGCCTAGCTGAATTAGTGAGCTCCAGATTCAATAGAGACCCTGTATTTAAAAATAAGGTAGAATATGACTGGAAAATACCTGAGGCCAACCTCCTGATAAATCCACACATGTGTGCATGTGTGCACACAGAGAGAGAGAGAGAGAGAAAGAGAGGGGGGGAGTTTATATATTCATATATGTGCATGAAAAGTCAAGAACAAAAATGTCTTTTAATTGTTTCTCAACATTCACAAGAATGCATGTCACGCCCAGCCTCATTAAATCACATAAGTTAACTCCTGATGCTATTCCAATACCTTGATTTATTAAATAGAGGGTGGGGTACTGAGTGTTCTCATCATACCACCATTTCCACTGTATGAGCAGAGAGGACAGAAATTAGCAGCCATGCAAAAAGGAACACATGAAGGACAGTAAGATGTGCTAGCAAAGGGACAGCAGTGGGGACAAGACAGCAAGAGTGGGGCAGCCCAAGCGCTTGACCATAAGAGGCAGCTCCACAAACTGGCACTAAGAGACGCTGCCGCTCCTGTCCCACTATCAGCGTTAGCAACACAGCCACTCTGGTCCAGATCCTCACTTACCCCTTTCTCTGAAAGGTTCAGAGTAAGCAAATGTAAGGTCCTCGTATGGGACGACTTCCAGTCTACAGGCATGACATTCCCATAATTATCTGTCAGGGCGTTCCAAATCCTTAAACAGAAGAAAACAGCAATCAGTAAAAAGTACTGCTCCACACGGCTTTAGTTAAAAATCCAGTACCATAGTAAAGGACTCAGAATAAAATAAACAGAAGGTGCAGTGCTTCTTAGAAAGACATCAACCAATGTAGAGCCATGAGAAATCATACGATTGGACTGACGATGACGTCTTGTTTGTGAAATAAAAAAGAACCAAAAGAAGGAAGGAAGGAAGGAAAAGAAAGAACTCTCTTAAAGGCAGCTGCTAACACTTTCATTTCCTATGTGCTAGGCACTATTCAAAGTTTATAGGACACACACATAGAATGACAGAGCACACAGACACACACACAGTAAGTTACTAAATGTAAAAAAGCAAAATCAAACACACAAAAGAACCAGCAGTATAGATAGATAGAAGGAGGTATGGAGACGTGGAGGGGGTGGAGGAGGACTTCATTTAATCCTCAAAAACAACATGAGAAGCAGAAACCTTTACTAGTCTCATTTTGCAGTAAAGAGCCAACAAACCAGGGGAAATCTCAGTACTGTCTCCAGAAACACAAAATGACACACTATGCTTTCCAAAGAGATGCTGTATTTTTTGGAGAAAGGATTCAGTCTCAAAGAGAAAGAAAGATTTACTCTCTGATTTGACTGTAACAGGATAAGGCTGAGGCCGATGCACGGACAACGGATGAGGGAGCTCGTGCGTACAGGCAGGTTGTACAGCAGTTACCCTCCGGCTCCTTCACCTGCCTGGGTATCCCCTGCCCTGCCCCAAAACAAAGCTTAGACAGGAAGTAAACACCTTATCCAGCTCTATCTAAGTATTAACTCAAACAAACTGCACTAATTACAAACCACACTGGACAAAAGACAGCAAACCTCATGATAAAATTCAGATTTGGGTGCCAAAATAATAATCAATACAGAAAAATAGTGTTTTATGAAAAAAAAAAAAAAAAAGCCGGAGTTCAGAAAGGTGATATTTAATTAAGGGAAATGAGGTTACACACCACATATACTCACATGTCGTATTTCTTAAAGTGAAATTTTGTGACATGTATCTAACTGTACACAATAAGTCATGAAATATTTGTGCAAGACTGTTAGCCATCAGGACACAAACAATCCTAGGAAGGGCAAAAACGTAACGACGTAAGTTTAAAACTGGAAAAGCAACATACTTGATTCAATAAACAAGATCCTGTGCTTAAGAATAGAAGCTGCCAGAAGAGTGACATCCCTACGGATGTGCACCTGCCAAACCCAACCAGCCTCACAGAGCGGGGTCCGTCACCCTACAGGTCCCCCCCCCCCCCCCCGGGCAGGGCTCACTTAGATTACCTTGCTGTTGGAACCTGATACTCTCTACTGTCAAGAAACTAGAGTTGGAGGCAAGGGCAGCTACTTGCTGAGTCCCACCATCCTGGGCCCCAACTTTTCAAATACTAACAATGACAAGAAGAACTAAAAAGGAAAGGACCATGACTGCTCCTGGGTGTGGGGGGGGGGGGGTTCACTGTAGATACATGGGAGGGCACAAGCAGGGGCAGAGACAGAGACATCGGGGAGACTACAGAGACGTCCTAACCCTGAGCTGGGCCATGTCCTGGGAGAGGGGGAGAGAGGGGGGAACAAGCTGCAGCAGCCAGAAGGCCCAAAGGTCCAAAGAGAGCAGGGAACCAAAATGGTTGGGCTATACAGGGAAGGGCGGCCCTGCCTCCTGGACTGGGGAGTTCAGGGTTAGGGGCAGGGTATGCCAGCCAGGAGGGCTCTGTCCCTCAGCCAGGACACACGGAGAGCTTGGCAGCCAGTGTCCACTTTGGTATGTTTATGGGCACCTCAGCTGTCTGTCCCAGGTTTGAAACCTAACTTGAAACCTAACATTGACTACATACCTAACCCTGGCCAAGGTCACAGAATATTCTAATAGGTGAGGAGTCCCAGGTTTGGAAGGGTTGTTGTATCTGTTGGTCACATCTTCTTAAAAGAGGCTAGAAGATAAAGAGAGTGGAGTATCTCTCCCAGAAGGAGTAGCTGTGGGTTTCAGATTCCAAGCAAAAAGAGGACAATAAACAAGCCTCTTTCTCTGCCATCATCTTTATCATAATAAACTCGTCATAAGCAGCTGCTAGGAGAGCTCCCTATTGGAGTCAAAGTCCTAGGGACAGTGGCTCTCCTGGACCAGATAAGAACAAGCCATACAGAAACTAAAACCAAAGCTCAAGGAAGTAAAAGATCCAAGTCATGGCAGCATGTAGGCAAAGGGGTTTTCTAACCAATGAAAAGGTTAGAGTTGACCCTACAAAGCAAGTGTACACAAGAGAGAGGACAGAGGAGAAGTGAGCCCTAGCTCTAAAACGATTGTTTACACATTCCCAAATCAGGACACATAAACGCTCACCAGCACACCACCTACTAAACACCATTATCAAGAGCAACATGGACTAAGGAGGAAGGGGAAAGGCTAAAAGACTTGCCTAGCCTACATGAGCCCTGGGGTTAAGTCCCAGCACCACAAAAAACTGGGTGTGTTAGTGCACATCTCTAATCTCAGCACTCAGAGATAGAGGCAGAAGGATTGAGAGTTCAAGATCATCCACAGCTACAAAATGAGTTTGAGGCTAGCCTGAGCTACATGAGACTATCTCCAAATGGAGGGAAAACAATATAAAACCAGGCTTAGTGGCTTATGCATGGAATCCTAGCACACAAAGGGCAGCAGGAAGAGCAGGAGTTCAAGGTCAGCCTGAGCTGCATAGCAAGTTCAAAGCCTGCCTGGGCTGCAAGAGACAAAACAGGAAAAACAACAAAATAGTTTAGATTTTACAGCCATCTAACTTTAAAGCACCTGCTAAAATAAACTTTCCAGAAAGTCCAGCTGAACCAAAAATAGGTCTTCTAAGAATCTTGGTACAAGCCACACTCATCTGCTTTAAGTAAATTACTCATAAATATAAATTTAAAATCCAGAATATGCAGTAAGTTTCAATAATTCGAGTATATAAATCTACACATACATGATGCTATCTGCTCTTTGGGAAAGTCACCTTTTGTTGTGCACTGCATCTCTGAATTTAAACTCCATTCATACACTTAGCCCTCCTCTGCCCTTGAGCAAGAGAGAACTTAAAATGGAAGGGTCTTGGAACACAGCTATTCACCCATGTTTACATATGTCCTCTCTCTTTGCTCTTTCTTGATAAATCTCCTAATTCCTTGAGAAATTAAAACTTTTTAATGGCATGAATCTTATCATAGTTCAGGAATTCCTCGCATGGTTTTGGTGCCTAAAGGCGCCTGGCACCAAGACCAATGACCCTGGGGACCCACATTGTAGAAAAAGAGAATTAAGGGTACAAGTGGCCCTCTGGCTTCCAAAGATGTGCTTGACAGGCTTGCTTTATCCGTCCACAATCACACAAGTACTCACGCAAAATTATTAAGATGTAATAAAAATGTTGTTTTAATTCTCCTCTCTAAGATCTAGCGTCTCCCTCCACCTCTGCAACATTCTGGAAACTGGTCCTACCTATCACCTTCCGAGGGGGCTAGTACTCTTACCCAACAAACAAAACACTCTAGCTCACTGGCTCGCACCATTCTTTTAGCTAGCCTTTGACGCAAAACCACGGTACATATTTACAACGCTCATATAAACAAGCAATAATTGGGTTTAAAAGTGTTTGAATAAAGTGCTCTCATCAACTCCTGTGAATGTCCTCACTGAAGCTATTCACAGAGAAGGCTGGGGTCACTGCTGCTGTGCACTGGTCTTCTGGATACACTATTAGATGTCATTAGTTAAGGGCTGCCCTGTACTTTTTGCCTCTGTGACAGTTTGCTCTTGTGGGCCCAACAAACTCTCACACCTCTGCACTCTACCTAACTCCCAGATCTCCATTAGGATTCAATGAAGTCTTCATACGGTCATCCCCTTTGAAATATCCCATATCTGGTATCAAACCACTCATTACACGAGCAAAACATGTGTTTAACCAATCTATGTCCCAACCCACTTTGTGTCCTACTTGAGAGGAGCAATGCCCACTCTGGCATCCCCAGGGCCGAGCCCATGGCAGGGGCTTTAACAGAAGCGAGTTGAATGAATGAACTGACCCACACGTGCCCCAGGAGGCAGGGTCTCCCCCAGGGAAGCACACAGGAGTCTGCAGGAGGGTTCAAGGAAAGGCAGGGCAGGGGACATTTAAACTCCAGTGGGCCTGGCCAGCAGCCCCAGGGCGGGGCTGGGAGCAGCCGAGAAGGAAGGAGGGCACGGGGCGGGGCCTTGCGGACTCCCCGCTGCGGCGGGGGCAGGGTGAGGTAGGGGCCGCTCCCGCCCGCTCCCGGGCCCGTACTCACTCATCCCCTTGCAGGAGGCTGCGCTCCGTGATGGGCCGTACGGTCGCCCGCGGGGGCTCGGCATCCGACGTGGGGCGGAAGCACAGGCTCAGCTTCTCCTCCAGGCTGGAAGCCAGCGCCGGGAAGCTGTCGCCGCCCGCGTGTGCCCCCGCTCCAGCTTCCGGGCTCGCGTTACAGTTCTCCTGGTGCTGGACAGTCCCGGCCGGCTCCTGGAACTCATAGAAATCCTGCCAGTCGCCGTCCGCCGCCATCGCGCCCGCTGCCGGCGTGCGCCCCGCCCAGGCCAGACGGCCACGCCCTGTCGCTTTCAGGACACGCCCCATCGGTGCCGCCCACTCGAGGCTACGCCCCTTGCCCTCCAGCTCTTGGGTGAGCAAGACCCAAGCTGACTTTAAAATCTTCACTTCCTAAGTCTTCTGAAGCTGACGACCAGTTCTCAGGGAAAGGAAGAGCTTAACTGAGTTGAGTCACTTCCTATGTTCTTGATAATTTAGAAACAACTTCCCTCAGCGTCCCTATCTAAAAGTGGCTAAAAGGAAGACTTCTTTAAACCTACTGTCAGATTTTTTGCCCCATGGAAACATTCCTAACGCTCCATCTAGATCAACAAGAGTTACTGGGAAATGTTTCCGTGGTACCCAAATTCATTCCACAAATACATCTCTCCCACGTGCAAAGCACGTGCTTGCTGAATAATTACGTGAGTGGATATGCCCAAAGGACTTAGAAAATGCTTCAACAGTAAATACTCACCTGTTTGCTATACATGGACACTTCCTTATTACTTACTATAGCTGAAGCCTTAAAACTTAGTGAAAAATAAATCTTGTAAAAGTGTGACTGAGGTGTGGGAAGCTTTCTTTTCATGAATCTAGCTTCTTATTTATTTATTTATTTATTTATTTATTTATTTATTTATTTTTGCAAAATAAAATAATTTATGGGGGTAGAGAGTAGTGATGGTTGTATTATGTAGTATGACCACACTGTACCCTGAAGATGGCTAGGATTATAGTTTTGTTACGTGCATTTAACTACAACACAAACTAAGGAAAGTAGATAGGTGCAGTAAATGCCCAGAAACAGACAAAACCATTATTTCTTCAAATGTGTCGTTCAGGTGGATGAAACATCTTTAAATTATACGTTATAAAATGTTATATGTCCACACATATTCAGGATTTGTATAAAAATTTATTGGGCAACTCTATCCAGTGGGCTTGTTTTATATATAATTAAATACAAAAGCGCCTAATAAGTTGTCTTGCAAACAACACCTGTCCCTCCTCAGGCACAAGGAAGTGTCAGGCGGTAAAGTGTAAGAAGCCATTCAATAGGAGACCCATTTCTGCCCATACTGTGGCACTATGCCCTTCCACCCACTCTTTCTTTAGTTTCTTTTGACTCAGCCTTTCTTAGAAACTATCCAGTTTCAAGTTTCTGTTCCCTTGCCCCTTCACTCAGTATTTCCCGTCAGCAGCCTTGTTCTCCTTCCTGATAATGCTCCTCCCTTTCAGCTAATTTCTAGCTTCCTACACTGCCACCAATCTGAAAAAAGAAAAGCCCGAGCTTCAGGTTTACACAGTCTACCAGAGGCCCCTGAGGAGGGAGCCGGTCTGCTTTATCATATCAGACAGCCCAATTCTATAAGTTGGCTCACACAAACATTTATTTTATAACGATTTTATTTCCTACCAGCTCCTAGAGACCTTTATGAAAATGATCACGTGTGAAGGAGTTTCCTCATCTGATAGATTAAGAAAAGATAGCTTGTGTATGTACCAATAATAATTAAAGAAAATTAGGCCATGAATTTGGAGGCGGGGAACCTGAGAGGGGAAAGATTTTTGTAAAGTTTTAATTTAAACTAAATTTTAAAAAGAAAGAAAAATTAGCTGAGAAAAATATTTTCCAGCACTTGCTTCAAAACTAGAGAAGACAGAAAAACAGCTTTATGGCACTTAAATAATGTGCTCACATAAACCCTGACAATGGAAACATCTCAGTTGTATGGTGCACTAAAATTTCTACATATCACACATCGCAGTGAAAACTTTTAAAAATGTAAACGAATATCACTTAATATGTAAATCACCTAAACATACAACTCATCTGAATATACAGAACAAAAGAACAGAAATACTGAGTATTCACAGAGCCTGAAGCAGCAACCATGGAGCCTGCATGAATCTGGGCTAGATCCTCTGCTTATGTGCTGTGGGTGTGTAGCTTGGTGTTCTTGTGGGGCTCCTAACAGTGGGAATGGGGGATGGTGTCTCTGACTCCTTGGCCTGCTCTTAAGACACTGGTCCTCCTACAGGGTTCCCTCATCCGGCCTTGATATGAAGGTTTGTGCCTACTCTTCTGGCATCTTATTCTGCCCTCTTCAGTTGACATCCCTGGGAAGCCTGCTCTTTTCTGAAGGAAAACAGAGGAGCAGTGGATCTGGGGAAGAGGGAGGGAGGTAGCCGGGAGGATTGGAGAGGGGAAACTGCAGTCAAATGTATTGTATGAGAGGAAAGTAAATTTAATATACATATATGTACACACACACACCATATATATATAAATATATATATATATAATCAAATGCTAAAGGCTCATAAAGCAACAGATAGGAAGGTCTATAATGAAATTTTCAACTAAAAATTAGAGTTTTCAGTAATTACAAAGTAATATAATTGAGTTATTTGAGTAAAGGGGAGGTCTGGAGACAGGTAGCATCAAAGGAGACACCAGTGGCTGTGTAGGGGAAATAGACCCCAAGTTTATTTAGTAATTATGAAAAGACAGAGAAGCACAAATGTACAGACCAGCCAACAGAGAAGACAATAAAAACATAAGGAAAAGAAATCTATGTTGACCCATGAATTTAAGGAAAAATGTGTTTGCTTGTCAAAAGGAAAAGGTGGTCTCTTTTCATTTGTTTCCCTGTTTAAAAAACTTTGAACAGACCACACACAAAGAAACCATCATTTTTAAGGAGTTGGAAATGTTAACTACCCTGATTTGATTATCACGAATTGTAAGCATTTATCAAGTTACCACATTTTACCCCATAAATATGTGTTAAGTATTATATGTTGATTAAAACCAATTCCACACACAATCCAAAACTCGTTAATAAACAACATTTCATTCTAGTTATTCAAATTTGACAGGGGGAGTCTATAGTGAACAGTTACACTTTGCATTTTCATGATTAAATTGAGGTCTTTATAGGCTTGAGCAATGCAGTTGCTCACCATAAGAAGGAGCCAGGATAACTGGCTATGGCTTCATTCTCTGCAAGGTACCAGAACAGCTGGGCAGGTGGCCACTCCGAGTACATGTCTGAGTGTAGGTAACACTGGCGGCAATTCTCCATCCAAACTTAAAATTTGTTAACTCTTCTCTTACCTGTGAAGTAAATCTATATTTCACACTACCATTATATAAATTAACTTTACTGCAAAGTGAGGCACCATTAATAACATAGACTACTGGCATTGGTAAACGTAAGAGCTTTCGGAGCAACATCGGAGGCTCTAACTCTGAGACAAAACTCAATGGAAACGGGGCATCTCTAGCTGTCAAGAAACTGAGTCAGCCCGGTCACTTCCTATTCATCCGGGAGTGGCGTGAGAAATGAGTTTCTTCTACATTGTATTGAGGACAAAGACAAATGGACAGTGCGTGACATCTGAGTAACGGGGAGGTCTGGAGACAAGTAGCATTAAAGGAGACACCAAAGGTGACAGGAGAAACTGATCACTCAGAGGAGTCTGCAGCAGAAGAGAAGCCAGGAGGCTGAGATTAGACCCACACAAGGTCAGGGGAAGACTGTACTTTGCATCTAATAGCTTCATATTTCATTTATATTATACACATGATTGTACGTTATCTTCTGGAATATTTATTAATGTATATTTATTATAAAAATATTCTAAATTTCCTACCGTATCAGGATTAGGCGATTGTATGACCCAGCAACATCCCACAAACCCACCAGAGCTGTCCCTCAACATTTACACGGGTGAGAGTGAATAGGGAAAAAGCGTTATAATTGAGGTGCTTTACTGCTTGGGATTTTCTCCTACATCCTTGCTGTCTCCCTCCTAAGTTTCGATGTTTAAACATTTTACAATATTTCTTGCTATTTCTAAAGAGAAGATTTGCTTTATAACTGAGGAGAATATGAGGATAAAGGCAAAGATAGCTAGTCTGCATATAGCATAATTTTATTTTATTTCGTGTGTGTATGTTGTGCGTGCACACGTGCGCCCACAAGTGCCACATGACACACATGTAACGGTCAGAAGACATTTGTAGGGGCTGAGTCTTTCCTCTCCTGTACCTTGCATCACACTATGGCTTGGCTGCAGGCACCTTTACCTGCTAAGCCATCTTATTGGCCCCAACATCAATTTTTAAATGATTTATTTATTTTTTTATTTCATGTGCATCAGTGTTTTACTTGCATGTTTTGTCTGTGTGGGGCTATTAGATCCCTTGGAACCTGAGTTACAGACATTTGCGAGTTGCCATATGGGTGCTGGGAATTGAACCTGGGTCCTCTAGAAGAGCAGCCAGTGTTCTTAACTGCTGAGCCATTTCCCCAGCCCCCCTAACATAATTTTTTTTAAAGCTATGAGTTTAATAGAATGTTTTTTACCATTTGTCTTTTAGAATATGTCAGTGCTTTTGACAGCAAAAGAGCTAAATCAATAACGCTGCATCAAAATAGCTTCTTTAAATGTTCTGAACCTAAACGGACATACTATTGAAGCCAGACAGGAATTGAATCCACAAGAGCTAAACAAAGTGGACTGTTAAGATAATTGTTTGTGTAATTTAAGCAAACAAGTAATTACTCAATTTTCTGCTCAATTTGACTAGGATAGACACGGAAGTCACTAACTGTTTCTAATTTAGTAATATAGGGTTAAAGCTAGAAGATCTGTAAAGTCCCTGTTATGCAATTTAAAGAAAGAAACCTTAGTCTTCTCTGGTGCAACCCTGAGGGACTGATTTACTGTTTGGAAAAGAGAATTAGTGTGACTCTGAAGTCTCACAGGATGGGAGACCTTCAAAGTCCTGAATTAGCACTAGATCCTGAATTTTACTATTCACCTCTCTGACCCCTATGGGGTTCTAGGGTCTCTGGCAGCGGAGTTGTGTTTTTATACACCTATGCCAGAGGGTGAATAGATGCTGGAATGAGCAAGCATTCTATAGGGAGCATCAGCCCTGACCGGCAGCTAACCTCAGCAGCAGCCATTCCCTCTCGTTAAGGACAGATCTGCATCCTTTGAACTCCTATGCAGAACCTCTCAGCCTGGATACCTCAGATTGCGACTGTACTTGGAGATACCATTTTGAAGGTGATTAAGGTATAGTGAAGCCTTTAAGGGGACCATAGTCCAATCTGCCTTTATTCAGAAGATAGTATTTAGGTCTGCAGATGAACCCCAGGGGTGCACAGGCACAGAAGATAGCCACATAAAGACACAGTGTCATGGAGGTAAGGAAGCCTTGTTATCCTGGCTCACACTTTAGTGTTGGGCTTTCAGCTTTCAGAAGTAGGGAAAATACTTCATTGTTGTGTAAGCCACACACTATTTTGTCATCTTGGCCTTGTCAGAGTAATGCTAATGCGTCTTCTACAGCCACCACAGTGGCTTCAAGAAGTCCCCACAAGGTGCCTCGCAAGCTCAGGATGGAGACAATTTCATTTTTCTTCCTAGTCTTCTTGGCAGCCCTGGAAAGATCTCACCAGTGTGTTAGATAGGTGAACTGGATTTTTCTGCTCATACCACCATCCCACAGGACAGAAGACTGGACACTATGAAGAGTTAGGGAGACAGAGCTGTGAGACAGACCAAGAAGGTTTAGTGTGCCCGTTAATCAGTCTCAGGAGAGGATTCCCTAGAGGCCAGAGGGTAAACATGAGGAATACACTGTCTTTATCTCCAGCTAGGTGGCTTCTCAGATGAAAGACCTGGACATCATGTGTCCCCATGAGCCCAGAGCACAAATGACATCATGTAACTTCACAGAAGAGTCTGGATCCAGGTCTTGACTTTAGAATCCTATGAGTCATTAAGAATGGGGGAAGGCTGTCCTTAGAGAATTATTAAGGTCAGGGGCTGGAGCAAGTCCCATGGTGATGGCATCTACACACTGGACAGACGATCCACACTTTCACCATTTGTTGGACACGAATATCTGACTTTTCTCTGAAGGCCTAGTAGACATCCCAAAAGCCATCTTGAAAGGGTTGCACCAGAAAAGCTAGCACTGTTGAGGAGAAAGAGACACTACAAGGATAGAACAGGTCAGAAATAGAAAAGCGAAAGAGCAAGCCTAACCCTCTCCATCTGCTGGTCTCAGCAGGAGCGGGGGGATGGGTGCAAATATAAGACAGAAGTTATTTATATTAATGCCTAAAAATAAAGCTGAGCTTTCTTGCTGGTATGGTCTGGCAAAGTCAGCCCTTTCAACATGTTATGTCTGTGACTTGATGACCTTAATTCAGCCTTCACCACCTTGAACTCACATGCCACCACCCCCTCTGTTCTCATCTCTGTTGGAGTTGTGTGTCGTCCCCCCCCCCCCCACTGCCTGTCAGTGCACAAAGATCTCCCATTTTCTTTGAAAAACAATAGTAGTGTTCCAACAAATGTCTATTCAGCCAACTACAAAGGCTTGAGGAGTTTCCATCCCAACACAAGCTAAGTACAACCCCTTGAACTGGGGTCGGCTGGGACCCCTAAGCTGCCAATGATAGTTAATACACTTATGAAGATAATACCAAGCAGAAATGGGTATTAAAGAAAGTGAGTAGGGAAATGAAAAGTCCCCGCCAGTTCCAGGCTGAAACAGGCATTCAGTCTGGCTGCTTAAATAGAGAGGAAATCAAGAAAAACATCCACCAGCCTCTTCATCCTGGCTTGAAAGAAGGACGGGTAGAGAGTACTCAGTACTGGGAATCACAGAGAACCAAAGCCCTGGGACAAAGTAGTTTCAGAGGAGGCACAGTTCAGAAGGTGACCGCAACAGGATACCTTCTGATTCACTTTCAGAAAGCCGACACGACAAGGTCACCTTTGCTGTGTGATGCTTTGACTTGGGTCGTCCCCACCTCCAGGCTAGCTTGGTGTTTGCAAGTCAGGGTCCTTTTACCTCACAGGATCTCTGACTCAATGTGGTATAGCACCACTTTTATCTGCCAAGCACATTTTAAAATGATTAATTTACGCTCCTTTGTTGCTCAAGGCTGCCTTGTCCCAATCCTCAACTTCCCAGCCCTCTCGTAGGGATGGCTGTGTTACACAGGTGAGAAGGGAAAATTACTAGGTCAGAAGACTTAAGTCTCTCACTTCTGATAAGCTTTCAATCCTTTGTTGGATAATCTTTTACTAATGGGGTGAATGTGGCCAAAACGTACAAAGTAGGAGAGGAAATCTCTGTTATTGGTACCTGGGAAATGTTTAGTTTGTTTTGAAACTGGGTCTCTGTATGTGGCTCTGGCTAGCCAGGACCTTGTTTGGTAGGCAAGGTTGGCCTCAGACTTGTGGTGATCCTCCTGCCTCTGTCTCCTGAGTACAGGCTGGGGTACTGACATTCACCATCACCCCTAACTTGGTGTCTGAGAAGAGAAAATACTTTTCCAGGTTTCCCTGTAAATGCCAGACACCCTCTGTACCCAAACTGGAATGAGAGAGGGCTTATTCCAATTCTCTGTTTTTACAGTGCTCTGCCTATGAATGATTTATAATGTGCAATTTGTTTCCATGACTTGTTTTTGAAGATCGATCTGTTCCTGTCTGTCCTTTACCTAAAAGTGATATTAAAATGTTCTCCCATAGGCAAAGGGTGACACAAGCTAAAAACTATGCTCTTAATAGTGCGAGACACAGACAGTGACATTGATTTTTACATCAAATGACTCTGGGAGGAGAGACTTGTCTCCACTCTCCAATAAAATAAACAATATTAAGTTCTTTGAAATTGCATACTTTAATTGCAGGCCTGCTATAAAGAAAAATTATGGCATTTACATCTTCCCAAGATGTCAGAAAATGTTTACCAAATCACTAAGTTCTACATATTTTATTTGCAGATGGTGGTGGTTACACATACATCAGATTTTTTAATATCATTTTATTTTTTATTGATTTCAGGGAATAATGATATTTTCATTTATAATTTGGAGATTTGCAATTAGTCTCTGAGATCTTTCAATCACACAATCTTCTTTTACAGACTTGGTAATTGCTTTCTTATATTGGCCACTGTGGTGGTTTGAATGGGTTTGGCCCCTGTAGACTCATGTGTTTGAATGCTTGGCCCATAGGGAGGGACACTACTAAGAGGTGTGAGCTTGTTAAAGGAAGTTTGTCACTGTGGGGGTGGGGTGTTGAGGTCTTAAATAATCAAGCTATGCCCAGTGTGAAACAAATCCAATCTCCTCCTGGCTGCCTTTGGATCAAGATGCAGGACTCTCAGATGTTCTCCAGCACCAAGTCTGCCTGCCTGACGCCATGCGTCCCAGTGCGATGATAATGGACTGAACCTCTGAGACTGTAAGCCAGCCCCAGCTAAATGTTGTCTTTTAAAAGAGTTGCCTTGGTCATGGTGTCTCTTCATAACAATGAAACCCTAACTAAGGTAACCACTTTGGCAATCTGAAAACACCTACCTTAAAATGGACAGAATATATCACAAGATGTAGTTATGTGATTTTTTTTCTTAATGCATACATTCATTTATTTGGCCCAAATATAACCTTCAACAACCTTCTCATTTCTAACAATCCTTGAATATATATCTCACTTTATCCACTGTTGTTCAAATCTTTCCTGTGTCTGTGAGTTAAATATGTGTGGGTCTGGAGGCCAGAGGTTGAAGCTGGATACCTCCCTCTGGATCTCCATTTTGTTTTGTTGTCATTGACAAATTTGTCGTTGCAGTTGTTTGTGGCGTTTTTTGTTTGTTTGTTTGGTTAGTTTTTAGGGCCTTCTTATGTATGTATGTATGTATGTATGTATGTATGTATGTATGTATTTACTTATATTATATGCATTGGTGTTTTGTCTACAAGTATGTCTGTTTGAAGGTGTCAGATCCTCTGCAACTGGAGTTACAAGACACTTGTGAATCGGTGGCTGGGGACCTCAGCTCGGGCCACAGAGCTCCATACCCAATTAGGGCCGGGAGAAAGATACCCTCCCAGGAGCTTGGAAAATCCAGGAGTGGGGCCAAGACAAGCTCCACAGCTCAGCAGGAACTGCCCCGAACCTGCGAGACACAGGGACTGAGGTAGGCGGTCATAGAAACCCCCTGAATCCCAACAGCAGCAGTGGCGGCAGGAGACTTCTGCCTGGGCCACCAGGGTTCCATAGCCAAGCAGCGCCAGGAGAAAGTTACTCACCCAGGAGCGAGGAAAAAACACCTCTCAGAGAAAGCTGGTCTTCAAGAAGTATTGATACAGAGGCCTGCAGGTGAGAAAAGCCATAGCCAGAAAGTAAGATCAGCTAACATCAGAGTTAACAAGATGGCAAAAGGCAAGGGCAAGAACCGAAGGAACAGAAACCAAGGCCACTTGGCGTCATCAGAACCCAGCTCTCCCACCACAGCAAGCCCTGGAGTCCCCAATACGCCAGAAAAGCAAGACTCAGATTTAAAATCATTTCTCATGATGATGATAGAAGACTTTAAGAAAGAAATTAACACCCTTAAAGAAACACAAGAGAACAGAGGTAAAGAACTAGAAGCCCTTAAAGAGGAAACACAGAAATCCATTAAAG
>CM052705.1:8695352-8736490 GCA_028551405.1 Uromys caudimaculatus | reverse complement strand
GTGCCCCATTCTGGCCAGCTCAGCTGGGCTTTATTTCATAGGCTCACTGCAGCTCCATGTGTTCCTGAGACTACATATAAGCAACATATCCTGCATCCAGACCCGATCAATGCAAACACATGAGCCTGTGTTTCTTCTCATCACCAATGGGCTCAACACACATGAGCACAGTGACCATGAAAGTTGTTGATAAATGCAGTGCAGCCGAAGTGCACATGAAGAAAGCTGGGTCCCAGTCACTGCTAAGAAGTAAAAACCATGAGAAACCCACTTTGGGCTTCCAGTTAGTGGGAAATAAACTTTTCATAGCTAAAGTTCTGCAAGTTTTCTGTGACAACAGCTCACAGTATCTTACCAAATAAGCTTAGCTGACCAATAACAACCTTTTTCAACTGTATTATGCATACGTTTAATTAAATATTACTGGCTTCATTATCAACAATCATATTATAATGTGATATATTTTTATGTATTTGAAAATGAAGATGTGTCTGAAGCTATATTTTCTATTTGTGGGTCCAAGTTCGCATTGCTAGTTAAAAAGTTGAAATGTATTTGTATGTTTTTAGTGCATCTGAGGTTGGGCCTTCTTTTTCTTTTCTTTTCTTTTTTTTTTTTTAAGCAGACATTTCTATAGAAACAAACCTATCTGTAGTGGTTTGAATGAACAATGTCTCCCATAGGCTCACATATTTAAGACGTGGTCCCTGTTTGGCGGCACTTTGTGGAAAGGTTATGGACTTTTTAGAAGTGGAATCTTGCCAAAGAGAACAGGTCACTGCAGGCAAGATTTAAGAGTTCATAGCCTCGTTCCTGTTCAGTTTGTTCCCTGATTTCTGTTTGCAGTTGAGGATGTGGTCTCAGCCTCTTGCTCCAACTGCCTGCTGCCATGCCTCCCGTCTACCGTTAGGGGGCTCTCATTCCGGAACAGGAAACCAAAGTTAACTCTTTCTTCCATGAGTCGCTTTGGTCACGGTGTTTTATCGCAACAACTAAAAGTAACAAAGGCAGAGCCCTAAAGCAACAGCCGTCTGAAGATTGTGAGTTTCCCTTTATCCCTACATAAGGCTGAGAAGTCTTCTAACAATGCTCGAGAAAGACTTCCTCATTGGGGTGTCTGCTGGCCTAGAGGACATTTGCACTCTTTGTCAGCTATGATTCTTTCTAGGTTCGATATTCTAAGTATAAAGCAAGGTTCCACGGGACTCCCTGAGTCACGTGTTAATAATTCATGTCTTCCTTGCCCTTTCTAGCTTGTACACACCTTCCACCCATCCTGCGTCTGCCCTCATCTTTAACCAGGAAGATGATTTATGTGCCCTCAAGTGTCTCCTTCTTCCAACTAAAAATGTTCCTTCCAGGGGTCTTCAGCTTTTTTTTTTTTGGATACTGATAGAAGGACTGTGGAACCCAGGTGACATGACTGGCTCTCAGGACAGGATTCACTCCCTGGGCTTTGCTTGTGACCCTTTCTTGCCCAGTGCATGCTGCTGAAGCGTCTCTGAGCTGCTTCCTATTCTGGTGAGCAGTGCTGCCTCACCAAACTCAATCCTTCCATGAAAACCCATGGCTTCTCCACCCACAGTCACTGATACATGGATGTTCTCAAACCTCCATAGAACAAAACAGTCTGTGGGGAGGGGCCACAAACGCCTCTTCTAGTCTCTTGATCAATGACCTCTCTCTTGTCTCAGAAAGTCTCCAATAGACAACTCTGTGAGCTTCTGAGCACCTTTAGCCATTCTACGTTCCAAGTGTCTGTTGGTTGTCATGGCAAATCTATGGAGCTGGGCCAGGAGAGGGGTGTGGGTGTGTGTGTGTGTGTGTGTGTGTGTGTGTGTGTGTGTGTGTGTGTGTGTGTGACACAGAGAGATGAGAGACAGATGAAAGACAGATAGTGAGAGAGATGAATGAGCCAGAGAGAAAAAAGAGGACAGGTAGAGAGGGGAGAGACAGAGAAACAGAGAGACGGATTTTAGAGTTCATGGCTCTCAGAATCTTGTCTTCCTTATCTGGAATTTACTTCAGTAGATTATCCTGGTTCCGTCTGCCCACAAGAGAGACAAGGATTCATCACACTGGTGGCTTTGATAGGCAGCGTGTCAGATATATTGGCATCTCTGATAAACCCTGAGTATAGTAAGCTTGAACTAGGAATCCAGTTCCTGAAAGTGTTCTGTGCTCACCTGAATCTTCAAAGGAAGAGGCCCTTGAGAAATTGTTATCAGAGAGGCTTCATCCAGCAACTGATGAAAACAAATGTAGAGACCCACAGCCAAACATTAGGGAGAGCTCTGGGAATCTGGGGGGGGGGGGGGGATGGTAGAAGGCAGAGGAGTCAAAGATGCCACAAGAAAACCTACAGAATCAACTAACCTGGGCCCATAGGGGTTCACAGAGACTGAACCTCCAGCCAGGGAGCCTGACCTAGCACTCTATGGGACTGACTGATGCCCTCTGCATGTTTGTTACAGTTGTGTGGCTTGGTTTCCTTGTGGGACTCCTAACAGTGGAAGAGGTGGTTGTCTCTGCCTCTGCTGCCTGCCTTTGGGACCCTCTCCTCCTTCTGGGCTGCCTTGTCCAGCCTTAATAGGAGAGGAGGTGCCTAATCTTACTGCAACTTGATGAGCCATGGCTGGTTGATATCCATGGGAGGCCTGCTCTTTTCTGAAGAGAAATAAAGGGGGTGTGGATGACAGAGTGGGGTAGGGGGGTCTAGGAGGAGGGGAGGGAAACTGCAGATGTAAAAGCAAACAAACAAACAAACAAACAAACAAATAAATAAATGAGATTGAGAACCATTGTCCTAAACCATGAACCAAATAAATCCTTCATCATTTAAGTTTTGTTTTTTCAAGTATTTGCCACATTTATGGAAAAGAAAATCCGAATAATACAACATTTATAGACAAATGTCAGATCCTGACAAGTGGGCATACACAAGATTTTAAAACATGAAGCTATAACAGGGTGCTCACTGGTAACCAACAACAGTCTAAAATGAGAATGACATTAATATTTTATTCTATTACTCCTGTGGGCCATTTGTAACTGAGTCCTAGACCTTAATAGATCCTGAGGCCTTAGCACAACTGACTCCATGGTGAAAGTAAGAGTCTGAGAGCCAAAATATAAAACTCTAGTGTGTGCATCAATGACATTAACAAGTGGGTTACTTACTGTCTATTTCAAATTTTTTCCTATAAAAGCTTCTAAAATTACTTAATTATCATATGTGTGATTTACCTACACACACTGTTCATGTTCACAATGTCTGTTCATTGTATACATGCCTTACAAAATATCTGGGGAAAATACAGCAAAAGGAAATATTCATATTCAAAGACGCTTTTAAGGATGCCCTGTGATTAACACCTGCCCTGTCTAGTACTCCAGTTCCCCCTGGCCCCCTTGTGGTTGGGTGGGGCTTTGCAACCAGATCTGACCAACAAGCTCAAGAGAGGTGCGCATTCCTTCCAGGATGTATTTAATTGCCAATGTGAGTGTCTTAGGAGCTATATTTTCCCCCTGGCACAGTGACCAATGACATTTGAGATGGCAGCTGTTCTGCTAGATTCAGTTCCAGTGTGAAGATGATAAACAGAGATCTCTTGCTAACCCCTTATGCAAGTGAAAAATAAGTCTGTTAGTTTAAACCATTGAGATCTGGGGGTTGTTTGTTTTAACAACATAGATGAGCCAAACCGGACAGACAGACATTGACTTATGAAGGCAATTACAAATAACCAATGTGTTCTTTCACATAGGAAAGTGAAATAAATGATTACGCACACAGATTATAGATTATGTTGTTGGCAGTGAAAACCACTCTTGAAGTACGTTGATTGAGATAGGAAACCACTCGCCCTAGAAAGCTACATAGGAAGAAAATGTAAAACAGAATATATTAAATAAATTCATATGTAAATTATATAAGAAGTTTGCATGGAAATTGCTCAATGGCATTAGTTATTACAGTATAATTAGAAACACGTAAACAATGAGCCATCCCAAATCCAACCTGAATTACATTCTAGCTGAGGGCTTGTACCGTCTTGTAGCTGCAAGAGGATGGAATGCTGACTTCACTCACCATACCTGCAGGGCATGACCATGCCAACACGTACTTGAACATATCACTTGCCCTTGGTGCAAGAGAAGCTGTGGGTTTCTAGCTAAATGATGCTACAGAACCCCTTGACCAAAATCCCAGTGCTGCAAGTTTCAGGCAGGGATGTGAGAAAGGCCACCCACCCACACCCTCTCACTGACTTGTCCTGAAGATCCTGGTTCATGTCGCAGATGCTTCAGCTGCTGTCTTGGATCTAGCCTCTCCCACAGCTGATGCAGACACCAATGATGCAAGCTGGGAGTGTGGGGGAGTCAAAGCCTATGGAGCAAGTGTTGATCAACTGGACAGAAGGCCAGATGATAACTGCTGCCTTGGAACTCAGGAAGGGAGATGTGGTCACTCCACAGTGTCTCTGCAGACATCCTGTATGAGTCAGCTCTCAGCTTTACTTGCTACCTGCTATGGTCAGCTTTATAACCCACTTTCTAATCTGCGACCCCCTTTCTACTTTCTCTCCTTCCTCCTCATGGGAGTTGACTCCCCAGGAAAACATGTTAAGGAGCAGCCTCAGGCACTGTCATCCAGAAGGGGCTCCAAGAATCAGCAATGCTTCCTTCTAAAGTAATGTCCATGTTCCACTCTCTGCCCTCCTCACTGCACTACACAGCACTGTCTCCCTCCAACATCAAACCCTGTCTATTCTAGGAGAAGGCAGGGGTGAGGGCGTGAGGCAGCTTGAGCATAACAAGGAGGTTCTAGTACCTCGATTGCCTAAATCTCCGCAAAGCTGTTCAAATTTTAGAGAACCTGCTTGCAACAGGATTTAGACATACAGAGTTAAGAATGAAACTTTATTCCACTCCTTAAAACCTGACAGAAGATGTGATCTTTGCTAGCATGGGTGGCTGTGCTGGCTAGTTTGACGTCAACTTGATACAAGCTCGAGTCACTTTGGAATAGGGAAGGTCAGCGGAGGACATGACCCCAGTAGATTGGTCTGTGGGGTAAGCCTTCAGGGCATTTTCTAGATTGATGGTTGGTGGGAGCGGGGTCCCCCATCACTAGGGGTGATATCACCCCTGAGCTGGTGAACTTGGGTTCAATAAGAAGGCAGGCTGAGGCTGGAGAGATGGCTCAGCGGTTAAGAGCACTGGCTGCTCTTCCAGAGGTTCTGAGTTCAATTCCCAGCAACCACGTGGTGGACGACAACCCTCTGTAATGGGATCCGATACCCTCTTTTGTTATGCAGGAATACATGTAAATAGAGCACTCATTTACATAAATAAACAAATCTTTTTTTAAAAAAGGCAGGCTGTGGCTGGTAGACTGGGATGCCATGAGAAGGCAGAGCAAGCCATGAGCTAACAATCCAGGAAGCAGGGTTTCACCATAACTTCAGTTCTGGCCTCAGACTTCCTGTCATGAGTTCCTAGGATGGCAGAGTGTGACCTGAGAAAATAAACCCTTTCCTCCCCAAGTTACTTGCAGTTTCTCTGCAAGTTACTGATGTGTGTTCTATTACATCAATAAGATTCCTAAGACAATATCTTTCCTTCCCATTGCTCTGCTCTAGAAGGTTTCTACACTTTTCTGTAAATGGCTTCTGACCCAAACAAGCTGCTAAAAAGCCCAGCACTAGCTCTCAGACAAGTCTCTCTGGCACAGGGATGTGCTTCCGTTTCTCCAGGCCCTGGCTAGATATTTAGACCTTCAGATCTGTCTTGGCCTACCTCAGCTCTGGAGTGGAGCCTTTTGCAATGTTGGAGCCAGACTGCCATGTGGGTGTCCTGTTAGCTGGGAGCCACCTGCTCACTGATTCCTGGCTTGCCTTCACTTCCTGACAACTGAGCTTGTATGGGTAACTCTTACCCGTAGGTACTGACCCTTGGCCTATGGCAGATCTTCTTGGCCTCTGCTTTTTACCCTGACTAGTAACCTCTAGCTGCCTGGAACTTATTTCATGCAATTCTATCTCTCATTTTTAAAGACTCTATTTTATCTTGTTCACACTAAGTAGCATCTCGATCAGACTGGCCACAGAGAGATCTGGCTGCCCCTGCCTCCCCAGTGTTGGAATTAATATTGTGTGTCAACACACCCACTCTAACATCTATAAAATTGGGCCTAATTTCCAACGACCTTGTACTTGGTGAAAGCAAGAAGGGGGTATTTAAAATGTGAGCATAAAACTCAGCAGAAGGCACAGGTAAGTTCCATTTATAGAAATACCAGTAATAGCTTATTGCACACCTACTGTGTTTCAGGGACTAGTCTGGGAATTTAAAACCTTATTACTTAATGAGCAAAACAGACTTAAGTGCCTATTTTCACCTCTTTTCAAAACTGATAAGGGGTAGTCATTGACCCTTGCTACATCTGTGGGAGGGTTTGGATGTAAGGTGTCCCCTCAGGCTCCTGTGTTGGAACACTTGGTCCCTAGCTGGGAGTACAGTTTTGAGAGGTTGTGGGACTTTTAAGAGATGGGGTCCAGTTGAAGGAAGTGGGTCTGGGGTAGGGAAAGGTATTGAGAAGTATAGCCCATCCTCTTTTCCGGTCCCTGTCACTCTCTCAGATCTGTAGTCTTTTGAGAGATGGGCAGGAACCATTGTGTCTTCCCTAGCATGATGGAGAATATCCACTCAAAGTGTGAACCCCACTAGTTCTTCCCGCCTTTAAGCTTCTTCTAGTCAGGTGTTTGGCCACATCCATGAAAGGAGCAATTGATTCATGTCACATGTTGCATAACAGTCAATCAAGCCAGATGGTGGCAGAGGCCCACTGTAGTGGTGAATTAGTTAATCCACTCTATCTCCCAGTGGGTCCCTCGTGTGCTGCACCCACCCACGAGCTCTGGATTCATGAATGAAACACACACACACACACACACACACACACACACACACACACACACACACACACCAGCTCATTTTGATATGCCTTGACTAGCTCAATGGTTGGGCACTTCGGTTTTTTTGTTTGTTTGTTTGGTTGGTTGGTTGGTTTTTCGAGACAGTTTCTCTGTGGAGCCCTGGCTGTCCTGGAACTCACTCTGTAGACCAGGCTGGCCTCAAACTCAGAAATCTGCCTGCCTCTGTCTCCCAAGTGCTGGGATTAAAGGCCTGCACCACCACTGCCCGGCTGGCTGGGCACTTCTAAACCTCCCCACACTCCCCTCCAGTATCCCTGGATTGATACCTTCTAAACGTCCCTGTTACCTTCAGGGAAGCCACCCTATAGGGCTGCTTTCCCTTTCCACCTACACTGATGGATGACTTCTCTCCTTCAGCTCTTAAATCTGATCCCTCTGCCTCTGAATCACGGCGATTCTCCTCTTCCTCCTCTCTCCCTCTGTCCATTGCTTGTGCAATCTTAAAAGTCCCACCGGAGTCTCCCTGCCCAGCCATTGGCTGTACAGCAATTCTTTATGACCAACGGAAGCCAACTGGGAGCAGGGACCCTTAGGTCTGGAAGCTGAAATAAAACAAAGCATTAGAACCAATTCCCAACAGCTCACCTTTAATCCCAGCACTCAGGAGTCAGAGGTAGGCAGATCTCTGTGAGTTTGAGGCCAACCTGGTCTACAGATCTCGTTCCAGAGCAGCCAAGGCTGCACAACAGACCTTGTCTCAAAAACAAAACAAACAAACAAAAAGTTAATCAATATCTTGAATTCTCTCACCAGTCCTGTTATCTCTTTTATAGCAAAAATAACTATGGACATTTTTATTTTTAAATAAATTACATTTATCTCTCTCTCTCTCTCTCTCTCTATTTATTTATGTGTGCCCATACCCTCTCCTCACCTCAATCTCTGTATCCTCACTCAAGCTTTTAACCCTGGATATCTCTCCATCTTCTTTCATGTCACCTATATTCTGTTATCACCTCTAATTGAATTTTTGCTTGAATTGAAAGATGATAGGCTTTTGTATAGCTTTTCATGCTTCCTTCAGTTTGGGTAAGTCTTCTACCATCTTCCCCATCTTCCCCATCTTCCCCATCATCTTCCTTATCATCTTCCCCATCATCTTCCCCATCTTCGCCATCATCTTCCCCATCATCTTCCCCATCTTCTCCATCATCTTCTCCATCATCTTCTCCATCATCTTCCCCATCATCTTCTCCATCATCTCCTCCATCTCCTCCATCATCTTCTCCATCATCTTCCCCAACATCTCCTCCATCTCCTTCATCTTCCCCATCATCTTCCCCATCATCTCCTCCATCTCCTCCATCTCCTCCATCATCTTCCCCATCATCTTCCCCAACATCTCCTCTATCTCCTCCATCTCCTCCATCATCTTCCCCATCAACTCCTCCATCTCCTTCATCTTCCCCATCATCTTCTCCATCATCTCATCCATCTTCCCCATCATCTTCCCCATCTTCTCCATCATCTCCTCCATCTCCTCCATCATCTTCCCCATCATCTTCTCCATCATCTCCTCCATCTTCCCCATCTTCCCCATCATCTTCCCCATCTTCTCCATCATCTCCTCCATCATCTCCTCCATCTTCCCCATCTTCCCCATCATCTTCCTCATCTTCTCTATCATCTCCTCCATCTTCCCCATCTTCCCTATCATCTTCCTCATCTTCTCTATCATCTCCTCCATCTTCCCCACCTTCCCCATCATCTTCTCCATCATCTCCTCCATCATCTTCCCCATCATCTTCCACACCACTCCATGCTTCCACTCTCTACGTTCCACACCACTCTCTACGTTCACTTTGCCTGTCCTCCTCTATCCCTTCTCCCTGATGCATTCTTCACCTCTAGTGGTCTATTTCTAGTTCCCTGGCTTTCCACCAGGTTAAACACATAAAACACAGCACTCAGGGCTAGAATCCACATGTGGGAGAGAGTGTGTGTAGGAGACAAACTTGTCTTCCTGAGCCTGGGTGGCCTCACTCAGTATACTTTTTCCAGTTCAGTAAATAGTATTAGTTTACTATTAATCATTTACATAAAATGGAAAGCTCTTTATAGCTGAGTAATGCTACGTTGTGTGGATACACCACGTTTCCCTTATCCATGCCTCAGTTGACGGACATCCTGGTGGCTTTCACTTCCTGCCTACTGTGAACTGAGCTGAGTGCACTGAGCATGAATATGCAAGTATCTCTGAGGTGGGCTCGTCTCAAGGAGGAAACAGACTGTCGTTGATTTGCTAAACACTCATGCTGTCAAGCTGTCTTCTAAATATTTGGGCTTACACCTGCACGTTTGTTCTGACACTTTGGTCAAAGAAGTTTCTTTGAGCATTAACAACCACAAAAAGAAGCCCCCCCCAAACAAACAAACAGATAAATAAATACATAAAATAAATAGACAGACATGAGGTTGGAAAGAAGGTAGGTAGGGGACATTATGGGGAGTTAGAGGGAGGTAATGGTAGATGAATATGATTAATATACATTACATAAAGGTATGAAACTTTCAAAGAATAAAAATATTATTAAAAAGGAAATAAATCTACACTAAAACATTACTATGTTGCTATTTATAGTATCAAGAACCTGGAAATGGCCTGATTATCCACCCAGCCTTAGAATATTTATTTTGTCTGTGGGTGTACATTCATATAGTGGAGTATTATGTCCTATATAAGCTCATATACAAGAAACACCTAGGTCTATGAGAACCAGCTTGGAAACAAGTTTAATTTATGTTGTTGGATGAAAAAAAATGATGAAATTACATTTTTCACTCTTCTAAGAAAAAGTATATTAATAAAGTACCCAATTTATACATTTATAATATAATGTATATCTGTGCGCAATGTCTGAAACACCAGGACATTAATATTAATGACCTCTCTGTGACCCATGGTCAGTGTCTGGAGAAGCAGCAGGGATAATAGAACACTTTCATTTTTTATTTTATATACGGCTGAGGTTTTTCTGTGGTTTAGAAGCATGCATGACTTTTATATGGAAACACTCTCAATTTTCCTGTTTAAATGTAAAATCTACTGTCCCTACCCCTGCGGTCATGCGGTGTCAATTCTATATTACATCGATTTAATCTTTCATGCACAAGTGGTCGCATTTCCATATTTGTTAGCATTTAAAAACTGTAGGATCAGTTTCATACTTCCTTACTTTTCTTGCTATTTTATTCAATAACTGTTGATGAGTTTATCAGTGG
Source organism: Uromys caudimaculatus (assembly GCA_028551405.1). NCBI lineage: Eukaryota > Metazoa > Chordata > Mammalia > Rodentia > Muridae > Uromys > Uromys caudimaculatus. Next base: position 8,726,267 of record CM052705.1, on the reverse strand, counting down.
TGCTAGGGTTTGAACCAGGCCTTCATGTACAGAATCTCTGAGCTACAGCCTCAGCCCCCCCTTTAAAAATATTGAGATACGGTCTCACTAAGTTACACAGGCTGGCTTTGAACTCACTGTACAACCGAGGCAAGAACCTCAGCACCCAGTAGCAAATACAGGGCCTGGCAGAACTCATAGGTTTGTTTGTGCCAGGGTGGTATGTGGTTTAAAGCTACATTGGGGTAGTCCTATTGTATGAAGTGTCCATTGTTTTATTCCAATCTGACTGGATGTTAATGTCTGGAATTGCTCATTTCTTCAAGAAGACTTCAAACTCTTTTGTATATCTTGAAACAGTCCTCATTGCTTCTACAAGAACCTGTGAGGTAAGGAGGGATCAAAGGCAGACAGGCTTAACTGGATACTAAATGCTCACCTAAAGAATTCAGCTTTCTTAACCCTCTTGTAATTCTTCAAAGATTTCCCAAGTGTTTGGAATTTAATTCATATCTAAGTTCCCAGGGGTGTTTTTAGATTCATCTCTTTACATGTTCGTGTAAGGGTACCACATGCGTGCCTGCTGCCCACAGAGGCCAGAGGAGACTCAGAATGGGAGTTATAAGCAGTCGTTAGCGGCCTGATGTGAGGGCTGAAGACTGAACCTGGGTCCTCTGCACGAACAGAGAGTGTTCTTAATCTCTGAGTCAGCACCTCTCCAGGACCTAAGTTTTCAAAAGAAACTGAATTATCCAAACTTTAGAATATCAATTTTAAAATTATTCCTAATTTTTTTTTCTTTCCTTAGAATTCTATTCTTGTTTTAAGGAGACGTCCCTTCAACTGACTTAGATACAATCATTATAGAAATAATGAAGTGTTGTTGTTATTGTTGCTGTTAATATTTACTACGTACATTACACGTTTTATGTGCCTTAGCAGGTACATTGAAATTCAAAGCTCACAGAAATCCAATGTTACTGAGGAATCTCTATTGATCTTCAAGTACCAAAGAAATCTACAAGGCAGTTCCTGTGCAGGACTCTAAGCATACCTCATTCAGGTAAAAAGATTAAATGTATAACTTCAAAAATGGCCTAGAATAAATGGATGTCACTGCCAGTACCTGTGTAATTGAAGTCTCTGAAAAAATAATAAACAATGATGATAACTAATATCGAATATACCGAGACGAGAAAGCATGAGTTAGGGTGCTTTATTAGTCCTAACTGTCCCCCAAAAATTGAGCTTAAGGAAGGCAGGGCCGAAGCTACAAGGCATTGAGAATACAATCTCCTCAAGGAACATACAAGAAAGCAAGCTTCACAGGATAAGGAGGTGAATGAGGCGGGGCTGACGAAGGAGCAGATGACAAGTAAAGCCCACTCGGAGGACCGAGCGAACGGACCGACGGCCACCTTGGAGGAAAGAGAGTGAGCGGACCGACGGCCACCTCGGAGGAAAGACTGGACTGGTAATGCGCAAGGGCAGCTGTGGACTGAAGATCTGGTTGCTTTATAAGATGTGCATCTAAAATTAAAAAGCAAAAGCACATACTGTGTGACACACTGTGACACACTGCAGTTTCCAAGGTGAGATTTTGCTTGTTTGTTTTCTTTGGGGCGTTGCGAGGGCAGAGGGCGAATGTGGAGGGGCTGGAAGACCAGTGGGATTGGAGAGATGATGTGAAACTCACAAAGAATCAGCAAAAAGTTGTTTTCTTTTTAAAAGTTATTGATTGGCTGCGTGGTGGTGGCACACGCCTTTCATTCCAGCACTTGGGAGGCCGAGGTAGGCAGATCGCTGAGCTTGAGGCCACTGTGGTCTCCAGAGTGTGTTTCAGGACAGCTAGGGTTACGCGGAAAAACCCTGTCTGTAAAAACGATACAAAACAAAAAGTTATTTCTTTTTATGTGTTTGCTTTTTGTTTTTACTTTTTGTTTTGTTTTGAGATAGTATCTCAGTATGTGAGTTTGAGGGGTTGACCTCCAACTCCAGATGTAGTCAAAGCTGGCCTTGAATTCCAGACTCTCCTGTCTCTGGCTCCTAGAGTGCTGGGGTTTCAGGTGTGAAACACAAACTCTTAGCACTGTTTTGTAAACAAAGTTTGAATTTCAGTTAGTGATGTGTACTTTGAAGTATTCAAAGTTAAATGTGATAAAGACAGCAATGTCTTATGGAGTATATAAAAATATTATATTCAGTGAGCTAACCCAGACCCAAAAAGACAAACACCTCATGTTCTCTCTTATTTCTGGATGCTAGCTCAGGATCCAGATGTATGCAACCTTGAATAACCACAGGAAGGTGAGACTGACTAATAAATGGGTAGAGACATGAATAAATGGATACATACATGTTGACATATTTGGTTATGTGTTAAGGACATTGCATTGCTAACTACATAAATGTTCCCTGAAGAGAAGCTTCTCAACTTAGCTACAGCTTTAGAAATTTCCAGATTAAAATGTTGGAGGAAGAAATGGGGGAAAGAATGAAATACATAAAATAAAAACATAAACTGCACCGTGAGTCACAAGAGGGACTCTGAGGTGATCATTGATGATGACAAACTGAATTACAGTGGTAACTCCGAGGAAGATAATAGTATTGATAAAAATTGGGGGGTAGAGACAAGAGAAGAAGGAAAATGGGAGCTAATTTTATTTTGTGCGGAATATAAAAAGCCTAGACATATTCCAACAAGAGTGAGGATTGCTAGTATTTGTATGTATAAAGTGAAAATGAGGTCAACCAGCTTATAACATTAAATATAGATGAGATTAACTACTCTAGGATAAAATCACAATTCAATTCTATGCTTTATAAAAGATATCTTGCACACACACACACACACACACACACACACACACACACACACACATGAATTAGAAAGCCTAAAAAATTTTGAAGCAGACAGTACTGTACTGACCAAAAGTAAACAAAAACAAACCAGAGAATCAAATCTATGATATCAAACAAGACAAGATCCAACCTCAAAAGCATCAGTCAATCCGAGAAGATTCCATGGAACTGGGCTGACTGGTTCAGTAGCCACTACACAAGTGGATCTTGAGAGTTTGGAACATGTCCTGTGTGACCCAGGAATGGAATTTTAAACTTCATACCAAATTAAGTTGCTATTATTCTTCAGGGAGCATTTCTGTCATCAAAGAAAACTTTACTGGTCAATATTGCTTTCTAATGCCAAAGGCTACAATTCACAATGGAGTTGTGTCCATTGCAAATATCTCTATGCACAGTCACCTAGGGTGTGCTCCTCACTCATTTCGATCAACCTGACACAAACCTAGACATATCTACGAAGAGGGAATCTCCAAATTGCCTCTATCAGATTAGTTATCTGATGTGGGAGGTCCCACCTACTGTGGGTGGTGTCACCCACAGATAGGTGGTCCTGGGTTGTGTAAGAAAGCAGGCTGAGCAAGCATGCAAACAAGCTGGTAACCATTGGCCCTATGTTGTCTCTGATTCAGTGCCTGATTTCCTTCAATGATGGACTGTGATAAGCCAAAAAACCATCTCCTTCCCATGTTACTTTTGGGCATGGTGTTTGCCAGAGCAACGGAAAGCAAACTATAACCTACGATCGTAAAGCTGAAATGATGGAAAGATGCAAACACCACATAATCAAAGATTTTAAAATCAAATTATCCATATAAGTAAAAGAAGAAAGTACCACCTATCACTTTCAAGCAGTCAAACTGGGAACAAACTGCAGGAAGGTTTTGTGTACTGATTAAGTTTTAAGCCCCTGAAATATCTCTAAATATTCTCCTCTCTAAGAACAAGGTAGGGATTTACAGACCTTGAGCGTATTTGGTGACATATATATATATGTGTGTGTATATATATATATGTGTGTGTATATATATATATATAATAAAACATTTATATAATATATATATATAATAAAACATTTATATTATATATATATATATATAAAACATTTTCAGCTTTTTTTTTTAAACATCTAAGGTTGGCTATCAAAAGTTGTAAGACCCTGAAAGCACATTCACAAACCGAGCCCACCAAACTGCAGCATTGTGGTCAGAATACAATTAATGGGAATTTTTGAAGTGTTCTCATTTTTTAGTAACAAACTCATTGCATAAGCATTTCTGTTTTAGCGGAGTACATGGGTCCCCAAGGAAAAAAAACAGTTTGTCTCCCTTCACCTATTCACCCTAATTAAATTTGTCGACCCCCAAGGTTACCAGAGGAACAATGTGCCTGACTCAGATGACAGCTATTTGCAAAACATTTCTTGAGACTTCCTGTCTTAAGACCTGTTGCCTGCAGAATAATCTAAATATTTGGCACACTGTGGTGGAGACCAGGCAACAGCGGGGACAGTTACGTTGGTCTTCCTCTGTGTTAGTAACCCATCCGTGACTCATATCTATCAGGGTAGGAGCAAGTCTAAGAGAGATGATTTACAAAGAAATAAATACAGAACAAAATAGACCTCACCAACGCCACAAAATCCATGTTCTCTTCCCTCTCTGCCACTATAAGCCTCATAAATATTGTCCCAGTCCTCCAAGACAAAGAAAAGGACTTCAATTTGTACAAGGGCAGTAACAGCCCATGTATTCCAGCCATCTCTGGGGCTGTCCAGGGCCTAGGACTGAAGGCTGATTGCCTCTTAATGATATTTTCTGGAAGTCATAAGTTCTTTTATTTTTCAGTGTTTGACAAGAGGAGGTTTTGATGAATCCGTGGGTTGTAGTTGCCTGGGGAGCAACAAGCAGAGTCTGGCCAGCAGAAGGCAGGGTCATATTGGCATTTGGGATGTACTCTCTGTTTCTCACTTGGACTCAGGTGTCATAAGATGTACTACATCCATCTCTCAATGTTTTGGTTGTTGTTTTGACACAGGGTCTTTCTATGCCTCCTAGACTGGCCTCAGTCTCTTAAATCTCCTGTCTCTGTCTCTTGGGGACCGAGATTATAGGTGTGCAGTGCATACCCGCACCCTTTTGTTGACTATTAGACAAGAATGGGAGAAAAGCAGGGCTGAAGCAGAGACATTGCAGATCTACCCCTCACCATGATCGTACCTGCCTCCACTGAGGACCTTTGGGTTGTTTCTCTATCTTCTTTTTTAAATAATTAATTAATTAATATTTCAAATGTCCCCTCCTGGTCCCCCATTGCAGAGTTCTCCCCCACACCCCCTCCTCTTTGCCTCTGAGAGGGTGCTCCCCCATATTCCCTCCACTCCCTCTGGGCATCAAATCTCTACAGGATTAAATGCATCCTCTCCCACTGAGGCCAGACAAGGCGGTCCTCTGCTACATAGGTGCCAGGAAGGGGGAGGGGCTTGGACCAGCCTGTGTATGCTCTTTCGATGGTGGTTTAGTTTCTGGGAGCTCCCATGGGTTTGGGTTAGCTGACATTGTTGGTTTTCATCCCCTTCAGCTCCTTCAATCCTTCCCCTAACTCTTCCATAGTGATCCCTGACCTCCGTTCAATGCTTGGCTCTGAGTATCTGCATCTGTCTCAGTCAGCTGCTCGTAGAGCCTCTCAGAGGGCAGCCATGCTAGGCTTTTGTCTGCAAGCACAACAATCTTTTGAAGCAGCATACCAACCCCAGGCTCCTGTGAGTGGTCAGTGAGGATAGCCAGCTCCATAATTGTTTCATAATTGTTTGTGCGTACATGTCAGAGCAGAGGCTCACATTCACCGTGTCTTTCTAACCCCTCCTAAAATGGTGTGGAATATCATAAGATGGCTCTCGGGAAGCTAAAAAAGGAGCTAATGGCTAATTAGCTGTAAACTCCCGGTTCCCACTAGGAATCCCTCAGGATTCTGTAGACCCGGAGATGGAACATCTGTACAGTGAAGGCATGTTTTCTGTCCACACACACAGGCTATGGACTGGAGGATTCCTCACCATGGGAACTAAAGCTCTTTTGCTTAAGAAAGCAACACAAATGTGCGTGTGTGTGTGTGTGTGTGTGTGTGTGTGTGTGTGTGTGCGCGCGCGCGCTGTGCTTGCGCGCTGTGCTTGCACGTGTGTGTGCTTTTGAATGTGACCTATTTAAGAGAGATCTCATATCCATCTGGAAGCTATATTCATTTGGATAATGGTGTTGGATGAGCCCCTGGAGTAGACTCTGTTTGGAATATTGTATTTATGCACATGGGTGTTTAGATCAATTCCTTCTTCTAGAGAGGCTGGCTGTCTGACTTCACTAGTGAGCCATCAAGAGAGTCCTCACAAGTGTAAAGAGTTCAAAGGAGTCCATTTTTCTTTTCCAACATATAATCCATTCAATTTTCTACAGGGCACCTCCTTGTGCTCTCTTTGCTATAAGTCTTAAGTGGAACAATGCATGCGATCAAAAGCAAGTAGTTTCCTCGGGTCTAAGCTGTGGTCCAAGGGCAGGTTGCTTTCCCTGAGGCTGCAGATCTTGGAACTGGCTAACAAATAGTATAGGTCTCAGAATCAGAACCCAAACAGGTGGCTTGATTCCTCTGACAATCTCATATCTGGATGGAGATACTTTGGAGTGTTTTGGGGTTGTTTGTTTGGTTGGTTAGTTGGTTGTTTGGTTGTTTGGTTGGTTTGGTTTGGTTTAATGTTCATTGAGATTCAAATACTTGGGTGGTATTATGCTGAGATTAGCTCTTATGATCAACTTGATCCAACCTAGAGGAAAACTCAGCTGTCAATTGCCCAGATCATACTAAGTTGTGGCGTGTCTGTGAGAGACAGGCTGATTGGCGATTGATGTTGGAGAGTCCAGCTCTTGGTGAGTGGCACTATTTCCAGGTAGGTGGTATGGACCATATAAGAAAACGAGCTGAGCGTCAGCTGGTAAACAGCATCCTCCTGTGCTGCCTGTATCTGTTACTGCTTGAGTTCCTGCTCTGATTTCCCTCAGTGATGAAGTACGACCTGGAAGTGTAAGCCAAATAAACCCCTTTCCTTTCCTAAGTTGACTTTGGTCAGTGTTTTAACACAAAACCAGAAAGCACACTAAAACAGGCACTATTAAATGTTCAGCTATGCATTAAAAAGGGGAAAGAAGCAAACATTATCCTTTGTCTGTTTTACCTTTGGTAAGGAGACAATGACCAAGGAGTGTACCAACAGGCAATAGAAAGCGAGCCAAAAGGTATCCCAGAAGCAGGCAGGCAGCTGCAGCAAGTCAGCATTCCAGCTTGGGCATGATGGTTGAATAAGCCAGTCAGTCTAGAGCTGGTGTTTGTCCAGGTCTTTCCATTTGTGAGCCAGGGATAATGATATCTGTGTGCAGATGCTTTGAATTCCAGCTGCGAAAAATGATCCCTGATGTGAACGCAAAGTTGTCCTCGCTCCAGCGTGAAAGATCTCTGAGTATTTTCTGATGGTGTCACATTTCAAAAGTCTGGCGCTTAAGTAGAATGACCACCCACCCATGAGCTCCAATCAGGACACCTACTAGTTCTGACCCAGCTCTGTCACCGGATGTGTACCCAAAGGCAGGATGCTTAATCTCTTGAAACTCTAGCCTGTTCACCTGGAGAATGATCTCAGCTCAGTTTTAAAAATACAACTTTTTTTTAATGCTCTGAGAATTTCATACATGCGTATAATGTATTTTGATTATATTCACTTAGATCTACTCCCCGACCTTCACCCCTTCCCAACTTTGTGTCCTTTTTTGGTTGTTTGTTTGTGGCCCTATCCTATCCTCGTGAGTATGAGGCCGTTCACTGCAGTTTGGCTAACCTACCATGAGTCACACCCTTAAGGAAAACTGACTGTCCTTCCCTGAGGAGCCACCAACTGTCAGCAGCTCCTCAGCTAGAGGTGAGAGCTCACAGGTCCCTCTCCAACCAAGCTGGAGTGTTGACTAGATTGATCTTGCACAGGAAAGTTCTTTTTTTTTTTTCCCCTGTTCATATTATTTAAAGAAATGTCATTTCTTAAACCAGTCTTACCAACATAAACACTATAAAGTTCATGGTTAGTAAAACGCCCTGAACAAAAGCAGCTTAGGAAGGAATGGGTTTACGTGGCTTACACCGGCTTACACGGGCAGGTCATAGGAGAGCATTCTGCTTACTTGCTACACCAGTCTTCTTACTGCACTGATGTAATTACGTCCTTCTTTCCGTACTCCACTTTCCTGTGCATTGGATCCTCAAAAGATCCCTTCCAACAGTTTTATAACAATCTGAGCCATTTTTTTCCTTTCTTACCCCATAAGAACTTATCCATAAGAACCCAACATCATAATCATAAGAGGCAGTTAGCATCTATCATCTGCTTTGTGTGGTCATTATGGAAACTCTAAGCAGCCCAACGGCATCATTTTTATCTGGAATGAAGAAACGGATACCCCGAAGGCTGGGAAGGTTCCTAGACTTCCGCAGCTGCTCAGAATGGAGAGGCTTGTCTTCTCCAAATGCCACCCTCATAAATGATCTTCCAGCTGACTCAGCAGATAGAAAGACGGAAGGAATACGGTCGGAGGAGGGAGAGGAAGGGAAGTACGGAGGGAAAGCGAAAGAAAATACCAGAAAAGAATAAAAAATAAATACATTCAGAGAATATTATTTCACCCTCTTTCCTTGAAACAAAAAAACTAAGTGTATTCAGACCCATGGAAAGTGCTTAGCATTGTAATTCATATTATCTGCATTAGCGGAGACCACAGGGCTGATAGAAACAATTATTCTTGTTTTCATTGTTACAATGTTTTTCTCTGGGTCTATTTAGGAAGCTGGGGAAAGGAGGCAGCTCACCAATCTGTATCTGGAAGTTAGATACTGGATCTTGTGTCAAGGGCAGGGCTTGCAGCATGTGGCTCAAGGTCAGAGCCTGCCTAAGACTAACCCAAAGGCTCAGGTCCCAATAGAGGTAAAAGCTAATTCAGAAATTCCGTGGCGATAAATCCTGTCTCAGCTTCTAAAGAACCCATTCTATTTTCAAGTGAGGTCAAGTTAGGAAGCTGAAATTCAGGACAAGAAAGATCCAATAATATTCTTGGCTGGAAAGGCTGCCATTCATCAACAGGTCACATGCCTACCATGCTTTCCAGCTTACCTCAAGCCATGACCATTTTGGGGAAGGTATGATGTGTGTCTAAAGCCTCAGCTTTGCTTCTAAGGCTCTGGTGCCTCCGCCAGAAACTGTGGGCAGTTGATCTTCTATGAAGGTAACTTCTGCAAGGGCTGCCTCAGCTGCAGCTCCGCGGCTGCCAAGAGGCTTTCCACTCAATCACATCTATTGAGAAGCTGGAAGCTGCTAGCTCATGAAACAAACATTTCTTCAGGGTTACTTAAGAGTTGCTACAACTCCAGGACTTTGTTTCATGCAAAGATCTAAAGGACAGGGGTAGCTTTATTCAGATAGAGAGAGCTAGGAAATAACTGTTTGGTACTTAAAACATTCCTTCTGCTATGAGGATTGTCCATACTTGAAAAATAACTATGTAAGTTTATTCAACTTCAAGGATCTTAGCCACAGCCTAAGCCTCTTCTATGGAGTGGCACACTTGTACCTCCCCACCACGATTCCCCCTGCCTCAAGCTTCTGAAACATAAGAATCTGGCAGACAGCATCTGCGTCTCATTTAAGACCAGTTTGCCAAAAAGTAAGAGAAGACTATTTATCAGCTAAAATTATGGGGTGTTGTTCTTCCTTTTTGGTTTTCAAAAATAACATCTGCTAATGGACATGCTAATGTAGAAAGGGAGAACCTCACTGGTCCCCACCCCTAGACAAAGAACGATAGCAAATGCCAAGAAGGGAGAACTCGGCCTTCCCAGGAGTAAGGCTCCCAGTAGGTTATCCTGCACCAAGTGGTCAGCCCTGACAACATAGACATAGAAGCAGCACTAATGGGCTCAGTAGGGTGTGCTTGCACGTGCATGTGTTGTGTGTGTGTGTGTGTGTGTGTGTGTGTGTGTGTGTGTGTGTGTGTGTGTGAGATAATCAAAGAAAAAGAGGCCATGAATTTGAGAGTGGAAAGAATAGTTGAGGAGTGAGAGAGAAGGAAAAAAAGGGAGGAAGTGATGTAATATACTTTCATTTTAGAAGGGTTCCCAACTCTAAAATATATCCTTTTCTGTGTTTATTTCTTTCTTAACCATTTCGCTTATGTTGTATAGTATTTTTGTTTTGTTTTGTAGAAGTATCTCGACAACTTTCTCTCCTTGCAAATGTAAAACTCTTCACCATTACACAAAGGTTTTGTTTTTCCTCTTCCCCCATCCTAGGCATTGCTGTTCTGTTTTCTAGGAGTCTAAGTATTCACACAGTGCCCGTGGAGGCCAGAGAGAAAGTCAGATCCCTGAAACTAGAGTTACAGACGGTTATGAGCTGTCATGTGGGTGCTGGGGATCAAACCTGGGTCCTCTGGAAGAGCAGCCAGTGCTGCTAGAGGAGTCTCTCTAACCCACGAGGTACTACTACTAACTTGGGAAAATCAGACCATACAATGCAGGTCTTGCTGGGACTGGACTAGCACAGAGTTGTGCCGGTTCATCTTATAGTCTCTTATAGTGAGACTGCGTCTTTTAGAGGCTGAATAATATTTCATAGTATCTACATGCCACACTTCATGTCCTCTTGGTGAACATTCAGGGTGCGTCAACCTCATGGCTATTTTAACACTGAGATGTGAGTGTACAAATCTCTCAGAAATCGTGATTCTGTTATTTTGAGTAAATCTCCAGAAGTGGAGTTGCTGGCTCACATGGTATTTCTCCTGTTAAGGTTTTGGGAACCTCCATCCTGTGCCCTCTAGCCTCTGCACACTTCAGACTCCCACCAACCCCAAGCTTCCTCTTCTTGCTCTGCCAGCATTACTTCTTGCTTGTGCTTGCTTGCTTTTCTCAGATGAGTCCAACCTAGGAGATGTGAGGTGATCTCTTCTTGGGATTCTTCACTGATTTTAGAAAAGAACAAAATAACCAAACAATTTCAAGAAATTCAATTAAGCAGCCTATCAAATCAGTGACACATGTTTTGTCTTTCTGACACCAATAATATTATTCCTTGTTCAATAATAGAAAGCTTAACACAGAGAGAGAGACAGAGACAGAGACAGAGACAGAGAGACACAGAGAGACAGACAGAGAGAGAGACCCACATACAGTCGGCACACACAGAACTTCTGTTGTAGCAGTTCAACATGTCAAGTACTTTTGTGCACCAAGCACATGCTTGAGAAAGTTCATGGCTACTTTACCCACAGCCCAAAGCTAGAGACTCAGAGACTCTGAAGGTGGTCACACAACACAATGCTAAGTAGCCATGAAAAGTGAACCTACACTGCTCTCACCACATGCATGAATTTACACATACACAGTGTCAAGTATAGCTTAGTATTGACATGAAGCTCAAAAAGTGGCCAAGAGATAGGTTGCAGAGACAGTGTAAGCTTTTTCATTCTGCCGATAAACCCCTCCCCCGGGGGAAGAAGTTGGCAAGGGGGCCGCGTGGAAGGTATTTGGCAGCGCCTAACTGTCTCTGAATGGATTCATTTTAAGAGCTGAGATCCGTCACTCAGCTCTCACTCGCAGCAACTGACTGAGGCTCCGTCTCAAGCTTAGATTTGGGAGGTGCGGCTGTGGCTCTGCCATGTTGGGTATCCAGTCGAGTGTGTTTGTGTTCATTCCTATTGCAACGAGGCAGTCCTGTGACGTTAGTGGAGCATTGGAAAGTCCGCTGTTGCTGAAAGATTAGTGTGCTACATAACTCAGCTCTAAATAGATCCCATCAACTCTTCAATATTAAAGGAAGTGCTGCCTCGTGAAGTCACCCTAATTTATAGCCAGGGCTCTTTATTAGTGATAATAACAAGGCTCTGTCTAGATTTTGAGATATAAAAGTAGGCCATACAATAAATCCTAGTTTAATTAGCTCATGTTTTCCATTGTAAGAGGCTTTGGCTAACAGCACCTACCCTCAAATAGACAATTAGATGGCACTGGATCCCTCCAGGATCAGAAAATGGATACAATTAAAGGCAGACTTACTTTTAGCACGTAGAGACAGGTGCAAACAGTGGCTTTCTCTCTTACCGCCCTGTCCGGTCACTGACAACTGTCCCTTGAGTAATTATAGCCTCCCACTGTCCCTGGTGTCGTCTTTGCCTTACTGTGTTCTCTGCCAGGCAATTAGAGATGGATCCCTAAAATCTAAGTCAGATACTAACTCTCCTTTGCGCCAAACCTTCCAGAAGCTTCTCATGTTCAAAATAAAATCCAAAGCCCTTAGAATGAATTAAAGCCTCATATTTCCTGCTCTCATTACCCCGCCTCTCCTCCAGCCAGCTGGGCCTGGGTTCCCTAACCCCTGGATAGCTGTGACATTGAATCTCAAATATGCCGCTTTCTCTGGTCTACTTGCCATTCATTTTTGGAGATTTTACCACCGTTCTAGTGGCTTCAAAGAGTATCTAATTTTTTTTAGGTTTAACAACAACAGCAGCAGCAGCAACAACAAATCCTTTGTTTTATTGTAGTTTTCTGTAACACTTCCGCACCTGCCCTTAGTGTGCTTTTGGCTGTTACCGCCTCTAGTCCTCGGGCTCCCCCTGCTGGACAGGACGGACTGTGATTCATGAACACATTGTCCCAGGCTTCTAGTCCTCTCCTTGGTATACGGTAGGTATCCGGTACCTACGGATTGATCACATTAAAAATGATGTAATGAGCAACGAAAGACAGTGAGACCCACAGGTACTTTTAATTTAGGAAGGGGAATCATTTCTAAGTTACAGATTTTCTTAGCTGTTACAATGCTATGAGTATTCTTCAACAGAGGCACGCTTAAGTGAACAGATGTTTATAACACTTTTTAAATGCCCTGACATGTCTGTGGAGCACCCTTCAGCTTGGATCCTACCAGTAATAATAATTCGGTAAATTAGCATAATTTCTGTGTCCCAGACTCAGTGTGGAAGAGTGAGCACTCCTGTACCAGGGTCACAGAGCCGCTGGCACCTCTCAGATGGAGCAAGAGGCTCCTTGGGGTTCCCTGATATCCACCATCTGGTACAACTTCTCCTTCCTTAGCGTTCAGGGGGAAAAAAAAACATACGGGCTCACAATAATGCCTCACTGTCTACCACAGGGGACAGCAAACCATGACACATGTACCAAATCCATGACAGTTGCCTGTTTGTACAGCACAAGCGCTAATAGTAATTTTTACACCGTAAAAAACTAAAAAACAAAAGAAACTTTGAGCCAGAAATAGCTGCCGATGACTCTCTACACAACGGGGCTGGTGGGCCTGACTTTGACTCTGAGAGAGGGAATGGGATCTCAGAGAATGAACTGTAGGATACAGATAAATGCCGAGACACGGTCTCGCTTTCCGAAGCAGTCCTATTACCAGGCACGGATTTTCTCACGCAGGAAGTGAGTAGGTTTTGCGATGCCCAGGGGACATGATAATGGTACAGAAAGCCCAAACCTCCCCCACAAAGGTGACTCTTGAATTTCAAAATGGAAAAAAAGTGAAAATAAAACAAAATTTCAATTAAAATAAAGCATAACATGGAAAAGACGAAAAACAAGCTCAGCGGCACTGGGCTGAATGGCTCCCGGTGAAAGGCGCTCCCATCTGTGGACCTGTGTAACTGTTACAATGTTGCAATTGCAGAGTTTCTGGAATTCTAAGGACTATATTCCCAATCTCCTTGGCAACAAGGCCTTGCAGCTTCCCTAAGTGGATAGGTAGCAAAAAGGCTGCAAAGGTGTTTTGTGGACTCAGGTTATTTGAAGGGGGAAATGCCCCCGATAAAGAGTCTATATACCTGCTTGATAAGAACTTTGTGATTTAGGAGAGTTGGAATGTTGCAGATCCAGAGTCAAATTATCTGCAGCTATATATACACTCCTTTATAGCCATTGATTACCCACTTCTGAGTCTGACTTAACATCCTGTGGCTATCAGGTAAAACCTTCTGGAATACAGACCAGCAGCTCTTTCCCCAACCTCAAAGCTGAAGGGCAAGTTTCTACACGAGTATTTGAAAAAAAAATCTTGTTTTATGACTGTTCTGCATCTATAAAAGTGTCATAAGATTATTTCCATGTCGGAATATATCATTTGAGATTACATAGATCCATGTTCCTAGGCCACAGCCACTCATATTTGGCTCCGGGATAAGCGAGCTCTTATTACTTTTGAAATGAGAACTGGATTGTACCTTGACAGCATCCGTAGGATGGACTTCTTGCTTGATCCTGTGTCTCCCTTTGTCCTGCCATCTGCTCAGTGGTTGGAAAATGGAAGATGCAAGTTGGCACTACATCTTTAACCAGCTAATCTTGAACTGAGTATAGGATGGTACAGCTTTTGTAAGAGCAGACTGTGTTACAATTAGTTGAAGTCATTGTCTTTGTGTGGTCTCTGACACAGCAACATCCACTGAGAGTGAGACAAAATGATATTTCATGAAAGTTTGAGTCTCTATGATCAATGCAAGGTACCATGCTTTAACCCGAGATAAAAGCAAGCGCTTAGTCATCACCCAAACCACATTCAATCTTGTACTCACAGGTCAGCTCAGCGGTATAAAAATATCCCGGTGTGTTCCTTTGGGAAGCGTTACAGTTTCTCCAGTGAGACAGGCCTCACATCTATTAGGACAGCTATTATCCGAAAGACACGAAGTTACACATGTTGATGAGATGCTGAGAAATGAGAATCTTTGTGCATTCAGTGAGAATATAATTGACACAACCATTACAGAGGGTCCTCAAAAACTAAAATTAGAATTACCATAGGATCTGACTCTCCATCTGCTGCCACACACATATGCACAGCAAAGGCACTCAGGACCTCTAAGGATGCCTGTGGCTCTGCATTCACCTCTGCGTCCCTCCCGATAGCCTAACACATAAACTACTTAAAAATAACCAGTAGATGAATAGATTGTCAAATGTGATTTAGATGTATAAATACTATCCCACGATCAGAAGGAGTGAGTTCCTGTCTTCACCAAAACATGGGTGACCCCAGAGGGCATTATATGAAGTGAAATAAGGAAGACATAGAATAGTAAATGCTCTGATATCCTCATTCAAATATGAAATCTATAAAGCCAAATGAGCAAACAGTAGATGGAGCTTATCACTAGTGGGGGGACATACTAAAGAAAATGGGGGAATGCTGATCAAAAGGGAGGAACTTTAATACCACGTTAGCAAACTAACACATAGGTCGGCAACTATACTTTATAATTCAGCTCTGTGTGCTTGAGATTTGCTAAGAGTGCATCTAAGCAGCCTCAGTGCATGCACGTGCACACACACACACACACACACATGCACACACATCCACACCCTGGGACACATATATATACACACACACAGAAACACACACATACACATCCTGGCACACATATATATACACACACACAGAAACACACACATACACATCCTGGCACACATATATATACACACACACAGAAACACACACATACACATCCTGGTGCACACACACACACACACACACACACATATACACACACACACACCCTGGCACACATACAGACACACATCCACACCCTGGCACATACACACACACACACACACACATACACACACGTTCATACCCTGGCACACACACACACACACACACACACACACACACACACACAGAGGCACATACAGGATTGCACTGGCAGCTGGCAGGTAATGGGTGCTACCATTGCTTGAATGTTACTAGTGTTCATTTATCTAGCTGTGGTAATTGTTACCTCTGTAGCACTTGTGGCTTTAGTCACGTACCTGCACAGATTGTGGCGCTGTCCACTACTCCATGGACCACCACAGCAACCACAGGATGGGGAACCTTGGGGAGCAGATGTCCACCCATTCCTCTGAAGGAAGGAAGAAACCTGTGTTGTGTGTGAATAACGAGTGAGGGATAAAGATACTTTGTCACATTAGTGGGGAGCAAACCCATTGCGTCACACAGACACACACCACGGGCCTGCGTGTCATGCCGTGATGCTGCGGGCCTTCAGTACACAGTTTTGTTCATTATGCCTCGGAGAGTGAGGGGGCAGTTAAGACAGTAAGACAATGTTACACTTTAAATTCTTAAATTAAAACTTAGACTTTAGAACTGAGAGAGACTTAGAATTAAGAATATCTTAAAACTTAGACTTTTGTGTAAGAAAATAAGAAATTGACACTTTCTTTGTTGTTCCAAAAAGCTACCCTTTTACAAAGTACTCTAGAAAGCCTCCTCTCCCCTCCTCTCCCCTCCCCCTCCTCTCCCCTCCCCTCCTCCTCTCCTCTCTCCTCTCCCTTCCTCCTCTCGTCTCTCCTCTCCCCTCCTCTCCCCTCCCCTCCCCTCTCTTCTCCCCTCCTCTCCTCTCCCCTCCTCCTCTCCTCTCCCCTCCCCCTTCTCTCCCTTCCTCTCCGCTCCCTCTCCCTTCCCTCCTCTCCCCTCCTCTCCCCTCCTCTCGCTTTCTCCTCTCCTCCCTCCCCCCCCTTCTCCTACAAGGAAGCCCTCAGGTGTCACTCAGCAGAGGCTATCCACTGTGTGTTTTGAGATGCTCTCTGCCCAGGAGCTCTCTCCCCACTTAGGCCATCAAGTCCCAGGGAGAAACTGGTCTCTCCTGTTAAGCACAGTTCTTCTTTTTATTCCCCTATACGTGTACAGCTTAGAGAAGCAATCTCCAAACTAGGAAGACTATGGGAAGAAACACAGGGCAAGCAGTGGCAGGCTAGCGGCCTCCCCGTGCACCACCAACCACCCCTCCGTGTGCGTGTGCGTGTGCGTGTGTGTGTGTGCGTGTGCGTGTGCCTGTGTGTGCGTGTGCGTGTGCGTGTGTGTGTGTGTATGCGTGTGTGTGTGTGTGCGTGTGTGTGTGTGCCGTGATTCCAGATGTTTGGGGGAAGAAGGCTAGAAGGGGCTCAACAAGGAGAGATAGCTCTTAAAAACCGGGGCATGAATTGCAACAAGCCTGTAAAAGGAACACGTCCATCTAACTATGGACTGTTCCAGACATGTTCTTGCAACTGTTCTCATTCCCACATGAGTCTCGTCTACATAACTTCATAATATATTTTGATTTATAATATAGCAAGTTTCCTGATAACCCCCAACTCCGAATTTCCTAGCAGTCCTTATTTACTCTTCTGTTTGATCTTCGGAATCATATTGATAAACTCCACAAATTATCCTGGTGGGATTCTTTCCAAATGGGATGGCATAAACTTTACAAATAATTAATTTGGGAGTAATTAAGATCTTTATAATATTGAGTCTTCCTGTCATTGCCAAAGAAGGCGTATCTATGCATTTATTCCTACCTTTATTTTAACCTGTGTAGGGGTGCATTTGTGAGTGTGAGTGTGTGTGTGCACATGTGTGTGTGTGAAAAAGAAAGTGTGTATACATGTATGTGTGTGCATGTGTGTATGGAAGGCAGAAGTCAACATCAGATTTCTTCTATTGTTCATCACCTTTTAAAAAAAAGATAAATTCTCTCCCTGAACCTGGAAATCACCCATTTGACTAAGCCAGCTGAATAGTGAGCTAGGGTAATCCTCCTGTCTCCCCTTTTCCGACACTAATGCTATAGACATACTGTACTCAATTCTCCTTTCTTTCTTAAGATTCACTTATTTTTATTCTATGTGTATGTCTATTTTACCTGCATGTATGTCTGGGAACTTCATACATGTAGTGCTTGTGGAGGCCAGAAGGGGGCGCTGAGTGGCCCGGAACAGACTTGACGGATGGTTGTGGGCTGCTTTGTGGGAGCTGGGAATAGATGCCAGGTTCTCTGGAAGAGCAAACAATATTTTTACCTGCTGAGCCGTCCCTCTGGCCCTCTGCCCTCGGCTGCTCATGTGGTGCTGGGAATCCCAACTCCAGCTCCTAATGCTTGTTTTTAGTGACTGAGCCATCTCCCCAGTCCCTGTAGAGTTATTTCTATATGAATATTCTATGCATCAGTCCTGTACATTTCTCTGAAACTTGTTACTTGATGTATTTTGTTCTTGTAGATCTATTTGGAATCTTTCTTTGGTTATATCTCTTGATATAACTTTTGTCGTATTTTTTTGTATCTGATAGGAAAGGTAGAGCGTATATGGAGAATTTAATTGATAGCCTACTCTCCCCACAATTCATCCATTCCCTGCTTGGATATTAACTTTGGGATTAAAAAAAAAAAAACAAAACACTTTGAAGTCCCTTTGAATCCACTTGTGAATCCACAAGAGCTTCTCTTAAAGCATAGAGGCTCTTACCATCTCTTGACGCAGATGGAAGAAAAACAATGAGAGTAAAAGAAAATATGGGGAAAAGTCAATTAATCCATAAAATATTACTATACTATGTTATATATAAAGTATACATGTATGGAAACAAAACGCTAAATGGGACATTTTTATAATGTCTTATATTATGTGAATCTAAGGACAAAGATCCACTTACTCAAGGAGCAATATAAGGTGTACCCTTGCTATAGTGTGCACACACACATGTGCACGCACGCACACACACACACACATGTGCACGCACGCACACACACACACACACACACACGTGCACACACACACATACTAACCCTCTGTAATTTCCAATTTGCCAATGAATCAATACTACTTTGGAGATTAGGGGAAACTGCATTAAGAAGCAAACCTAAGGTGACTTGAAATAAAGCAGAAAGAAGAGGGGCACCATCCATGCTTAGGTATTTTCAAAGAGTATTCAGCTTCAAAGCAAGGTGTACATCTGAACCTGATACCTGACCGCCACACAATCCCTGTAATTGCAAAAAGACAGAGGGACAGAAATGGGGGAGCAAAAGAGAAGCAGATGAAAGGGAAAAGCAAGCACATAAAGAGCCCAGTGTGGCTCTGCTCAGAACTCTTTGATGCCCAGACAGGCCAGGGCTATCGGGTGCTTTGTTGGTCCTTGTTTTTCAATAAGCAGAGCCATTTGCAGGGTGAAGAACACAGCCCTCGACAGTCGAGAGGAGGTAACATGCCAAGGCAGTTGATCTCTGGGCTCAGATGACTGGAGTGCAGAAGAGACCTGTCAATGTCATATCAGAGCAGCTTCGGGGAAGAGTTTCAAGATCACAGCCGATAGGAGGAATGTCCCAGGCTGCAGAAAGATGTGCAGCCTGAGCCCCAAAGAGGATAGCATTGAAAAAAACAGACAGATGAGCTTGGTGTTCATTCCACGGAGAAAAAGTAGCTGGGGTTATTAAAAACTGGCCTTAATCCTTTAAAAGTGCTAGCATATTGAAGTCCCTGAAAGAAATTACCCTTGTCCTCTCTCTATACATCCCTTTCTACCCGCCAGACGATCACTACTTGGAAAACACACATGACAATCGTGAAGGGACAGTCACTGTGCTCAGGGCAATGTGGCATGGCCAGAAGCCCAAGCTCTTCTAGCCTCAGAACTCGATGTAGCAACCTGCAATTCTTTGTTTCTTTCTTTGTTTCTTTCTTTGTTTCTTTCTTTGTTTCTTTCTTTGTTTCTTTCTTTGTTTCTTTCTTTCTTTCCTTTTTATTGGTTCTTTGTGAATTTCCCATCATGCACCCCAGTCCCACCCATCTCCCCATCCCCTCATATATGCCCTTTGCCCTTGCAAACACTCCCCCCACACAAAATAAAAAACACAGGCATAGAAACAAACAAAACAAAGCAAAACACAATCTCCTCATGGAAGCTGTAGCGTGTCCCAGTGTGTCCCACGGTATAGCCCTCTGTCTACATCTTCACTTGCAAATGTTCATGGCAATGAGTTATTGGTCTGCTCATCTCTGGCGTCTGTAACACCACCAATATTGGATCCTCGCCGAGATTCCTCCCAGTTATCCTGTTATTGCCCTCAGTCATGGAGCTCCTGGGAATTTGGATCAGCAGGTCTGGCCCTTGCACGCATCCCAACCATTCACAGATGATTATGGAGTGGGCCAACTCAGAGCCCTGGATCTGGACATGGGTGGTAGCTGAGCTGGTCAGAGTGCTGGCTCTCCCTTATCCACACCACCAGGATGAGCTCTCCAGCACTGCTCCAGCTAGGCCACTCAATGCCAACATCACCCAAAGGCAGGGTCAGCTCTTCTGCTCTCATGTCCTCAGGCCCAGCTCACCCACACCCACACCTCCAAGACTAGCTCCACTGTGCTTCCTGGTTGAGGTATAGGGCCCACTCCCCTAAGTGCTGCAGCCTGTGAGGGGCTGGGACAGCGCTCCTGCTCCTACACCCTTGGGGCTGGCTTACCTAGGCCTTCACCATCAGGGCCACCTCCACTGTGTTGCCCAGGTGAGGTACAAGGCTAGCTCTCCTGAGTGCTGTCGCCAGTGAGCAGGCAGGACTAACTCTCCTATCTCACAACCTGAATTTCTTCATGGGCTATTGTTTGCTAGACCCTCTGCAGGTGTACTAATGACTGTCTCATTTTCCAAGACATTCCCAATGTTATCAATGGCACTTGGGATTGAAATAGCATAACGGGCAAATAACTCTTCAAGACCAGCAGAAAATGACTTTTAATATTTACGACTGGAGAGGGTTTGTTGAGGATAGCCATACATTGACCTTTTCCTGGGCAAAGGCATGAGAGGCCAAATTTCTTTTCTGGGATAGTCTAGATGCCTTTGAGTGCCAAGGAGAATTGATTGTCTTCCAAAGCCTCTTGTGTTTCTAAACATCATCTTTCTGTGAGAGCTGTTCAAACTTAGAGAATCCAAAGAGGATTCTGGGAGGAACTAAGAGTTAACTTTGAACCCAAAATGAGACCAGAATTTAAAGAAGCAGATGTAGAACGCAACCAACATTGACTGAGCCTCATCTCACCATGTCCTCAGGACAAGTCGGTTAAATGGAAAAGCAGTGGATCCTAGAGAAATAAACAAGTGGATCCTAGAGAAAAAAACCAAAAAGCTCCTGAATACTAATAACTCGGCCAATAACACAATGCCTTCGTCCATATGATTTCAGGGAAAGAGACTACATAAGAGACCACGTCCTATCAGAGTCCCGCGCAAACCAGAGAGTCTTGAGCGCTCACGTTCCTGTGCCGCTGAGGACTGTGGAGTATGAAATGAGGTGAGTTAAATTTGAACCCGTGTTAACCGTATGACCTAGGCAGAGGTTGTCCGGACTTTCAGAACGTGGAGAATGAGAAGAGCAAACGCATCCTCAGGTTGGTGAATGGGCCCCACTGAACACTGTCTGTAAACACCTCAGCTTGGTAAACAGTAACTGCTATCACATCTCTAGTGGCAATAACGACCCCTAAAATCTTACCAGTGTTCTTTCCGTCAGTTCTCAACAGCGGGATTCCTTGCAGGTGCTTACGTTAGTTAAATGGTTTTCCCTTCGCACAGATAGACAGCAGAGACTTTTGGACATATTCATGGCTACTCATTTGCTTCTAATGATCTTTTGGGAAGCTTCCACGTTATAATACCCTATTCCTCTGAATGTTCTTTATAAATCCCCATCTTGCTTAAACCAGCCAGAGTGGGTTCTGTTGTTTCTGCTTACCATAACGGGCTATCACCTCAGCTCGTGGAAGATCCTTCTAGCCAGTTGGATCCACTCGAGCTCTCCTTCCTGGGAAATAGGTGTCATGGAGGACCCTGACTCTCCGTCATGATTCCGGTATGTACATCGCAGACTCAGGACTTGTGGGATGTTTACACCACTGCCCAGAGAAGTAGGATTTGACTTCTCCTTCTCTTAGCAAATATAGACATGTGCCTTCAATGTATCCTACTACCAGGTGAGTGAGTTTGCCAACAGGCAGTGAAAGAGAGCAAAAGGCCATAGTATACAGCTGCCCTCTCTGAAGCAATAAAAATAGATGAAAGTATGTTTTATAGAAGACAGCGTTTCCCCCTTTTCTTTTCAAAATTGCTTTACATTTTAATAGGCTTATTTATTTCTGGGAGTGTGTGTGTGTGTGTGTGTGTGTGTGTGTGTGTGTGTGTGTGTGTGTTTATGGGAAGATCAGAAGACAACCTGAAGAAGGCAGTTCTCTTCTTCCACCATGTGAGTTCTGGGAAATTCAACTCAGATCATAAGGCTTGGTGACAAGCAGCTTTGCCTGCTGAGCCCCCTCACTGGTTTCTAAGTTGCTATTTTTTATAGGTAATGACATGTCCTCAAAGGAAAAAAATGTATAGGTTAAAAATGCATATCCTAAATACATTTGTAAATTCCTCGCTGGTAACAAAAGAATAATTTTAAAATAAAATCGACAAGCTACTCATTTGGCTCCATACACAACTGAACAGCCCTGGTTGTGATCTTCTGCAAGGGACTGAACGCACTACCTGCTCAGTACCACGTGACCTCCAGTTACTCTCAGTAGGAAGCATTACATTTGAAGGAACCACAAATTGATGGGACATTAGAGATTTCAGATTACCTAAAACTCATCTAATAACCCAAACAACTCTTCCAGATTCATAAACGCAAAACTTAAAAGAACATTTGTAGCATTGCACCATGTACACTTGAAATTTTTCTCAAAGCTTATTTTCACCTCTAAAATATTCAGATGCACTTAAAATCATTCAGCAGGTTCGATCTTTGGAAGTGACTTTATCAAACACACACACTCGTCTCTATGGTGAGAACCTGGTCCCTTAGCTCCATTTAAGAAATGCATACCACATACTCATTTATAAGAAACCAAAGCGTAGACTTTTTGTGATGTGTATTAGGGTTTCCTTTCTGCCCATGAAAGGGCAACTTGCAAAACTCAATAGTGCCCCTTTGTGGAACTGAAAAACAACTGCCCGTTACTCGGGGCTATGCAAGTTTGTGTTTGTTTTATTATAACGGTCCCTGTAAGAGAAATCTCCTCTAGTGCGGAAACAGTAGCTAAGTATTTTTAGGAGCTGGCCACATACAAGCATGAACTAACGGTGCACCAGGGATTAGTCTGTATTTCCTAGCAGTGCTCCCTAGCATGTATACTTTAGTGACTCTTTCAAAGAATAATGAGAAAATAAAAGCTCTCTGTCCAAAATGTGGCCTCCTAAACACTCTGGTATGAAGACATTTAAATCATAAAAAAAGAATATTAGAGACATCACAGAAAATCCTTTTTCCCTAAAGGAAGGGACAAAAATGGGCATAAAATAGAATAGCATTCTGTCCCCAAGCTTCACCCCATGATTAAATCAATTAAAGTTTAAGGGTCTATGTGTATAATAATTCACAGACCTAGTTTTATTCCTCCTACAGAATGTGTGTTCTGAAAGTCTAAGTGGGAGTAAAATCTGCAGTCTGTACCTGAAAGCTGTGCCTGATTCTTCAAGTTGAAAGGAAGGATTTCATCCACAGCTTTGCCTATCACGTCACAGCCCGGGCATCAGTCCAATTTCCTTTTTCTAGTCAAAGCTAGACCCTCTTCACTGTTTCCCTCCACATTAGGACCTGGGTATATAATGACCCCCAAAGCCTCTGGGTTGAAGGCTTGCCCCATAGCTTGAGATGCTATACCCAGAGGCTGATTAGACCATGAGGGCGATAATCTCATCCATTGATGAGTTCATAGTGAATGTCTGTTAGAAGGTAGGGCTTGACTGGGAGAAGTACATCACAGCAGGTAGCCACTGAAGGCTGCCTCTTATCCCTGACTCTCTCCTGTCTCTCTCTCTGCTCCTGAATGCCATGAAGTGAGTAGCTTCCCCCTTTCTGCCTTCATCCGTTCCGTATCCACCTCACACAGTCCTTAAAGTAGAGAAGCCAGCCAGTCACGCACAGGAACCTCTGAACAGAAGCCAAATAAAAGACTTCTCCTTTTAAACTGGTCAGGCCAGCTGTTTTCCACAATTCAAAGTGGTGACTGTATCCATTGTCGTGATATTTGAGGACACCCTTGATGGTTGTCCTAGGTTTTCTTTTAGACGAATTATCTCCAAGACTTTAAACCCCCATGCACAAGATCTATGTGAAGGGTATTCCCTCCAAGCTAAAAACTGAACCTCAAAAGCAAAAGCATAATAAAGAACAAAATCAAAGATGCTCATCCAGATATATACTAAAATAGTGCCAAATCTTCCAATAAAATATTTTACACCATCAAAGAAGCATAAGTCAGCAAGAAACCAGAGAAGAAATTTTCTAAACTGGTGATCGCACCCTGAGGACAGTAAAATTTTTGTCAATATTATTATCATCAACAATATTTTATAATAAATGTCAAAGCAGGGTGGGCTATGATACTTGAAGGAGTGCAACCTTAGAAACACTAACGAGAAATCCAAAGCACTGATGAAGCCAAGAAGAGGGTGATGAACGGAGCAAAGATCACAGGTACACTGAATTGTGTTACAAGACACTTGTGCCACGAAATTCACCAAGAGGAGATAACAGTTAAGGAGGAAGATTAAAACCACAAGTGGTTATAAGGACAGTAATGGGTATGCTTGATAAGTCTCAAAATGCCAATCACAAGAGTACCGCAGAGAGACTTAAAAACAACCCATAACCCTGCTTGTGGATTTGAAGGCTGATTTCAGTTTCATTTAGCGTAAGACTCCACTTATAATTTAACAATAGGATTTCTTGGCTGGCAGAAAGAAACAAGGAAGGATGTAAAGATGGAAGTGAGAATAAACTCAAGCCTTCTCAGACTTTGGGGAAATGAAGCATCTTGCAGCTGGGGACTCTGTAAAGTGGAAGAAAGCTATCTTGGGTTGTGGATTCTGAGTTCATTTTTGGAGATTTGATGGTTGTTGGCTCGACCATACCCTAGAGTGCTCCCCCAGGGAACACTTCTGTCTTTCTTTTTTCCTGCTAAACGCCTGGGGCCTCTGGCTAGGTGGCCATTTTTCTGTTAATTTCCTACCTTGGGATTCTCTTGAGGTAGTATAATTTGGACTCTAAATTTACATGATTTCAGGTTCTTTGATTGCAAATTCTTAAAATAGTCTCTCACTTTATCCAGAAACTAAACCAAGGCAGTTTTGTGTCTCCACCACTAAGTAGACTGCTTCCTGATCCACCTCCCTCCCTCAGAGGTTGAAATCCTGCATGAAGTCTGCCTGCATGCTGGCGAACCAGTTACCTTCAGAGACATCCCCCCAACCCCCGCTTTTCTCCTCTCTCTGCACATATTTAAACATGAATCCTTAGTTTACATAAACTCACAGCCTTTCTCTAACCCCCCCCCCCCAGGCCAGCTGCTGTACCTGCTCATATATTTATCCTGGTTTACTTGGTTTTTTCCCCCTGGATCCTGAATGTTTCCATACTTTCTGGATTACATGATAAGCATATTTGTTCATCATTCTAAATAAATGCATACTAACTGCCTAGACATATCAAACTTTATTGATCCACCTACTGAATTACTCAATTTTCTTTTCTGAGATATGGTTTCATGTAGCCCAGGCTGGCCTCAAACTTGATCCATTGTGAAGGTTGCAACAAACTCGGATCCTCCTGCCTTAACCCCGAAAGTGGATTACAGAGCTGGCTACCATGCTGGATGCTTGCCTGATTACCTTTCATAGTTAGAAGAACACTTGTAAAATATGGAAACTTTGTGTCAATGTGCAATGACTTCCTTGGATTGCATTTCCTGCAGTTGATTGTTAAGTCAAAGGTACTCAGTTATTACCTTTCTTATAATATTTCTCAGTTTTTCCTCTCTCTCTCTCTCCCTCTCTCCCTCCCTCCCTTTCCCTCCCTCCCCCACCCCTCCCTCCCCCTCCCTCCTTCTCTCTCTCTCTCTCTTTCTCTCTCTCTCTCCCTCTCTCTCTCTGTCCCTGTCCCTCTCTCCTTGTCCTCTCTTTCTCTGTGTGTATGATACATGCATGTAGGCTGACATGTGGCTGCAGGTGTGTTGCATACGTATGCACGTGTGGAAAACAAGGGTTGACGTGGTTTCCCCCTTCATCACCCTCATCCTTACCCTTCAGGATCATCCTCATCCTTCAGAGGCAGGGTCTCCTACTGAAGAGGAAGCTCACCATCTCGTATGGACAGGCTGGCCAGCAAGCCCCAGTGATGTACTGGTCTCTGTATCCCACAAATTCATGCTGAGGTACACGGCTTTTATGTGGATGTTGGAGAATCAAATTCAGGTCCTCCTTCTTGCACAGCAAGCACTTTACCTATTGAACCATGCCCCCAGGCTAATTCCTTCTTTGGTTGTTTTGTTTTGTTTTTCTTCTTTTTTTTATTTTTAGATATTTACTTTATTTACATTTCAAATATTTTCCCCTTTGGAAGCCCCCTATCCCATCCCCCTCCTCCTGCCTCCATGAGGATATTCCCCCCACCCACCCCCATCTTTCCACCTTGGCATTCCCCTATACTGGGGCCTCCAACACCCTCAGGCTCAAGCAAGGGCCTCTCCTCCCCCTGATGTCCAACAAGGCCCTCCTCTGCCACATATGTAGCCAGCACCATGGGTCCCTCCATGTGTATTCTTTGGTTGGTGGTCCAGTCTCCGGTAGCTTGAGGGTCTGGCCAGTTGACACTGTTGCTCCCTCCATGGGGCTGCAAACTCCCTCAGCTCCTTCAGTCCCTTCTCCAACTCCTCCATCTGGGACCCCCACGCTCAGTCCAATGGTTGGCTGCAAGCATCCGCCTCTGTATTTGTCAGGCTCTGCCCGAGCCTCTCTGGAGACAGCTTATCATGCTTCCATCAGCAAGCACTTCCCAGCATCCGCAAGAACATTGTCTTAGTTAGGGTTTTATTGTTGAGAAGAGGCACCATGACCAAGGCACCTCTTATAAAGGAAAACATTTGATTGGGGCTGGCTTACTGTTTCAGAGGTTGAGTCCATTGTCATCATGGTGGGAAGCATGGCAGCATACAGGCAGACATGGTGCAAGAGGAGCTCAGAGTTCTACATCTTGGTCCACAGGCAGAAGAAGGGGACTGTGTTTCACACTCGATGAAGCTGAGAGACCCACAGTGGCACACTTCCTCCAACAAGGCCACACCTACTCCAAAAATGCCATGTCTCCTAATAGTGCCACTCCTCATAGTCCAAGCATTCAAACACATGAGCCAACCCATGTTCAACCCATTACATTCTACTCCCTGGCCCCCATAAGCTTGTAGCCATAATATAATGGAAAATGCATTTAGCCCAACTTCAAAATGTTTAAAAGTTCCTAATTCAAAGCCTCTTCTGAGATTCATGTGATCTCTTAACTGTAATCCCCTATAAAATTAAAACCAAAACATAGATCACATACTTCCAACATGGTACAGGATGTACATTATGGTTCCAAAACACAGGAAAGGGAGCATGGTGAGGAGACACTGAACCAAAGCAAGATCAAAACCAACCAGGCAAACTCCAAACTCTGCATCTCCATGTCTAATCTCAAAGCACTCTTCAGATCTCCAGCTCTGTGGAGTACAATTCTCAGCTTTGTGGACTACAATACATTTCTTTCTCATGTACTGGGTTCTACCCCCTGGTAGCAGCTCTGCTCAGCAATTATCTTATGGCTCTGGCATCTCTAACCTCTTGAAGTCTGCAAGGCAATCCAGGCTTCACCTTCACAGCTTCACATAGTGGCCTCCCTGGTCCTTCGTGCAGGGACTCCCTGCCACATGCCTGGCCTCAGCAAATGTCTTTAGTCACAGAGGGAGATCCCACAACCACTTTCTTCTATCCTTAACTCTAAAGTCAGAACCACATGGCTGAAGCTGTCAACTTCTGCTGCTTGCTGGGGTTGGAACATGGCCCCTCTTGTTCAATTGTATCCTCACCAGCTTTGTTTTTGATGCTTTCATTCACTGCCTGAGCTTTGCTGTCCTGAAACTTGCTCTGTGGACCAAGCTGGCCTGGAACTCAGAGATCTACATGCTTCTGTCTCCTGAGTGCTGGAATTAAAGTCATGTACCACAGTGCCTGGACCTAAGCTCTTTCTTAATTCCTTTTCATAAGACTGAAGCTAACTGGGTGGGATCTTGCACCACTCCCTTACTTCCATTTAATATATTTAATCTATCATCTCCTTGAACACAGGCTTTAGCCCCATTCTACTTCCTGGTACCCATTTAATCCCTGAACCAAACATTTTGCATTTTTCCTTTCTAAGCTTGCTCCACCTCATCAAAATGCTCTTCATAAGAGTGAACCACAGGACAGAGTCTATACTAGGCTGTTTTGAGATTTCCTTTGCCAATGCAATTAATCTAAATCTCGTTACCTTGGCCTTAGGCAGACTCTTTGAACAAGGGCAAAAAGCAGCCACTTTCTTCACCAAAATATCACAATAATAATCTCTAGGTAACATAGGAAAATTATTCTCCCCCTGAAACATCTTGAACCAGCTTCCCCTTGCCCCCACCTAGTTCAAATGACCCTCAGCACCAGTGTCTTCCATATTCCTACTAGGATGGCCCATTAAACCCCACATAAAGCATCCCATTGCTGTATTAATCCAAAGTCCCCAAATCCTCATTCCTCCCAACAAAAGCAGAGTCAGGCCTAGCACAGCAATACCCAGTCCCTGGTACCAACTTCTGTCTTATTTAGGGCTTTACTGTTGTGAAGAGACACCATGACCAAGGCAAGCCTTATAAACATTTAATTTAATTGGGGCTGGCTTACAGTTTCAGAGTTTAGCCCATTATCCTCACGCTGGGAAACATGGCAGCCTGCAGGCAGACATGGTACCAGAGGAGCCCAGAGTTCTGCATCTTGAACTTTGAGAAACCTCAAATCCTTCCCCTACAGTGACACACTTCCTCCAACAAGGCCACACCTATTCCAACAAGACCACACCTCCTAACAGTGCCAGTTTCCATGTGCTAAGCATTCAAACATGAGTCTATTGGGGTAATACCTATTAAAACCACCACAGACCTTGACATGTTTACTTGATTTTAGGTGTGATAACCAGTCAACCCATCATATCCCACAATCTGAACAAATGCTTAATAAAGGTACCTAGACTTGAGCTAAACCAATTAGAAGATTTAATTCTCAACAGTAATAAACTCGTGATTGGATTTAATTCAAGTTTCCATTTCAGAGCTGCAAATGACCTCTGGAAACAAACCCTACCTACCCAGGTTTTGTGCTAACTATCCATAAATAGTAGAGGGGAATTATACAAAAGCACTAAATGTAAGGAAGTGAGAGAGACAGAAAAATTGGCTAGTAACATTAGAGCTGTGTGTGTGTGTGTGTGTGTGTGTGTGTGTGTGTGTGTGTGTGTCTGTGTCTGTGTGTGTGTGTGTGTGTGTGTGTGTGTGTGTGTGTGTGTGTGTGTATGCATATCTGCAAGTCCACCACTCAGGATGTACAGACAGAGGAACAGGGGTACGGTGCCAGACAAGGCAATATAGCAATATACAACTCTGAAAAAAAAAGCCTCAACTTCATTTGACATAAAGGAAATGCTACTCAAAACCAGAAGGCTTACTGCAGTTAGAGAAGTGATTCATCAGTTAAGAGCACTTAATGCTCTTGCAGAGGATCAGAGTTTGGTTCCCAACACCTACATGGTAGTTCGCAGTAATTTATAACTGCAGTTCCAAGAAATATTATAGCATGTATTACCTCCTTGGGCTCAGGTGTGTGCATGGTGCACAGACATGTACTCCAGCACATAATACACATACAATACATTTTTTAATAAGAACTATTTATATTTTTAAAAAACCACAAGGGTACCATCCATAGAAAGAAGTTTCAGTGAAAATGTGGGGAAATGGGAACTCCCACGTAGCTCATGGAAATGTACATTTGGACAGTCACTTTGAACAATTATCAGGTCCTCAAAATGTTAAACTAGTGACCACATGACTGGGAATTCCATTCCTAGATGTTTGCCCAGAAGAAATGAATATATTATGTTCACACAAAACTTCTGCATGAATGTTCATAGCACCATTGCTTATAATATCCATGAAAGGAAAACAAAATAAATGCTCATAAGCTAGTAACTGGGTAAACAAAATGTATATCTACACAATTAATAGGATTCGACCATGTCTTAGTCATTGTTTTTTTGCTGTGAAGAGACAGTAACACCAAGGCAAGAGAAAGCACGTAATAAGGTCCAGCTTACAGTTTCAGAGGTTCAGTCCATTATCATCATGGTATGGAGTGTGGTGACATGCAGACAGGCTCTGGAACAGTAGCCAAGAACTACATTTTGATCTTCAGGCCAAGAGAGAGAGAGAGAGAGAGAGAGACATAGATACTGGGCCTATCTTGGGCTTTTGAAATCTCAAAGTCCACACTCAGTAAGATGCTTCCTAAAATAAGGCCACACCTCCTAGTCCTTCTAATCCTTTCAAACAGCTTTACTCCCTGGTGACTAAGCATTCAAATATATGAGCCTATGGAGGCTATTCTTATTCAAACCACCACACATAGTAACAGGAATGATATATTTTATTGCACAGATGAGCTTTGTGAACGTATCTGTGAAAGAATCCATATATAAAAAATCAATGTTTTAAATTATTCTACTCTTATGTAGTGCCCAGCATAGGTAAATCCACAAAGACAGAAAGTAGACTAATATTTTCCAGGACCTGGAGAAGGCCATAATGGACAGATATGTGAGCTCTACCTAAGATTGTTGAGCATGACAAAACTCCTTAAGATTAGTGATAGTTGCATAGCCTTATAAACAACTTAAAACCATTGATGCTTCAAATGAATAAGAATTATGGAAGTGGCCACATGTTTTATTTCTTATCATTCTTGTGCACAAAGTTCTTGTGGACTCAAGGATAGTTTGAGGAATCCCTCCAGAAGACAGAGGGGCACCTTCACTTCCACAACCTCTCGTTTGTTTGTTTTTAAAAGAGTGGATCTCGGAACCCCCCCTGGATCCCAAAAGCAGGCGCCTGTGGCAGGAAACTTCTGCCTGGGACACTAGGATTCCATAGACAGGCAGCTCCGGGAGACAATCCTCTCTCTCCCAGGAACGCAGAAAAGCTCATAGCAGGGGCAACGCG
>CM052705.1:8633285-8694852 GCA_028551405.1 Uromys caudimaculatus | reverse complement strand
ACGGGGTTTCTAAAGAAAAGGGGAATCATCGGAAATGTAAATAAAATATCAAAAAAAAAAAAAAGACTTAAAAAAAAAAAAAAAAAGAGTGGATCTCATGACATACAGCTAGCTATCCTGGAACTTTCTATGTAGACCAGGCTAGCCTCAAATTCATAGAGATCCAACCTGCCTCTACCTCTACTAAGTGCTGGGATTAAAGGCATGTGGCACCATACCTGGTCTATTATTCCAGTCTTAACTACCAAGATTGACTCTCAAATCACACCTCACATGTCACACAGTCATTATATTGATGTAGTTGCAAAAATGGCTGCAGAAGGGCTGGAGAGATGGCTCAGAGGTTAAGAGCACTGGCTGCATTTCCTGAGGTCGTGAGTTCAATTTCCAGCACCACATGGTGGCTCACAACCATCTATAATGAGATCTGGTGCCCTCTTCTGGCCTGCAGGCATACATGCGGGCAGGATGCTGTATACATAGCAACTAAATCTTTTTTTAAAATGGCTGCAAAAGGATTAAAGAGACATGACAAAGTTCAGGGAGTTGTAGGTGTCCTTACTGGAGGCAAAGGCACAGGCTGATGGAGACGCAAAGAGAGTCTGAGTGGGGAAAGTGTTTAAATAACAAACCCTGTTGATGTCACTGCAGAGACAACCCATACACTCAGTATAGAGCTGACCATCAGGACTGAATTGAGCTGTAGAGGCAATGTACAGGATTAGGTCTGTGGAGGTGAAGTCGAAGACTGGGGTCAGCACAGATGAACAGGTAGACAGCTAGACAGATGGCTATTTGAGTAGGGCTTGTCAGCAGTGGGGACTGAACTGAGATGAAGCTCGCAGGACAGTCAGGAGTTGTCCTCCTCCCGGGCCCTTGACATACACACTAAATGGTCAGATAACAGTGGGATCTGATTGTCTCTTTTCAGGGTAAGATGATGTTTTCCTTTAGGAAACTTGGTGAAGGTGTTGGACTCCTAATCAGTGTGTTCTGTTCTGTAAGTTCTTATATCTGGTCTTAGGACAACCGAGTGCTATGTAATCTCAACCTACTTTGATATGTTTATAGGGTAGGACCCTTTTAATTTTTAGGAGTAAGTGATTTATCAGCCTTGGCATCATTAGCAGTGTCGGACGGGTGGTATCTACAAGGTGCACAGTCACCTGCCTCTGAGTTTGCACTCAGTCAAATGCTCCTTGAAAAATGGAATCACCCAGGGAAGGGACAGCCTGAAAGCCACATCTCAGAGCATGGAGTGACTTACAGCAGAGCACAGTGTGGTCTCAACACTTAAGGGCAGACTCTATGTCACTTTTCATCCCTAAATGCACAGCTGCGCTCGGGAAACAGGCATAGCACGGAGGTGGGAAGGAGCCCGAAGGCTTGTGTGCTGGCAATGCCTCTGAGCTGAGTCTCCATCCCTAAACTCTACATTTCCAAAGTCAGACACCCCCTTTTCTCCCCAGAGTAACTCCCACAGCACAATCCTTTCTACTTCCTCTTCCCAAAACGTCCACGGCTTGTGTCAGAAAGGAAGAACTGTTAGCACAACATCCCCCACACTGGAATCGGAAGCTTGCTTGCTCTCACGCAGTAATTGATGACCAGGTGAAAGAAACCTCAGGAGTTGATGGTGTGACTAAGAAAGAAAGCAACAAAGAGAAGAAAAGGACCCACAAAAGCGAGTCCCGAGGGCACAGAGGGAAGCAGATGAGGAAATGACAATAAAGGAGATGGAAAAAGAATCACCAGGCAACTGGACCAAAACCAGAGAGGGCGCTGTGAACAGGCATGGTTCTGTGGAGGCCGTGGACAGACACCAAACTCAAAGACCCAAGTAAGAGGTGGGCAGTAATACGGGCCACCCCCCTTCCTCGTGGAGGTTCTTGGGGACCTCCGCATGGGGTGTGGTTGCGGAGAGTTGAAACCACAAGAAGAAGTAGAAGAAAAAATGAGGACATGGGACTACATGCCTACGGACTTCCTGGAGATTTTATGAAGAGTGGCAGCGCTTCTGGGTGAAAATGTTGGAGCAAGTTAGGGAAATGTGTGGAGACTTGAGAGCACGTAGTGTGTAGAGAGCTCAGTGCCTCAGGGATGGATACACCGGACGACGTGGAAAATGCCAAGAGTGGCATGTCCAAGACCACGGGAAGAGGGTGGGACAGGAGCCGATGTCAGCTCTGAAACAGAAAAGAAAGATGCCGCCCTACGTGAAGATATTTTGCAGATTTTATTTTCTGTAGCAAGATAAGCATCCTCCCCAACCAAGGAAAACGTGAGGCGAACTCAACAGATGCAAATGGACGCAGCATAGAGGGCCATACTGATGATTTAGAACAGTCTGACCGGTGTGGGGTAGCCTCTGGGTAGAGAAGCAGAGCAAACCCACGCAGGGGACAGCAGCAACAGATGCGCTAGCTTCACTGAAGAAGTGTGGCTTTAAGCTTAATGTAGGAGAGCGCAGACCAGTGCCGGGGTTTCTCAGGCTCCACGGGCAGAGCTGCCCGGAAGAAGACTACTTGTAGAATTCAACCACATTATTAGACTGGAGCAGTTTATGATATGTTTGTGATATGTGCCCATAGAACTCACTCCTCAGGGCTGCAGCGATGGCTCACAGTTCAAAGCAGTTGCTGCTCTTACAGCTGATCCAGGTTTGGATCCCAGTATCCAAATGGTAGCTCAGAACCACTCTTTAACTCCAGATCAGGGGGTCCGATGCACTCTTCTGAACTCTGAGGGCACCAGCCACACACTTAGTGCACATACACCCATACAGGAAAACACTCTTAAACATAAAATAAAATAAACATAAAGCGAAAATGTTTGAAAAGAATCCTCTCTGGTAAGGACAGATGAGCAGACGTGACTGATGGCAAACACTAGAAAACAAGCTAAGAAACAGGAGCTTGGGCCATTGATACTGAGGTTGTAATTTATTTTATTTGTTAGAGTACAGATATCAGGGTGCGTAGGACAGAAAGGTACATAAAGGCATCAGAGAATAACCTCAGGGCTCCATCAACTGAGGCACTTTCTATTAAAGTGCATTAAGGAGGGTCTTTTGGAAATGTTGGTATTGCAGAAATACCAGGAAAGGCTGTGAGAATTTTCACAGAAGCTGACGACACATCACCGCTCACAGCCAATTGGTGAGCCTTAGGTGAATCCTGCACTGCAGAGGCAAACAGCCCTGAAAATAATGGGTGTGGACGATGAAAATTTTATACTGACATAAACTTACAAAGCTGATGGCTGTCCTGTGATTAGGCAAGAATATCTCCCTATTCTTTTTCAAGCTTTATTTGTGTGTGTGTGTGTGTGTGTGTGTGTGTGTGTGTGTGTGTGTGTGTGTGTGTGTGTACGTGCGTGCTCAAACATGCTATTGCACACGAGTGGAGGCTAGAGAACAAGATGCAGGTCCATTTTCTCCTTCCACTGTCTGGGTCCTAGGGAGTGAACTCGGGTAGCTGGGCTTGAGGGCAATCATCTTTATCCACTGATCCATCCTTCTGGCCCCAGAATATAATTCTATTCTCATGAAATGCACCCTAAAGGATTTGGGATAAAGAACCAAGGTGTGTGTAATTTGCCATCAAAGAGATGAGGAGATGTGTTCCAGAGGTAGATTAGCCACACCACACCTGCTTAAAGATAGCAAAAGTGGCCAAGAAAGTGGAATAAAATTTCACAAAGGTAAACCCAGGTAAAAAAGGCATATGGAGATTCATATTATTTTTGTTTTTGCAATATTTTGAAAATTTGATATTTTCAAATAAAGTTAATGAAGATACTAGACAGATTAATAATATAATTATAGAAGTAATAACAGAAAACTGTTAGAGATGACATTATCTGTATCCTTCCTTGTACGGATGAAAAAAACTAAGACCAGGCACGTAGTGTAGGTTATTATCAGGAACACAACCAAAGTACAGCTCAGTTCATCTTGTAAAGTTAGGTGTGCGCCTCTGTCCTACGACCTAGACATTATAGTCTTGGATATTTACAAATTCCAACTTAATATCCAGGGCTACAAAAAGCTTTGTGTGAAACTGTAAATAGCATCTGTATATTGCTGTAAAATCCATGTGATGGAATGCTAAAGAATGAATTCCCGATACACAGGACAACGTACACGCGTCTCAAAAACATGAGGAATGATCCCCGCTTGTTTGTAAAAGGTTGAATAATAGTAATATTTATTCCTTAAAGGTTGTTGAAGTTGTTGTTTTAAATCAAATTCATAAGGGAAACTGTCATTACCTGCAATTTACTTTATGGAAAGATATTTTGGTTTTGCTGCTTTCGTTTGGTTTGTTATGTGCTTGAATAAATCTGGTGCCACTTTTTAAATGGCATTCTTCGTTGCTATAATGTAGAGTGACATGTGGCTATAGGGCAGAGATCTCTTTCCCCAGCTCCACTGATGCCGATGTTGTGCAGAGCTTGGACAATATCACCGTCAGGGTGTTTACATTAAGAAGATTTTTCGTCTTTTGTTAGTATGGTTTACCCCTTCACACATGGAAATTCCTTAATACTTTATTTTTGCTTGAGCTGTCAGTCATTGATGAAATAATGTGTGAAAGAGTCCTATTTTACCTTTAATCACAAACTTAGCATTTCCTTTGCTCCTCGTGACTTCCTGGAGATTCAGATCTCTGGGCTGGAGAGGTGGCTCAGGGCTTAAGGGCACTCCTTGCTCTTGGAAAGGACCTGAGTTCAATTCCCAACACCCACACGGAAGCTTACAATTGTCTGTAAATCCAGTTCTAGGGGATCTCACATCCTTTTCTGGCCTCTAATGGCACTGCATGCATGTATGAAGGTTAAACATTCATACACATAAGAAAATGAAATAGATACTTTTAAAGTGAAGCTCAGATCCCTGGGCAGGAGAGACAGATCAACGGGGAAGTGTCTGTGCATGGCTCTTCTGGAGAACCTGAGTGTAGATCCAGCACCCATGTCAGGCAGCTCACCAGCACCTCCAACTCCAAGTCCAGGAAATCAGACGCCCTCTTCTGGCGACTGCAGGCACCTGCACCCACATGTGGATGCCCACAGACGCACTGTTAGAAAATAAAACTGTTTTGTTGTTGTTTTTAAGAACAAACAAACATTTTAAGAACAAACAAGAGCATTTAAATCTGCTGGAGACACATTTTTTTCCGTTGCTCATCGATGTTTATTTTGACTTTGCCTTAATTTTACTGTGATAGTCCCATTGGATTTAAACTCTGGGTAGCCTGTGTTTTTCTCATTACTTTCACTGTGTATCAACCTGCTGGCTACTTGTGTCCAGGATTGCTGATGCAAGACAAGGTTAATTTTATCATAGTTTTCCTGCACACAATGTGCCCCTTTTCTCCTCAAAATGAACTTTAAACAGTTTGGCCTTCCTAAATGCATTTTTTTTTTCTTTATATGTCTTCTACTGGGAATTCCTGAGTCTGTGATCGGAAGATTTTTGTTTCCTTGTTACTTCTTAAAAGTGGAATATTTTAGCCTGTCCCCTCCCCCCCCTTCTTTTTCTCTACTTGGAGACTCTGCTCATATTCGTGCTGGTCATTTGATGCTATCCCAGAGGTCACTAATGGTGTCTTCAGTATTATTCCTGTCTGTTCTCTCCACTTCAATCTCAACAATTACTGTTGACATACCCCCACCCAACCCCCAAGCTGATAACCTCATCGTGTCCCGCATGCTCCATTCCTGTTCCAGGCACTTGCTTTGTCAACTATCATTCTTCCGTCTTGGGAATCTCCGTTGGTCCTTTTTTTTTTTTTTTTTTTTAGAATTGCATTTTTCACATTGCTCTTATCTACATACATGCTCTACAGACGTTTTAGCATATTTTAAAGTAATTTAGTGGTCCTTGTCTTCTAATTCCTAAATCAATTTGTCTGTCACCCGCTCTGCTCCTATTGGACATTCTGCCCTGTTCTTATCTTTGGATGGCATTTTCTTGTGTCTCTCGTGTCTATATTTAGACACGCCATGGATGGTACATTTGACAATTCTGGATTCGATTGCTTTCTTCTGAAGGGTATTTTGTTCAGGCAAAAATCAACGATGGATCACTTATCTCTTGAAAGATTGATTAGCTTTTAAAGGGGTCATCTGTGTAAGCATCATCATCAATCTTATGGTGGTTTTCTTAATTTTGGAAAGTGGCTTTTGCTCCTGGGTCATGGCCCTTCTGTGTCCTCAGTGGAGAAGCTGAAATGATTACAAATCTCATCTAAGTCAGAGGGTGAGAGCTGTAAGCTTGGCTGTAGCTCTCTCTGCTTAGCGTTATCAGTCCCCTGGGTCCCCTGTTCATTTTTCTCTCTGCCCTCTCAAAACCTCGTCTTGTGCAGTCCCATTTTAAGCATCGGCCACATATCTGAAGAAAGTTTATAGGTGTTTCAGTCCTCCAACTACGGGTTTCTTAACCTCACATGGTTTTATAAATGAGAATAAGGTTCTCTATCGTCCCTGGAATTATCTCCTTGAACAGTCTTTGACTGTGATATAATGTGTGAGAAGCATTTTTCAGAAGTTGAGTGTCACTGTGATTTTGAGAGTCTAGAATTTTACAGTGGCCCTAATGGTTCCCAGTCAGGGAGAAATCTATGTGACAGCAAGCAAGTCTCCCTCTTGATTAAGACTCTGAAGAAAAAGTTCTTTACAGAAACTCATTCTCTCTTTTTTTTTTTTAATTATTTTTTGATACTTTATTTACATTTCCAATGTTTCCCCCTTTCTAGGTCTCCTCAGAAACTCATTCTCTTTTTACTACCTGTGAGCCTTCACTCTCCACAGGTTCACCCAAAGGAAGCCTTTCAGAGAGCCGAGGGTTGCCTCAGTTTTTTGGCAGGTGTTCAGATGTGGCTATATGGGAGGAGACTTCTAGAAAGTTCTAGAAAAAAATCAAACATGGAAGGGAAGACAAAGGAAGCTGAGCAGACAATTCTGAAGCTCTGTACTGCCGGGAGACTGAAGTTGGAGCTCATGCCCTGCCGAGTTAGGTATACTTGGTAATGATTTCAGCTTCTTCATGGACCCCTCAGAAGGGTGTGTGATCCCGCTCCTGAATCAGGATCAAAGGCCACATTCCACTCTGAAATTAATGGAAAATACAAATATATAGTGTTTTGTTAATTAGAACTTAAACTCTAAGGTCTAACTAGCTAATTCAAGTAATTTTCCAGGAAAAGGAAAGAAGACAAGGACCTAGTGTGGTAGCTCATGCTTGTCACCCAGAACTCAGGAGGCTGAGGGAGGAGGATGGTCCTGTATTTGAGGCCAAGCAAGACTACATATAAGATCTCGTCTCAGACCGGATTGAAGGTAGACACAAAGGAAAAGAGGAATGATGCTAAATACTGATGCTTGACTCGGGTTTCTTACGTGCTTCCACATCAGAAGATTGGATCGTCTTGAACCTCACGTGTCCTATGAGCCTGTTGGTCCAAGCCATAAGCTTGTGCAATCTAATCATCAATTCAGAATTCCAAAAGGGCATTCTGATACTGCTGCTACATATTAAGAGCGTAGGCACCCTGCAGAGGTAGTTTCTTTTTAATTCCTCACATGACTTCAAGCACAGCCATAGAATTAGCTTCAACATCAGAATGAGTTAAGAACACTGGTCAGTGGACTGATCATCTTCTCCAGCTTCCAAGAATGAACTCTGGTTGGCTCCGTACGTAGGCTTAATATGCAGCAACATATTCCTTTGGCACCAGAATCTATTTGCTGTGCCTTGATTCCAAGGATTACATGATCAGAACTCACTGAGTTTTGGTGGAGGAGTTTTGCCTGGTAGAATTCAAAAGCAGTTCTTTCCCCTTAGAACAGTTATTTACTGAGATATATGAGTTATTAATGTGAAAGTAAATAGTGTGGTCAATGAGGTTTTGGTAGGCAATTTAAATCTATATCTTAAACATGCCTGGTGGTCAGTAACCCTTCTTCACATATGTGCTCAAATAAAGTACTTCAAATTATTTATCATTTCATGGGATGTCAGGAATATTTCAAATATTAGACTTCTTCTATATCTGACCATTTCTTTGATTTTTATTCCAAGCTCCATGGCATATCCTGAAGTCAGACATGGATAAAACTTAGCTTTGGGATTCAAGGAATTCACAAAGACTGTTATTACAGCAAGGGACTTGTGCCCTAGCAGAAGTGTCACTGGGTCCATTGAACACAAAAGAGTGAGTGATGAGAACTGAATGGGACACGAAGAGAGACACGGCACTGCGTCTGAGGCAAGAGCATCTCACTCAGATGAAGGAAGCTACTGGGCCAATCCAGAATAAGCAAGCAGAATCGGCAGTCCCCCAACTCTGCCAAAGGCATAACAGGATGGGAGAAAGAAGCTTGGCAGAGCACACGAGGCACCCAAGGACGGCTATGCCTTGTCCCGGAAATTCGGTGAGAAAAGCAAACTGGAAGGGCTAAGACTAGAAACAAAAGATAAATTAGAAATTTTTATGCCTGTCCAAATGAAAAATCGTAGCAATGGAATATTCTTTAGCTATGGGAAGAAGTAAAACGCCAGCCCGTGCTGCCCTCAGTTGAACCGTAAAGACGTCGTGCTAACTGAAGGAAGATGACCATGAAGGCCATATAGTGGCTGATTGTCTTTTTGTGAGATGGTAGAATTGGCTAATTTATAGAGACAATATTGATTGGGGATTGCCACGTGCTGGTAGCTAGAAGGGAGTGAAAGATGAATAAGGAGTGTGGGACCCATCCTGGGGTGATGGAATGCTCTAAACTAAATGGTGGCTTTGTATCTATGGGCCACTGGGCTGTGTGGAGCAGACAGATGGATTTGATGGTAGTAGCTCCATGTCAGAATGCCTTACTATGAGTCCCTGAGATTAATCCCAAACTCACAAAATCGTGCACACGCACACACACACACACACACACACACACACACACACACACACCGCTCTGGGTGTGCATTTCTTAATCAAAAAAGCGAATGATGAAACGGGAGAGGTCCTGATGCCCTAATTCTGTACTGCTGGCCTCTGTGGATGGATGCCAGAGTTAAGGGCAGAGTGTATCAGTAAGATAGGGGTGCCATAAGAAAGACCACGGACTGGGTGCTTAAGTAACAGGAATGTATTCCCTATGCTTCTGAAGGCAGGGAAGCCCAAGGTCAAGGTACCTACAGACCTGGTTGAAGGTTCTCTCCTTATTAACAGACAGTTCCTTCTGTGTTCTCACATAAAGAGAGGAGGAGAGAGCTGATCTATCTGAACCCTCCCCCTTCCTTGTGAGGACACTAATCCTGTGACAGAAACTTTGCCCTTATGACCCCATCTAAATGTAATTGACTCCCCAGGACTTACCTTCAAATGCCATTACATAGAGGACTGGGGCCCCGATACATACACTTGAGGGTAGTCAAAAAAAAAAAAGTCCATCCATACAAGAATTATTGACATGGTGATGAGTAATTGAGTAGCTAAGGAAACTACGACATACCTTCCCTGATGGTCTAGCTCCTGCCCTCTTCTTCCCTTGTGTGTCCTTAAGCTTGTTCATTTGTGGAAAGACTAAGGTTTGGGTTAAACCATCAGGGGAGATTACTGTTTAAGGAACAGACTGAAGCACCTTTGAAGGTCAAAGGTCATCAGCAAATGCCCTGAAACTCACCATGCCTCGTGATATCTGTGAGTTTTAAGACTCCTCCCAAAGTTATGCTATGCAGATTCCTGGGCTCCATGAGATTGTTCTGGCAGGGCGACCATGCCCTCCAGCTAGACACTGACCCCTGACTTTGGGTTTTTAAAAAGTGTGTATCCTCTCTGCTGCCTGCTCTGTGGCCACAACCATCTTGCTCTTCTTTCTTGCTTATCTACTAAGGAAGTGCTTACATTCAGCTCACATCATAATTAGGGTTCATTTAGTTCAAGGGCTTTGTAATTCATCTCTTACGCTAATTAATTTTTAAACACTGATGCATCACAAAATGTGTGAAAGCAAAACATTTTTCTTACCAACAAAGTAAATGAAGCTTCTTCGGTTTAAGAGCAGGGCGAGAGGGAAAAATTGATAACTTTCTCTGCTGGAAACCGCTCTTAGGTTGATATTAAGATTTGTATTTGAAGGGGCTGGAGGGAGGACTCTGCAGTTATGAACGCTGGCTGCTCTTGAAGGTTCAAGCCCCAAACCCACATGACTGGTTCACAACCGCCTGTAACCCCAGTTCCCAGGGAACCAACCTCTTCTTCCGGCTTCCTCGGGTGCAGGCACAGATGTATCCTGACCTTGGAAAACAGGAGGCACAAGCTGACCTCTGCCTGTATTTCTCAGCTAGCAAAGTATTCTTTCTCTATTAAACGGTAGTTCTTAAAGAGAGAAGGGTAGGGAAGGTTCTGATCAATGTCACCTGGGGAAGAGTCACCTGAGAATCTGAAGCTGACCTGGGCTGTATGGTGAGATCCAGCTTCCAGGTCAGCCCAGTCTACAGAGTGAGACCCTGGCTCAAAAAATAAGCAAACAGAAAAACACGACTGAGGTAGAGAGGTCTGGAGGGAAGGGC
Source organism: Uromys caudimaculatus (assembly GCA_028551405.1). NCBI lineage: Eukaryota > Metazoa > Chordata > Mammalia > Rodentia > Muridae > Uromys > Uromys caudimaculatus. The sequence goes on along the minus strand of CM052705.1, from coordinate 8,684,285 downwards.
AGGGAGGGAGAGAGGGAGGCGTAGAAGGAGGAAGAGAGAGAGGGAGAGAGGGAGGGAGAACAATGTTTTGGTTCTGTACCTAGTTAGCATTTCTTTACTTGAATGAGGATTTATGCTGCAACCTCAAACAGTGTCAATGCAAGATGTTACAGCACTTATTATTACCATTCAATCAACAGAGGCCTCAAGTGACAACTTTTTGTTGTATTTTATTTTATTGTTTTCTGTCCTGGAACTTGAACCCAGCCTCATGCACGCAAGGCCAGCTCCCTACCCATTGAGGAATATTCTCAGACAGACATCCTGCTTCATGAATCTATTATACAGGTTGCTGTATTTCACCTGCTGTGACCCTGCCTGTGCCCTGAAGTGCCCTCTGCAGCTCAGAAGACACCACTTGAATTCAAACTCTGACTTTGTCTTCCTGGCTGTTGTCATTAGCATATTGTTTTGTGTTTTCTCATTTGTAATATGGTTGGCACATTTGGGAGTTGCTTGAGGATTAAATCAATTTATACAGGAAGTGTGCCTAGGACTGTAGTTAAACTGAATGTAAACTGAATGTAAATGAATGAGTTTACACCGGATGAGTGTAAACTGAAGTCACAATACTGCCAAAATGAGAGACACAGCAAGCCGAAGCTGCTCAAAGAAGCTGCCGTAGCATTGGACTGTTGACACTGGCGATTTCTGCTCTGCAGCCATGCCAGTCACAAGCGGGGCTGTGGCACACAGCATAACACCTTTGTGAAGGCGCCTCGGAGGACGTAAGTGGTGGAAAAGCCTCCCTTGCCACAACCCTGAAGTCTCCATATTATAGTTCTCTTGGCCAGCTGACTCCCAGCCCAGGGACTCTGCATACTTCATGCTGTTTGTCCATTTAGGCAAGGGCTGGGCTGATGAGCATGTGCCCCACAAAAACCATGTGTCAGAAGCTTAACCCCCAACGCAACAGTGCTCAGAGGAGAGAGGGTTATGAAGTGATTAGACCACAGGGGAACTAGAAAGGATTAGTGTTCACTGAAAGGGGCTTGAGCAGGGTGCATTGGCAGCTATTCCAGAAGTGGAGGCAGGAGGATCTCCTGAGCCTAGGAGCTTGAGGCTGGTCTGTGCAACGTAAGACCTTGTCTCAGAAAGCCCAATTGGAACAAAATAAAACGTCACAGACTTGAGATCCAGTTCGATCTTTTGCTTTCTCTTACCCTCCCTCAGCCTGCCATCGTAGGAAGACATAGAATGAAGATCTTGGCTAGAGGCTACCACCTTGCTATCCCACTCCCCAACCTCCGGACCTGTGTGAAATCCCCTTACATTGTAGATGGCGCAGTTTGTAGTATTCTGTTATGACACAAAGCAGTCCATGATTTCTAGAAGGGCCAAAGATTAAACCTGGCTTTGGTCTTTTGGGTTCGGGGTTGTTTGGGTGGTGGTTTGGATGGTGGTTTTCATGATTCTGCTTGCTCAATCACTTTGTGAAAGGGCGCAGTAATTTCATTACTGGCTGTAAGTATGTATGGACCAGGGACACTGGTCTTTACCTTCCTGGTATTGAATGAATATGTTCTGTCGTGCTGAACAGGCAAGCTAAAAATGGTGCTTCAATATCATTTTTAATTTGTATTTCTATAATGTTTATTATCTCTCTGTGTGTGTGCATGTTCATGTTGTATACATGCAATTAGCTGCTTTGTTTTTGGTAGCTCTTTTGAGGTTTTTCTCATTGATTTTATATATATATATATATATATATATATATATATATAAAATATTTGTCTTTTATTATATTTATTGAAAGCATTTCTGTCATTTGGCCATCTACCTTTTAATTTCTCGACAGTATATGTGCAGATTTCTGTTTTCTAGAGCACACTGTGGTCATAATGCTAATTTGCTAAGCCTGTTGCACTTTTCTTTTGTGGTCTCTTCCCGGCTTGTATGCAATTTCAGTCACGTCCCCTCTCAGGCTTTGCCCTTCCAAACAGAAATCCTATTCATTGTACTCCGATGGGAATTCTGAGGCCGGTCTCCACAGTGTCGCTGCCACCCCTGGCCACCTTCACCCAGACACAGATGTCACCTATTGTACACTTCTTCCCATACGGTTCCTTTCTTAAAAAAAAAAAAAAAAAAAAAAAAACATTAACACTAAAACATCATGGGAACTATGCTGATGTGTGTGACTGGGCTTTATGCAGGCTTCGTTGAATCCCTTCTACAAAGAGACCTGGGCCCTCTTTTGTGTCCTCTGAAAGGCACTTGGAGCCCTTCATTTGTGCTTGTGGCGGGGAATTTGTTTGCCTCCAGACACACTCATTCCACCAGGCCCAGCATCATAGACTTACAAACCAAACTAGGTAGGTACCATTCGAAAATCTTAGGAATTACCGTGAAGCTCACCTCCACCATACTAGCAAATATTTAAAAAAAGAAAGAAACAATCTCTGAAACCTCTGAACTTCTCCAAAAACTGGCATATGAAATTGTAATTAGTAATAATCATTTGCACAGCATTTCCTGATTATAGTGGGTGTTTTGGTCAATTTTATCCCATCTGATATTCAAAAGGGAAAATTTTTTTTTCCTTTTATAAATAAAGAAGCCCAGTGTTCAAGAGCCAAGACTCATGAACACGGTTCTTCTAAGACAAGTCGAATGTTGTTTTTTAGTTATTTTCTGTTTTTCATCCAAGTTTCTATTCATGATGTCATCTTTTTAATGTATGTTTTTATATTGAAATAATTTCAGGTTTATGAAAAAAATCTTGTAAGCACACAGCTCAGAGAATTTTTATGTTATTCATCTGGCTCCCTCAAATATCACTATGTCACATGCGTGGCTGCAATATTATCAAAATGGAAAAATACTTGGTGCACGGCCTTCCCGAATCCATAGGTTTCATTTACATTTCACTGGTTTCTCTTTGCTCTTGTTCATTTCCTGCTCCGGAGTTGAATTTGATACTGTGTTGGGTTCAGTTGCACAAAGTTTCTCTAATCAGTCCAGCTTTACATGACTTTGACAGTTTGAGAGTCTGAACATGGCTTCTTTGTTTGGATTTTTCTATTTCCTCAAAGGTGAAATCATTTAAACACTTGTGGCAATGACGTGACAGAGGGAACAGTCTGTTCTCTAAGCCTCTTTTGGGTATATACTACCAACTTCTCCAGTTACTCGAGTTGCTAACTGTGATCCCCAGGTTAACAGGGTTCTTCCGGACTTCCCCACTATAGAGATACTATTTTCATTACTTAAGTAATAAATATAATAGATTTTCTGTTTCTCTTCTTTTCACTCATTACTACATTGCTAAACAATAGTCAGATATCGGTGGCACACACCTTTAATCCTAGCAGAGGCAATCAGATCTCTAAGTTCAAGGCCAGCCTGGTCTACAGAGTGAGTTCCAGGGCAGCCAGGGCTATACAGAGAAACCCTGTCTCAAAAAACCAAAAATAGACAAACAAACATCCAATAGCTTCCTATTTTGGCTGTTCTTTCTTCATTCACCAGTATGGATTCCATTATAAAGAAGGGCATTCCCGTATTCATTTAGATATCTGCCTGGTATTTACACCGGTATATATATATATATATATATATATATACACACACACACACACCCATAAGTTGATACTGAGTGGTGTGTTTAGTTAATTAATATCTAATGTGTAACATTTTTCCTATATTTATCTGTGAGTGGTCCTTTAAGATGGGCTCTAAGTTCTTTTAGCACATCAGTATCTGTATTATTTTTGGCTTTTTTCCTATTTTCAGATACCACATGTTTCAGATACATCTCACATCTCATGTTCTCCTATCCAGTTCCTAGGTGTGTCTGTTTTCCAAGGAGCTCTAATTTGTTTGTTGAACATCTGGAAGGCAAGTACTTGGCTCCACACATGCTCACTGTGTGGAGTTTTGTGGCTGGTAGGTCTTTGCTACAAACGCAGAAGAGATACATGTTTATACATGTCTATGGCTATTACTGTATCTATAAGGATAGTGTTTAACTGTCTTACTGAAGTTTTTCCTCCAATAGATTTTTCGTGTTGAATTGCATCGGCTCATATTTTCAGTAATTAGTAAATGGTAATAGATACAGTGAGCATCTTTGCTGAGTTTCTGATCTTAGTGGGGATGTCTCTAGGGTAGTGTTTCCTAATTAAAATAATGGAATTTTCACCCAAGGTATATATACTGTCCTATGTTACAATTACCTGTCAGTTCTTAATTTGTTTTTTTGTTTTGTTTTTCTCAATAATTAATTTTTTAAATTAACTTTACTTCCTGATTGAAGCCCTCCCTCCTCTCCTCCCAGTCCTGCCCTTACAAATCCCTCTACCCATTACCCCCTCCCCTTCTCCTCAGAGAAAGGGAAGCCCCTTTGGGTACCACCCCACCCTAGGACATCTAGCCCTAGCAGGATTCGGCATACTCTCTCCACCTGAAGCCCAACTAGGCAGTCCAGGTGGGGAAGGGGATCCACTGGCAGGTGACAGAGTCTGAGACAGACCCTGCTCCAATTGTTTGGGAACCCCATGAAGGCAGAGCTACACATCTGCTCCAAATGTTCAGGGGGCCTAGGTCCAGTCCCTGCATGCTCTTTGGTTGGTGATTCAGTCTCTGTGAGCTTCCATGGGTCCAGGTTGGTTGATATTGTGGGTCTTCTCGTGCTGTCCTTAACCCCCTCCGGCTTGTTCAGTCCTTCCCCCACTCTTCCACAAGACTCCCCAAGCTCCGTCAGATGTTTGGCTGTGGGTCTCTGTATCTGTTTCCGTCCAATGCTGGGTGGAGCCACTTAGGATATAGTTACACTAGGCTCCTTCTGCAAGCATAGCAGGAGTATCATTAGTAGTGTCAGGGGTTGGCTCTCTCGCATGGGGTGGGTCTCAAGTTGGGGCAGTCATTGGTTGGCCGTTCCCTCAGTCTCTGCTCATCTTTATTCCTGCACATCTTGTAGGCAGGACAAATTTGCAGGTGGGTTATTACCTGTCAATTTTTATCTTCTCAGATGTTCTTTGTCAGCCGGAAGAAATCTAAATTCAAAAGGAATGAGAAGAAAGACAAAATTGTGACTGTAGACGCTGTAAAACTGTAGTCATCTTTTAAATTAATTAATTAGTTCTTTGTTGACAGGATCTCAATATGTATATCCCTGGCTGGCCTCAAACTCACAGAAATCTGCCTTCCTCTGCCTCTGAAGTGTTAAATTAAAGATGTCCGTGACCCTTTATAACAACCTAATTTAGTATTTTAAAAGAGTAACACTAAAATTATCAACAAAATGCTAGCACAGAGAGGACATAAAGGGGTCTGAGAGTCTTATCAGGGTAAAGAGGAATAAAATAAGGAGTAAACTGAACAAAACATTTATAGCTACAGATAGAGTATAAAATGTAGAGGGAAGTCCTAGCATTTTGGAGACATAACATGCAACTCCAAAACAACTGCAAGGAACTGTGGAACATAGAAGTGTCATTAATCTAACAGAAGACAGAAAACGGACTAACAAGTCAGAAAGTAAATAGAAGAAACAAGGAAGGTGCATAAATAACAACAACTATGGCAGTGATCACAGTAAATATAAATAGATTAATTTTTTAAGTGCCAAGACCACCTAGAAATTAAAAAAAAAAAAAAAATGAACTGAATGCTGTTGAAGGTCTCTGATGAGCACGAAGAGGAAGTGAGGAGATGAGGTGTGGTCGGTGGGATCACTGACCCTGACTCGTCCCCCTCTCTTCAACACTCATTCAACTTTTGCCAAAGGCCCCCACTCCGCCTCTACCAGTGCTGGGATAGAACCTGAGACCTAGAAGAAACCAGTTCAGTGCTCCAACACTGAGCAGCAGCTCCTAGCCTTTGTCATTTGTTCTCAGGATGGAGTTTTATTTAGCGGGAAGAATGGACCAGGCCCATCAGTCCTAAGAAACGTCCCCTTGTACCTACTACCCTCCTGCAGCATTATCTCTGTTATGAGAAGATCTCCTCTGGTATCTGCTGTCCCCAGAGCGGGAGGGGAGACTATACAGCAGACATTCCCCAGGTGACCCAAGGCCTACAGAGACAAGATGCACAGCTTATGTCAGCAGAGCTCCAGCCAGCCATGTTCTGTGAACCGGTCTTTTATTTTAGACTCCATGTGCTTACTGGGCATAATGGGTAGCTACAAGGCCTATAATCTCCTGCTCACCATTGTGAGCCCTGTTTTTGCACAAGGTGCTTTTATGCTTTGCAAACCTGCCTGGTCAGCAGTGCTGCGAAGTGCTAGGCTGCCCAGGCTGCTCTCCAATGCCTGAGATCAGCCAGTAGGCCTTGTAAGCTCTTCCATGCCAGGGCAGTCACAGTGACTTATCTGGATTTATTTATTTTTTTGTCTGTTTATCCTAGATTATTGTGAGTATTGACCAGTATTTTCAGTTGGTCCAACTCATTGGTTTCCGGGTAGTATTTGAGAGTGGTAAACTTTTCAACATTTATTTTTTGTGGCTGGTGTTAATGACCCGAGGAAGACGATGCATTCAAGTGCCCAATCATCTTCTTTCCTTCCCTGGCTTTGCTTTTTGCTAATTAGTGGCTCATGTTTAGTATTTAATCAGTTTTTCCTTTAGCACACTCCCGTCTTCTTTCTTATATTTTACAGTCATTGGCAAAAATTCTCCTCAGCTCATCTGTCTTCTCCCTGCCTGTAAGTTGCCCCTGCTCCTCATTTGGCTCCTTCTGTTCTCAGAAAGATCTATTTTTCTCATAATAACCTCTTTGCCTCTGACAACAGTGGTGATATGTCTCACACAAAGGCTAATTGGGTTGGTGAATTTTCCATTTGCATTGATGCCACAAAGGTGTGTGCTCAGCACTGTTCAACAGCCTCTGGGACCCTGAACTAGTATCCGATCCCTGCAGTGAGTTCAGCCTCCAAAGGGAGAGTCTCGAAGCTGTTACACAAGAGTTCAAGGCAAATCATATTTCTATGAAAAATTGATGTAGCATCAAAACACACTAAAGCCCGAGATATTACAGTGCATTTGTGTTATGAAGGTATAACTCTCGTGTTTTATACCTGCACACAGTAAAAGTATCTGGCGTGTCGGAAAAGGCTGCCTCATTACATAGACTCTTAAATTGCCAGCCTGCATTTTTAAAAGTCGCATAAAAGAATGGATTTGTAATGTGACAATTGTACTGATCGCCTCACACGCTATGGAGCAAAGACAGGAGGAAAAATGAGGCAGTATTTTAAAGAACCATCAAGTTCACTGCTTATGACAATAATAAAAAGTTTCAGTAGAGAATGTTCTAAAAGAGATTGGAAGGGCGTGCGTGCGTGCGTGCGTGGGTGCGTGCCTGCGTGCATGCGTGCGTGCACGTATATTAGATACAATATAAGAGTAGGGCACCAAGCTTGTGTGTAGCGACAAACTATTCAGGAAAGAACAAGTGCTTTCAAGCAACCAAGGTGACTGACAAGCAGTCCAGAACCTTGGAGAAGCTGTATGGCAGTTTTGCTTTCTGCCCCTACGTTCTCTCCTTGCAGAAGAGCCTTCTGTACCCCAGGCTAGACTTGAACTCACTCTGTAGCTGCAAATGACCCTGAATTTCTAGTCCTCCTGCCTCCTCACCCCAAATGCTGGTACTGTAGACACGTGTCACCATGCCCAGCTTCTGCAGTGCTGGGGATGGAAGTGGGGGCAGAAAGCAAAACTGTGTCATACAGTTTCCCCTAGGCGCTATGCGACTTGTCAATCACTCCTGGTTGCTGGAAAAGTCCTAGAGCCTCGTATGACCCAGCAGCGCTGGGAATGAGGCCCACTCCCCGTACCTGGTTGTGAATGTGTAGGTGAATAAAACAGATAAAGCCTTCTTCATTCCAGAGCCTATATTTATCTTAGTAGATATTCAGTACCTTAGTACATATTCAATAGAAACAAAATCAAGCGGAAATGTTGGTAAAGGCTAATAGAGTCCACAAAAGAAAAAGAAAGCAGAGGAGAGGAAAAGGAGATGTTCAGGGTAGGGTAGTGTTTTTAGTAGGGCAGATAGCTGGCGTTTGAGCAAAGTCAGGAAGAAAGTGGGTGTGAGCGCCAGAGAAGGATCCCAACTGTGGGATCAAGGCGTGGTGCAAGGCGAGCTCTAGGTCTTTGCTTTGGCTGCTGCAGCTTTCTTTTTTTTTTTTTTTGATACTTTATTTACATTTCCAATGTTTCCCCCTTTCTAGGTCTCCTCTTTGGAAACCCCCTATCCCCTCCCCCTCCCCCTCCTCTATAAGGGTATTCCACCTCCCACCCACCCGCCCACCCACTCCCGTATTCTCACCTTGACATTCCCCTATACTGAAGCATCTAACACCCTCAGGCCCAAGGGCCTCTCCTCCCCTTGATGGCCAACAAGGCCCTCCTCTGCCACATGTGGTCCGAGTCATAGATCCCTCAATGCGTATTCTGTAGTCTCTCACCTTTGGCTCCTGAATTCTCTGTGTCGGGAGTTCACTGGACCGTGGACCAGAGGAGCTTGGTGGGTGGTAAGGCGGACATGTATCCAACTGCGTGCTTCTGGATTCCATCCCAGAGCGTCTGTATCTACCTGCTACCAGCAGCCCAACAGGGCCACAGCGTGTCTGCCACGGACTCTGGATTCCTATTTTTTGCCAATATTATTAAAACCAAACAATGTTTCATTACTTTTAAAAGGAATTACTTCCTTTTGCTGAGTAATTTTTATCCAGTAAAACTATATTACACACATTTTGCTGTTGCAAAACGTTCACCATCTTCAGGTCATGTCCACAACACCTGGAAGCGACAACAGCCGTCACTTCTAGTTCCTAAAATCTCCTCACCCCAAACATCATGCTTCCCGTTCTCTTTGAACAGTTCTTTGTGTGCTTTTTGGCTATATTTTATTGGTCTTTTACTCACCATAAGAATTTAAATTTAAATTAAAGTAGCAAAAGAAGCAATAGTAAATACTAAAATAGTCCCTTTGATTTGGAGTCAGGAGCCTTAAATAGCGATCTGAGGTCTTGTTCCTGTACATGAAAGACCTTGGGGAAAGTTTAACACTCTCCGAGGCCAAATTCCCTTACTGTAAAATGAAGCTCACAGTATCGACCCTTGTAGAGTCTTCTAAGTATTAAGTAACATGTTGCATGTAAATAATAAGCATCACTCCCAAGAAAAAGTGTCTGAAAACCTGCAGCTCTAGTATTCTTATTAGTTCCATGTAGTTATTGTTCAGATGCGCACGCCCTAACCAGAGCAGCCAGACCGCTGACCTTCCCGGCCGGGACATCGTCCAGTCCACTGTGGACCTGGCACCAGGGTTTGTTGAGGGAAGAAACACGATTCAGAAGTAAATTCAGTGCCCATCTAGAAATGAAAAGGAACGGCTAAATAGCATGACAACAGGAGTCGTAGGTAAAGAGCCCTCCCAATGCCAGCAGATGAGGACACAGAAATGTCAGAGCAGAAGAAAGTTCTCCTCACCAGCTGCGGGAATGCACGTTCCCCAGCAGGAGGAGGAATGGCTCTTTGCTACTCTTTGCCCAGCTGTAGAAAAGGATGCCCGCCACATGGATAGACAGTGCAGCCTGGAGTACTGTCAGATGGACTCTTATTTTATTTTACTTTGTGGTCAGATTTTTTTTTCATGCTGAGATACTCTTATGTATGTTTTGGGCCCAAATCTCTTTGGCTTAGTTGATGTCACTAATGCCTAAGTAACTAAAATGGGCATTTTTCCCCCTGATGATGGGAGATACCCAAGAGAGGAGTTTTCTCTGAACCATGAGTCAGAGTCCCACTATTATTATCGTGTGTCCTGTTACCGGCAGCCTACACCTCAATTATTCCGTGGAGTTTGTCCAAGCAGCAAGGATGAAAACAAAGCAAAACAAAGCAGTAGCATCCACAACCAGGAAAAATACGTATTCTCAGTGCAAAGGGTGAGAGTCTGGTAGCATAAGCTCGGCAGTGTGTGTGTCTTCACACAGCTCTGTTCATTAGTGTTCCAAAAAAGACAGAAAGAAACCCAACTGCCCCTTCTTGGATAGTTTTTAAAGCAAAGTGTTAAAGAAATAAAAGTCCCTGCCTAACAACTTCACTTCTGCGCCTCAGAATATCTAATTGTAGAACGTGCTTACTGAATGTGTGCTTTGGGTTAGAAAAGAATATTTAGAAATCCTTTCCCAAAAAAAGCAAGTGGGAGTGGAAATTTGAAAGAGGACCGCCTAATTCAGCACTAAGCCCAGTATGAGAGGAGAGTGTGTGAGTGTGTGTGTGTGTGTGTGTGTGTGTGTGTGTGTGTGTGTGTGTGTGTGTGTGTTACAAAATGCGCTTTCCAAAGGGCTGAGAGGTGGATGGGAATGTTTGCTTAGCTCGCCTGAGAAGAGAAAAGATTCCTCGACCTCCTCTTGCTTCTTCTTTAGAATAATTTGGATGGGATTTGTGATGCAGAAAAGCTTAAAGAAAAAGGATAACCATTCTTTGTGGTGGAAAGTGTAGGGGAAAAAAACACTGCTTTCTTCAAACAAGGTATGTCTGACAGTTGCTAAAGGGATCCATCTCTAGCTGCTTTCCATTCAATCTTATAAAAATATCAAAAAGTTCTTTTCGTTGAAAAACAAGAATAAATGCCTAAACCAGCCAATAAATTTCAATTTAAAGAGAGTTTCGATAGAAATGGGTGCTAGCTGGCATGGTGGTGAAGAACCATATATGTGTGTGTTATAACATAAAGGTATTAATATTAGAACAATTTTTTTTTTTTGCTGTGTCACTAATGAAACTTCATTATGGTTTAAGTAAGTTTGAAAATGTGGCGTTCGTATGGCACCTTTAAGTAATCTTTCTTTCCTTTTAAGTGCAATTTGTTTTCTATAAGGCATACAGTAACAATATAGCAACTGCTTAATGTATGAAAAGCCAAAAGAGGAGCGGGCACAGCGGTGCTAAAAGAGAAAGGATTCTGAGTTGATCTCCTCCTCTCTCTATTGAGGCAGGTCTCTGTGGAATGTGGCGAGATATGCAAGTCGTTGGCCGTTGGCCGTTTACAAAGCAATGTTTTCTTAGGCTGAATGTCTCTGTTATTGATAAGCCCAAGAAGGGGTTGGCATCGTTAGCCTGGCCATTGTGCATGCACAATCTCTTTTAAGCACGATTGTGTGGAACCAGTATAAACATGAGATAAACACCGGAGGCACAGGTTAAACAGGATCAAATGGAACAGTTAGACAGGACCCTTTCCTCTAAACAAGCCACAGTGCCTCTAACCATCCCCAAATCAAGAGTGGAATTCAAGGTTTTCTTGGAGTTTATTGTAAAAACAAAGACAGGCATTCTTGGCTATGGTGGTTGGTTTTTTGTTTGTTTGTTTTAAGTGTTTCTGCTAAGAAAATAATATTTTGCCATTACGTTGTGTTGCAATAAATTTGGAAGTTTTGGTGGTAAAGTTATGAGGTTGTTTTTCTCCCTGGTCTCTTGAAGGATGAAATGCTCTCAAGCAAGACAGGATCAAACACTGTGTATTTTTTTTCCTTTGCTTCTGTCTCTCTGTTTCTCTGTCTCTGTCTCTGTCTCTGTGTGTGTCTGCATGTGCGTGTGCGTGTGTGTGTGTGTGTGTGTGTGTGTGTGTGTGTGTGTGTGTGTGTCTACTGGTAGAAAGCTGAAGGAATTTGTCTTTGTTAAACTTAAATATCTTCTTTTATTAAAAATAGACATTAGACAAGGACTTTTAAGACTATGAGGAATGCATTTTTTATTGCAATATGCTAATTTACCAGGCCAGACTTCATTTAAATATACCTTATACCTCACCACTGGAAAGGCTGAACAGGAAATGCCTTAGGAATGCTGGGAACGCTCCATATCTCGGCTGAAATCGGGCTTGTGGCTGTCCTGCAGCAGATCTAATTATCTTTCCAGCAAGTTGCCTATCGCATAAAGAATAGCTTCTTTCAGAGAAAGTACAGCAGATAGTTTGAATAGTGCCGCGAAAACAGACATGCTGTGCTATTCCCCACTGTAATTCCTGTAAGACACACGGAACACAGGAAAGCTGTGTGGTCTGACCCACTTGCCAAGCCAGGAGTCTTGACGAACAAAAGCAGCCCTGCTACCACCTCTATGTGCTACCTCGACCATTTCTTGACTTTTGTTCCCCCCTTTGAAAAATAGAGACAGCAATGCCTGCATCTCCTCCTTCTCAGGGCAAGCATGAGGCTTAATATTGATTGTAAAATGAAGAAGAGGGCAAGGTGATCCATATCACTGTGCAGCTCTCCACACATTAAAGCAATGATGTATCAAAGTAGGCTTACAGAACTGTATTTTAAATATTTGTGCGTAAATGAATAGGTAAAAATAGTGTGAGCACATGTGTGTGTATGTATGTGTGTATGTGTGTGTGTGAGAGAGAGAGAGAGAGAGAGAGAGAGAGAGAGAGAGAGAGACCAACTTGACACAAGCTAGAGTTAATTGGGAAGAGGGAAACTTGACTGAGAAATACCCCCACCAGATTGGACTGTGGGCAAACCTGTGGGGCATTTTCTTGGTTATGATTGAAGTGGGAGGGCCAAGCCCACTGTGGGTGGTGTCATCCCTAGGCAAGTGGTCCTGGGTAGTATAAGAAAGCAGGATGATGAAGATATGAGGAGCAAGCCAGTAAGTAGCATTCCTTTGTGGTCTCTGCTTCAGTTCCTGCCTGACCTCACTCAGTGATGGAGTATGAGTTGAGAGTCATCATCTCCCCCCAATTTGCTTTTTTGGTCATGGTGTTTTATTTATCACAGCAATAGAAACCTAACTAAGACACTGAAACTTTGAAAATGAAATTCAAAATAACTGTTCTTCACAAGATAGTTAAAGAGTGTGTGTGTGTCTGTCTGTCTGTCTGTCTGTCCATAGCATACCTAGGACAGGGTGGTCCAAGCTGTATGGCCAACTTAGATCCATTTCTTGGTATATTCCTGTGACTATCTGTATATCTTTGTGTGAAGATAATGTCAGATGTCTGAGTTTAAAGCTGTCATGCGAGGCCAAGGCTGAGGCTAACTAGCCTTGCAATGCTTTGGGGATCTTTGGGGGTTGTGTAGACAATAGGTTCTTCCACTTCTTTAAATTTTGGTGAGTGACTTAAAAGCTACAGGCCCCAGTGTTATCATCTGTGAAGGAGACCTTGAATTAGTCCCTACCTCCTACAGCTTTGGCCAGGAGCCTTCAGTCAGAGCCTGAAGCACCAAAAGTCACCCTGTGAGCACCCAAATGGTAGCAAGTATTTTCATTGCATTAATGACTGTAACAAGAAACTTGAGCTTCAACTGTGTCATCTGTAATTATCTTCGACCTTTTTTATCATTAATTGGTTATTTTATTTATTTACATTTCAAATGTTGTCTCCCTTTCCTATTTCCTCTCCACAAACTCCCATCCTGTCCCCTCCCCCTGCCTCTATGAGGGTGCTCCTCCACCCCCCCCACACCCGCCTCACCCCTCTAGCATCCCCCTATGCTGGGGCATCAAGCCTCCACCGGACCAAGGGTCTCCCCTCCCATTGATGCCAGATAGGGCCATCCTCTGCTACATATGCAGCTGGAGCCAAAGATACTCCATGTATACTCTTTGATATCTTTAACCTTTTAAACATTACTGCTTTGGGTGGGATAAGTAAATGATTTGTGGATTTCTGTGAGGTTTTGGTATGTGTTAGAAATCAGTTGCTGTTACTTCTCTCAGAGAGTTTAACTGGTCCTTCACTCAGCTAAGGACAAATTGACGAGGCAACTTCTGTGGTGGCTGAGAAAGCTCCCTGCCCCTGCATTAGGATGTGTCTCCCTGTGGTGGCCAGAGACAGGAAATTCCTGATCCTCCACACACAAGGAGGACAGGAGGGGGAGGAGCTACCCAGGGAAAATGCTGCTTTACACAGGTGTGGGCAGTACTTGGGCAATGGCAGAGCACGGCTTCTATTCTTACAGAAAACGCATCAAGAGAAGGATCAGACAATCACTACAGAGGTTAGAAGTTACCTTTTGATTGTACTGACTGTTAGGTTCTTCATTAAACACACACACATGCACACATGCACACATACATACACATGCACACACATGCACACACACACACTTCAGCCTGAAATCACCTAGAACGAAGACTCCCCCCTGGCAGCATGCCCGGAGTTACATGTTCACAACGGAGCAAGAACTATTTCTGCTTTGTTTATTGCATTTTCCATGGTTACCTCATCCATAAAACAAACATTTGTGGATACTGGCTGTAGAATTGTTTTTAATCAGCTAGAAACTTTTCTGTAAGCCTTCCTGAGGTCCTTAGGGATGAGTAGAAACGTTCGGGCTGCCTGGGAAGTATCCAAAGCAGGCACCATATGATGTCTGATGGGACCATCCATAAAAATTATGTTACATGGTAACCTGCTGAAAATGGTAAGTCTGTAGTGAGCAGATGTGACTTGGTAAAAATCCCTAGCTGTACTCCAGGTCAAGGGAAAGGGGTGGACTGAAGTAAAGGATGGCCACATCCTGGCCTAAGTCAAAGCTGCCGCCAGAATCTTGAAACACAGAAACACCACTGTGCTTCTGAGTTGACAAAGAGAACTTTTTTTACAGTGTTTTTTTTTTTTTCCTGATCTTAGAATTTATATAAAACATTTAGCTCCATTTCTAGTTCATATTTTCTTCATTACTTTTTTTCAATTCTTCTTGAGAATTAAATGGCAGATGTTATTTTCTGGCCATTTGACTGGCCAAATAATACAACCTTCTCAAAGGTTTCCAAGAGAATTAGCAGGGGACCCTTACAAACTTCTGAACAGAGGAAGAAGGAGCAAACACACAGAATTGCTCCCTTTCTGGGTATTCGGGTCCATCAGCGCTATTGAGACACCGTCGCCTAGCTGTCCTAAACAACAAATATTAACTCCCTGCAGTTCCAGAAAATGGCAAAACAGGAACGAACTGCTCAAAGGCTGGAATATGATACAGACATGATTTTTGGTTTGTAGAAGATGGTTATCTTCTCACTGAGTCATCCAATGGCAGACAGCAAGAGACTATGATAAGGCACTGATCTTATCCAGGCTCCCTTCATGGCCTACCTACCACCCACAGCCTCACTTTCAAATCCCAACACAGTGGGTGCTAGGATTCTCAACTGTGAACTTTGGGCGACACATATATCCAGAGTTCTGTGCTGAACCCTATGAGTACTTAGCCAAACGGCAGGCACGAGTCCTGTTCGCATCTTAGTCCACTTGGGCTGCTGTAAGAAATGCCAAAGACTGAGTAACCTACAAATAGAGATTTTTGAGTTCTGCAAGCTGAGATGTCCAAGATTGAGGTGCCCACAAACTCTGTCTGGTGAGAGTCAACTTTCTGTCTCCTACAGGGCATCGTCTCCCTGTGTCTGCACATGGGGTGGGGGTGGAGTGAAAGGAGGAGTTGGAGACAGGTTCTCTCACTGTCTACCTTATTCTCTTGAGACAGAGTCTCTCTCTGAATCTGGAACTGGGCTGGCAGGCAGCCCCAGGGGTCCTCTTGTCTGCCTCCCACAGCACCAGAGTAATAAGCATGAGCAGGCTCAACATTTTACACAGATGTTAGGGATTTGAACTTGGGTCCTCATGTGTACCCAGTCAGTGCTCTTACAGAGTCATCTCCCCAGCCCCTTGTGTCTCTTTTGTGTTTCATTTGATAGCTCATTTAACAGATAGACCAAACAGACAAGAGTTGTTACTATCTCCTTACAGAGAAAAATAAACCAAGGCACTGAGAAGTCCTTGAAGTTTAAGGGCCTAGATAAGAAGAATTCAGGTTCAAATCCAAGAAGGTTTTCATTCCAAACACAGCAGGCACTGACGGTCCTGATTTGTTTTTTTTGTTTGTTTGTTTGTTTCTGTTTTTGTTTGTTTTATTGCTAACAGATCAATCTTTGCTATTCTGAACACATAGTTTTGGGGCCAAACTTCTGAGAAAGGCTATATACCTTGACTAGAGCTCTCTCCATAATAAAAGGAGAAGAAAGAGACTCACAGAAAGGCATTGTTGGGGCTGGGGGTCCTTGACCAATCTCTTCATTTAAGACTCACTTTCCAGTCTTGTGGTGGTGGTGCATACCTTTAATCTCAGCAGTCAGGAGGCAGAGGCAAGTGGATCTCTGAGTTTGAGGCCAGCCTGGTCTACAGAGAGAGTTCCAGAACAACCAGGAATACACAGGAAACCCTGTCTCAAAAAGCCAAAGGAATAAAAAGCGGGGAATCCCTTTCCAAGTTTGAGGGGGGAAAGGCTGGTGGCTGGTGGGGAGGAAGTCTTCGGCACAGCCTGAGGTGTCCCCAAAGGATTTCCTTTATCTTCATGGGGGTGAAGCTGGCAGCTTGTTATTGTTATAGAAGGAATCCCAGTTCCTGACAACACAGACTAACGAAAACCACTCTTAACATTGACATGACTCCAGGAAAGATATCTCTGGTTATTTTTCTTGGTTGGAAGAAAGATAAAGTTTTGTGCGGACATACAGCAAAATTTGGTGGGAAATCAGCCTTCAGCTGTCACAAGAAGAAATCCTGTTCCAGCTTTTCTTCCTCGTCCTCCTCCTCCTCCTCCTCCTCCTCCTCCTCCTCCTCCTCCTCCTCTTCCTCCTCTTCTTCTTCTTCTTCTTCTCTCGGCTTGTAAAAGTGCAGGGAGGGGATTATTTTCCTTGAGGGAGGAAGCATGAGCAGTTTCCAGAGGATCAGGTCGCTGGCATCTTAATACTGAGTGAGTTCCCTCTGGGGTTCTTTGTGTCCCAGCACAGAAAACATGCTTTAGACACAAAGGTGCAGCAAGCTGCATGCCCAGACTGCCTCTGCTTGTGCAATACCACAAGGAAATTTGTACTCAAATAGAAATAAGCCTCTCAGGAAAACTGAGATGGCGGCATTCTCTACAGTACCCACTACTATTTCCTGAGCCGCCTCCATGTGCATCCACAGTTCGCAGAAATGTGTATGCATGCGTGTATGTGTGTGTGTGTGTGTATGTGTGTGTAGTGTGTGTATGTGGGTATGTGTATGTAGTGTGTGTGTGTGTGTGTAGTGTGTGTATTGTGTGTGTTGTGTATGTATTGTTTGTATGCGTGTATGTATGTGTATGTGTGTAGTGTGTGTGTGTATGTGTGTGTATTGTGTGCGTGTATGTTGTGGGTATGTGGGTATGTGTGTGATTGTGTGTATATGTGTGATTGTGTGTATGTGTGTATGTGTGTGTGTTGTGTGTGAATGTGTGTGTACTGTGGGTATGTGGGTATGTGTGTATGTGTGTGTGTTGTATGTGAATGTGTGTGTACTGTGGGTATGTGGGTATGTGTGTATAGTGTGTGTGTGTGTGTGTGTGTGTGTGTGTGTGTGTGTGTGTGTAGCCGGTGGTGGGGTAGCTGCTTCAGAAAACACAAACAAGAAGCATGACGGAGACACAGGAGCACTGAGATGGGGGAATAATTGTCATTGCATTATTGCAGCTGGGAGGTGCTGTAAAGTCCTTGGGGAGAGCATCTCAGCCAGCAGACTGGCATAGAGTCATAGCAAAGGCCCTGAGTGGGTGATTGGGTCTGGGAGGCCAGGGTCGCATTTGGAACAGAGTGAGGACAGGAGAAATCACAGATGTGTTGTGATACAGGGACTCAGAGGGCGACCTGCTCACACCCTTCTATATTCCCCGGTTACCCGCTCTGCGATCTCATATTGGAATGCTTCTTGCCTCTGCCCTGAATAGAATCTGATTAGGTCCTTTAGTATTTCAAGCACCTGAGGTTTTCAATAACCTTGCTCATATTTTAACTCAGTTGTGAGGGTCTCGTTGACATGTACATGATACTACACAAGACTGAAAGATGGCATTCTGAGTTTATATCCTCACACCCCACCTCCATGTGAGTGATGACCGAATTATCTCTTCCTCTGTCTTAAGCCCCCCTCGCCAGCAATAATGACTGCTTTGTGTCTAGGATGGAAGCACAGGAAGGAAGGTGTAGTCAATGTGACACAAAGGCCCGGTAAGGTTACCACTGTTATGGGCTGGCATCAGATTCCCGAAGCTATGAAGGAAGTGGTTACAGCTGTTTCAGGTTCCAAAAGACACAGCTGTGGGTACTTTGGAGCTGCCCTCACTTTATCGGGAATCCCTCACCTGCAGCCACCTGGTGGTAGGTGCTCTGGCTTGGGGTTTACAGATTCTCCCTCAGCCTCTGATTGGTGCTCACTTGCTTTCTGTTCAGTCCTCTCTGTCTTCCATGCTCCTGATTCTACAGGATCCAACCCCCACTCACCCCAAGAAGACTCTTACACAGAGAGCCTGTTTGTGTGGTTTTATTTGTGTTTTTGTTTGGTTGTTGGTTTGGTTGGTTGGATTTTGACACAGTGTCTTATTATGCAGACCTAACTGGCCTGGAACTTGTTATGTAGACCAAGCTGGCCTTAAACTGGCAATGAGCCTCCTGTCTCTACCTTCTGAATGCCGAGATTGTAGGCATGTGCTAAGATGCCCAGATACACAGGGAGTCTTGCTGGGTGCATATTCTTCCCTGAATTGATATAAGTAAGTCGTAAGTCAAAATCGGATTCTCTGTGTCTCAGTTCTGAAGTACTAGTACTCAGTGGCTTCCAGTGACATTCCAGGGAACCCAAGATGGGGTTCCAAAGAGGCACAAAGACTGGAGCCCTAGCTTGCTCTCTCCTCCGGACTGTGCAAAAGGACATGGAAGCCAAGAGAAATGCTCAGAGCCTGCAGACTAGAATTTCTTTGGGAAAGTGTATTGGCATTTCACTCTCTTCCTGACAGTTCCTCTATCCCACCACATGTTGGAAAAGAGTGAGAGGAACTTTGAGGAGGCCACCTTGGGACATGAGAACAGTCAGATGTCATCACCGCGTCCCGAGTCGTCCGTGAGCCTGTCATTTTCACATCCCACCACACGGTCACTGTAATTCCCTCAAAATACCTTTTTATACTGGCGGTGACATGCCTGATTAAACTTAAAAATGATGCCTGTACATCATTGTAACATTTGTGAGGAAGAGAACCCTGTGAGTTCAGACCCCAGTATGATTCTTTATAATTATGACAACTTTTATTATCCAATGTGTATGCTTTACGGCCTGAAATTTAACTCCTGTCAAGCGAATATTTTAAATGCCCATGATGCATGAGTCGGGTGGAAAGGAAGGTGGACCCATGCCGTGAGTAATGGGAACATGAGGTGCCGAAGGCGTGAAGGAGTCCAAGTCTGACATTCGATTCCAGGATAGTCGAGGCTCCTCTACGACCTTGAGCGATTTGCTAACATTCTCTATGTCTCCCTTCTCTGCTCTGGAAAGCAAATGGACATAGTAGTACTCTCCTGAGACAATTACCGTGAGAAGTCCGTAAGTCCTAGGGAGTGTGGTGTGTAGCACTTAGTGAGCATTCTGAAATGACGGTTGTTATCAGGTATACTTGAAACTTCTAGAAATTTCTACAAAAAAAAAACAGACCCACTGTCACATGCCTACAGCTCTAGACAGTCAAGGAGGTTAAGGCAAGAGGAGCAGCACTTCAGCTCGGAGCTTGAGGGTCTCCTGGGTAACATAGTAAGACATTATCTCAATAAAAATAAATAAATGAATAAATAAATAAATAATTCTGTGAAGAGGAATAAAGGAACAAATCCCTCCTGACATAACAAAAATTATCAGGAGAGGCATGTGAGTGAAGCTAAAAGCTCTTTGGGTCTAAGAATACTCTCAGGAGCCACATACTCTAGGGGTATGAGGGTAGGAGGCTTCCTTTAGAGTTGAGTATCTTGCATCTAAATGACTCTTTCTGTTTGTCCCTGGTAATTTCCAGAGTTTAATCCTCCACAGCCCTTAATTCTGTAGCCACAGACACAGCCACTCCTCTACACTCCTCCTCACCCTCCGTTTTCTGCTAGACCAGACTCAAGAGTGTGCCTTGACTTTGCTCTGGGAAAGCTGAAGGCCTGTCATCTGACGTTAGCCCATTCTTTACCAAGAGGCAGTCAGGAAAGCCCAGGTCCCACACACAAGCCCTCCTATTCCTATCTCAGTTGGAAGGCCAGCCCAGAGCCGGACATGATTTTCTGTGCCTCAGAACTGAAGGCCGAGCAACAAAGCACAGAGCGTTCACGCCAGTGAAGGCTCTAGGGATTTCCAGTTGAACTGAAACAGACACCAGCCCTCCATTCTCAGTAGAGAGCCCTTGGCAGTCACTAACCACAAACACCCAAGGGAGAACTCACAAAGAGGAGGCAGAGCTAAAGCAGTGTCAAACACATCAGGCTAAGGCATCTCTGATGAGAGAAACCCGTGCTTAACAGCCGCGTGAGATTCCTTTAAGCCTCCCTTGGTTTCCAGGGTAACTGGGAGGTGCCCTTGAGCCCCACCTTATCCCAGAGGGCCTTGTTTCTTTCCCCAGATGTTCCACTCCTGATACCCTTTCTGTTACCCGGGATGGATGGCTCTTGGGAGGAGCTCTGTAGAGCTCATCAGTGCATGCCTGCAAACCAGTGCATTCCCACCCCACCCTCACCCCACCCCCGCCACCCGGCGGTCTATGATCTAAACTACCACTTCAGGAATGTAATTGCTATCTGCAAGGTCCCAGGAAGTCACTATTGGTGGAAGTGATTGTGGATGTGGTAAACATTACCATATGACAGGTTCTTAACGAGGTACAAAATGATGGTTTCAAACACATACCAAGAAGGACTTTGCCATTCCGGGTTGCTGAAATGCGAAAAACGCTACATGGATGAGTGGCATAGGCGTGTACATGTGTGCCATGACACACACATGAGCTGTTTAGCCCAACTGGTGGCCACGGATGAATACCTCTGCTGTGGGATTTTCTCAGTGATCAAAAGCGATCCCCAGGCTGGGAGCTTGGCTCAGTGGTTAAAAGCTTATGCTACTCTTCCAGAGGACCCGAGTTCAGTTCCCGGGTCCGGGATCAGACACCTCACAGCCCCCTGTAACTCCAGATCCAGGAGGCATCAGAGGACAGCCCACTTAGGGGCAACCC
Source organism: Uromys caudimaculatus (assembly GCA_028551405.1). Classification (NCBI taxonomy): domain Eukaryota; kingdom Metazoa; phylum Chordata; class Mammalia; order Rodentia; family Muridae; genus Uromys; species Uromys caudimaculatus. The sequence continues at coordinate 8,663,227 of CM052705.1, read as the reverse complement.
ACCCACACACGCATACTTTTTTTGAAACAGAGTCCCCAAGAAAGGAAGGAAAGTATCCATAAATAGTTCACACCTTATTCACCTACGTATATGTGAGATTTAAGGAAATTTCCTGGGTAATAATATCAGCTGATGCAACCTTTTCGTAAGCAACTTGAAAAATATTCATTCACACAAATTAGACTTTGTTGACTCCTTATTTGAAATGTTGGCTTGTTCGTTGTGGAACGCCTTAGCTACTGCCTTCTACCCTTGAGGTGCCAAGCGGTTCTGTCCCCACCTCTCCAAGTTGTAGCAACCAAAGTGTCTTCAGACCTGTCAAATGTCCGAGCTGGCACAGTACTGTCATAATCGGGAAACCCCACAACACTGTTCTGGCAGCTTCGCTTTGAGGCCGCTCGTCTTCAGAGCTCATCGTGTCCCTCGGCTGTGCTTCCTCCCAGAGCGTGGCCACGGGGCTCCCTGCAGCCTCGCTATGAAGCCCCTGCTCAGACGCTAACAGAAGAGAACTGCGTGCATCCTCATTTGAAGAGTTTTCATTCCATCAGCCATCTTTTCAGGGAAATGAGACCTAACTAAAACAAACAAACATGGAAAGGGGCTTTAATCCAAGCCGCCAGGAACAGAAAGTAATTCAAACTGGCTAGAGTAAAATCACCCAGAAATACGTTCGTCATGCACAAGAGCCAGGTCCAGCTGGATCTCCCTCAGACTGGAAGCGGAACCTGGGATGTGGCCAGAAATGAAGGCAGCCCTCTCTGCTTCCCCCCACGCTATGCCCACTGTCCCCTCCCCCCTCTTCCCCCTCTTTCTTCAGGACCCCACAAGGCCTGCAACTCAGCAGTCATATACTTCAAGACTCTCAAAAGTCTCAATTCTCAAGGCCCAGGGGAGATCTCCGCTTGTCTAAGGTATCGTTTCTTGCTAGATTATAGACTTTGACCAGCTGAGTCACCTCAACTCAAGTGGATGCGCTCCTGACTATGTTTGAGCTGCTGATGGTCCTACGTCTTGTAAGCCTGAAGTTAGAGACGCCGCTGGACTACCGCTAAGTGTGGAGATTTCACTTCGTCATGATCAGCTGAGGAGTTGCAGCATCGTGTGAAGTGTACAGCAGTGGCTGTATGGGAAGTTTGACATGATTTATATGAGGCACTAAGCCGGGAATTGATGATATCAGTAAAGCGATATTTAAGCACGAAGACCTCACTCTCAGCCCCAGAGCCTGCCTTTTAAAGCTGAGCATAGTGGCACACTCCTGTAATCCCAGCAGTGGGGAGGCAGAAACGGGAGGATCCATGAGGTTACTGGCTACCCAACCTTACCTACACAATGGGATCCAGGCCAACTAAGAGGCCGTGTCTGAAAAAGCAAGGTGGACGCTAGCCGAGAGATGGCGTCTGAGGTTGTCCTCTGGTGTCTACAAGCCCGCATATACACACACCCACCGCTGCACACACATAGATACAATCAGCATAGCAAGATGAAGACCTATGCTGTGTGACACTGGGCTAGCTGATATCATTCCTCTGCATGAGCACAAAACACTTTAGTGCCCATTTTTTCTCTTCACAGAACCCTTTACTGGCCCACATGAGAAAACACTCTAAACATTCTGGTATGACGACCATTGTTAGCCTTCTTTAATTAAAGTCACAGACTGACACTTGCTAGGTAGAAATAATCCCTCAGTTGTAACCTAACGGAAAGAGAAATTTATTACTTCATATAAAAGATGGTTTGGCCCAGGCTCTAAGCTTGTGCTCCATTCTCTGCGATAGCCCAGGCTACCCAACTCCTTGTGCTAGCTCTTCCTGAACCCTGAGTTTTCTCATGGTCTTAAGATAGCTGCATAGACCTGGGACCTCCTGCTAAATGAGGCAACTGCTATTTTCAAAACAAAGGGTGAAAAATCTTTCATTTCTGCCTGCCTGTAACACGTCGGGATACAACCCACCCGGAGTAGTAATTACTACAGCATACATAGTACTCTGCCTAGAACCAGAGGTATTTTGGATCTGGGACTTTGTTCAGAATTTTTGAACTACTTCCGTGCATATAATGAGATAGCCCGGGGGATGGGCTTCAAGTCTAAACCTGAGGCTCACATGTCTTATGATCATCTCGCATACCTGATGGTCATTTTATGTCATTTTGAAAATAGTTTTGTGCATGAGATGAAGTTTCATGATGTGGACTTTTCTAGCCATGGTGCCATTTTAATTCGCAAAATGTTTCAGATATCAGAGCATGCCAATGCTCAGTTTGTGACAATACCTGAACAAGGCTCTTTGCTGACTGGTCCAAGATACTTCCCTAATATCTGCAGCTGCAGCTGTTTCAATTGCAAACTTGGAATCAATCTGTCTTTCAGAAGGTCTGTTAGAAAGGGGAGTGAAGCCTGGAAGGCCGTTCTCAGTCTTGACCTTGTAACCTGACATCACATCTGTGGGTTGTCTTGTATATACCTAGTATATACCTACCTTGTATATACCTAAGGTATATACCTACCTTCATAATATATATTAAGAATAAGTAAAATAGCTTCTGTCTGCTCTACCCATTTGGCTCAACACACTTTTCTGTTACTATTTCCTAAAGACAAAAGGGGAGGGTGGAAACAGGAAGAATTGGAAAGAGAACTACTATGTGCCCCGACCCCCTCCAAATCCTTGAAGACTCTACTATCTACCTCATGGTGCCTGTTGGTATTGAGACAATAGTGAATGAAGTCATTGAAACCTAGCCCCCAGGTCTATAATCTGTGTAAAGGTTACTATCCATATCAAGACCACATACACCTTGCAAAGGACCCCTCCCCCAATGCCAACTTCCTTTTCCTCTCCATTCTGCGTAGGTAGTTATTTTTTTATTATTATTATTATTATTATTATTATTATTATTATTTATATGAGTACACTGTAGCTGTCTTCAGACACTCACCAGAAGAGTACATGGGATCCCATGACAGATGGTTGTGAGCCACCATGTGGTTGCTGGGAATTGAACTCAGGACCTCTGGAAGAGCAGTCAGTGCTCTTAACCACTGAGCCATCTTTTCAGCCTTCCTCTCTATTCTGTTCACCCCACATCCAACAAGTGGCTGAGGACCAACAGGCTAGCAGAAATGGAGAAAGGAAAGCTGCAGATGTGGCCTCTCTTCACACACGCACAGAGACATCTGTCCCCAGGGATTTCAGCATGTTGGAAGTAACAGCCCAAATGCTTCATAACTGCTAACTGTTTCCAGATGGAAGCTGGCTCTCTTCACCTAATGGATGGAGTATGGTTGGGTGTTCCCCCACCCCACACCTACATCAGGCAAACACCAACATTATATCACCTCTGTATGTCCAACGGGGCAGACTTTTTCCCAAGTGGGTGGCTAAAGTAGACCTCCAAGGGGTTTATTAAAATGATGAATGCCATAAAAAGTCATTCTTAAGCCTTCCATGTCTCCCTGTTGCCTACAAGATCGATCTCACATTCTTTAGGCATGACATTCAAGGCTTATGTAGCCCCTTCTGTTCTCTATAAGAATCTCATTCCTCTTCCATGCCTGGCTGAGTAGCTCCCTGAAGTTCAAGCCTCTTCCAGTCATCATGCCTGAGCAACTGTATGTACCAGCTGCTCAATTTTTCCTTCTTGTAGCTTTAGGTACAAGTGGGTTCCAGGGAAAACCAACAGAATCAACTAACCTGTACTCCTGGGAGCTCTTGGAGACTGAGCCACCAACCAGAGAGCATGCACGGGCTGGACTGAGGCCCCAGCACATATGTAGCAGATATGCAGCTCAGTCTCCATGTGGGTCCTCCAACAACTGGAGCTGAGGATGTCCTCAAAGGTGTAATCTGACTGTGGTATCCATTCCCCAACAAGGCTGCCTTGTCTAGCCTCAGGGGGAGAGGCTGCACCTAATCTTGCAGAGACTTGATGTGCCAGGGTGCGAGCCCTACCCTCTCAGATGAATAGGGGAGGGGACATGGGAGAGGGACTTTGTGAGGGGGGGACCAGGATGGGGTCAGCATTTAGGATGTAAATAAATAAATAAATAAATAAATAAATAAATAGCTGGTGGGTTCGATCCTGGCTGCCAAGTGAAAGCTGTATGAGAGCATTCAAACAGTATGTTACCAAACTCGACCAACTGAGTCAGAATGTAGCTAAAGGCACCTGCTTGCCATGAGCCAGCAATGGCCAGCAGAGTGTTGAGGGAAATACAGGCTAGCCTTCTTAACAAACTCTGCTTCTAATGCACACATGCTCCTGAAGTCAGAACACTGAATTCTGAAGTGGCATGAGTAGCCAGCAGCTGGCATTCTAGATGAGTCTGTACTCTCCTCATAACTTCCTCCCCCACAGAGACCCTGGCTGTATGAGTGCTCACTATTCAATCCGAGGTAATATGCTAAATAATAGTAGTTGGTAAGTTCCCACTCTATAGGAGGTTCCTCGTGTGCAATAAAGCAGACACTGTTTCCTGAAACCAGCCCTGGAGTGGTTTATCTCTGTGACCTGCAGAGAGAATTTTGGTTTCTTTAAAAACATAGAAATGTTATGGGAAAATATTTTTGTTTTAAATCCAGGTATGGTATATGGGGCTGCTTCAGATTGTCCACAGCAGCAGAGTGTGATTTGCCTTGCACCCTGGCAGGACCATGATTTTGCCAGCTGTAGATAGTTTTTGCAAGTGTATGATGTTTGAAATTCTGGGTGACTCTTGAGCGGGTATATAAATGCAAGAGCCCCGAGAGAGATGCAGCAGCTGCTGTTCCTCCTGCAGCTGTGCCTGCTGTCTGCTGCCTGCTGCTTGGAGATGTCCTGATGACAAAGACCAAAATTGCCCCAAGTAATTTGATGCCTCTAATCAGGAAGTAGTCTAAGGATATCAACGCCCCCTTTCCCTCTAGCCTTCTTTCTCTCCCACCTAGTGTTTGGGGGTTGGAAAAGTTAAGGGTGGAGATGGGTGGTAGAAATAGAAACCCATAAAGTAGCCAAAAGTGCCCTTCCTGACCCACGGGTATTGCTGTCTTGTTGGGAGATGCCTTGGTAACCATGGCAGTGAGAAGGGCAGGGCCTCTGATCTGGCAGTTCTGCTCCTCTTCCAGCCATGTCACCTTAAGCAAAGTCTCTGACTTCTATGTGTTTCCCAGGCCTTACCTCTAAATCAAATCAATAAATAGTCAATACTTTGCCAAGCTGGTAAAGGTTAGTGAGTTAATGTATCATCTACACTTAGCATGTATTCCACAAACGTTAGCTATGACCAAGCACCTGTCAAGCTCCCTCCAGAAGACCTACAGCAACTTGATACTTGATGTTGCATTCTGTTTCTCTCTGTTTAGCACTTAGGGCACACACTACCTTTCCCTTTTCCTTTCTTCTTTCTTTCACTTTTGAATCACCTTGTTTATGGTTTTGGCTTTAGGAAACCAGGAAGAATTGCATGAAAAGGGGTGGGCCCTAGGCTGAAGCCTGGAAGACAGCTAGGTTTGTGAGAGGCAGGTAAAGGTGAGGTTTTCCAGAGAGACATGGTACTAATGCGCAGAAATAAAGATCAGAAGCCCATGGGTGCTGGGGCCAGAGGAGAGAATTATAAAGGAGAATTTCAGATTAATGGGGTTGAAGGGTCACCTGAGCCACATTTTCAGATCTCTAATGAGTCCCCAAGGAATTTAGGGAATTTAGAGAATGGGTGGGCTGGAAAGATTTTGACAGGTGAAGGCTCATCCAGTCCTGTGCTTTAGGAAACTGGCCCTTTCTAATTGGAAGGCAAGCGGAGTACACAACAGGGAGAGCAAATGGGCAAATAGGTCAGAGGCTGTGGTTGCTCCTCATTTGATGCTGTCATCGGGTGAAGTGGTAACTCTTCTCCACAGGTCACCTCTTATGACAACCTTCTGTCGGTTTCTGTTTATTGTGTAACTATTAAATCTAGCAGTAAATGTATTAGTGATACAGGTACATGCATCACCACACACACACACACACACACACACACACACACACACACACACACACATACACATACACATACACACACACATGTGATGATAAGATGGTCCCTAAGTGCCCCTCCCCAACTGGAGAGTTTGATCCTTGTTTTATCTTTGTCCACCTTATAAATGTCTGGTTTGTCAGCTTCTGTACAGAGGATAAGTTGTAAACAGGTGACTACCATGCACTCCTCATGGGCTGTACAAGTCATTTTCTTTCTGTTTACCTTCTCAGTCTCCTTGACCTTTATCAAACACTCCTCCTCTCTGACCTTCTTTAACTTACATAGCTTGCCCTCTTCGCCTGTGAGCATCAAGCATGCTAACGAATAAATCTCAGGAAAAGTCAGTTTTGCTTTTACACATGTCAAGGAGTAAAAACTATACTGAAGCAAGAAACGTAAAACTGGGCCCGACTGGAGTATGTGACCTTAGAGAAGTCACTCACTCACTGGAGACCTTGGTTTCCTTCTCTTTAAATGGAAGCCAAGAGCTGGGCAGTGGAGGCTCACACCTTTAAACCCAGCACCCAGGAGGCAGAAACAGGTAGGTCTCTGAGTTGGAGGCCAACCTGATCTACTGAGTGAGCTCCAGGAGAACCAAGGCCACAGAGAGAAACCCTGTCTCAAAAAAACAAACAAAAAAATGAAAACCTCCACTCCATGAACAAGGCCTCTGTGTGAGAACAAGCCTTACTTATTTCCTCAACAAGCACAGAGTGTGTGCCTCATTGCCAAGCAATGTGTCAGGGTTCAGGAACCAAGTGATCGACAAAGATGAGGGACGAGTCTTCCGTTTTGTAGTTCAGTTTGACAAGTCTTCGGTTTGTAGTTCAATTTGTAAAGTGCTTGCCCAACACACACAAAACCCTGGCTTTCATCCCTGCATCGCAGAAATCTTTTGTGATGATATACAATTCAAGGCCATCCTTAGCTACATAGTGAATTTTGGAGGAGGAAGAGGAGGAGGGGGAGGGGGAAGGGAAGAAGGAGGAGGAAGAGGAGGAGGGGGAGGGGGAGAGAGAGGGAAGGGGAGGGGGGGGAGGAGGGAGAGGGGAAGGAAAGACAGTGACTAGAAAAACAATAAAAGAGGAGCTCCCATTTTAGAAACAAGTGTGACGTTTCTTTAAAGACTGAGACAGATGCAGATAACCACAGATAGACATTGTTGGGAGGTCAGGACCCTTATGGAAGAGTTAGGGGAAGGATTGAAGGCTTTCAAGGGGATGGCAACCCCACAGGAAGACCAACAGTGTCAACTAACCTGGACCCCTGAGAGCTCCCAGAGACTGAGCCACCAAACAAAGGGGCTGGTCCAAGGTCCCCGGCACATATGTAGCAGAGAGCTGCCATGTCTGGCCTCAGTGGGAGAGGATAGGGCTAATCCTGTAGAGACTTGATGCACCAGGGTGGAGGGCTACAGGGGAGGGCTGCTGCCCTCTCAGAGGCAAAGGGGAGGGGCAATGGGGGGAATGAACTCTGCAAAGGAGGACCAGGAGTGGGAGGAAGCATTTGAGATGTAAATAATTAAGTAATTAATTTTAAAAAAGACAGTGAAGAACCAGGGGGGCAGCACAGCCCTTGCTTTTAAGTAAAGTTGGTCATCAAGTAAAGGGGTGCTACTTTATGTACAGTGGACAAAACCAAAATGATAATTTATATGAAAAAGTTTGACATTTTATCAATATTTTTAAATTATTCAAATTAAGTATTTTTTCAATAAAATGTATGGTTTAAAACAAACAAACAAAGAGAGGGTGAAGAATATGTATGGTTTGTCCTGGTTAGTTTTAACTGTCAACTGGACATAGCTTTGAGAAGAGAGTCTCAGAATGATTGTCCAGTTTATATTGGCCTTGGGCATGTCTGTGGGAGATTACTTTTATTGTTAATTGATGTAGACCAGCCCACTGTGGGCGGCACCGTTCCCTGGGCAAGGGATGGTGGTCCTGGGCTATATTCAATGCAGAAAGCAGCATTCCTCTTTGGTTTCACTTCAGTTCCTGCCCTGACTTTCCACGATGATCAGGTGTGACCTGTGAGCCGAAATCAACACTTTGCTCCCCTAAGTTGGTTTTTTGGTCAGAGTGTCTTATCACAGCAAGAGCGATGAAGTTAGAACAAGGTGCTATTATTATTTATTACAAATTTGTCCTCTTCTGACTTCAGGCAACGATATCTAATTGAATTGGCTATGCTAGTCTCCTTACACTAAAGTATATTTTTCTTTCACAACTGGGCTTTATCTACCTCACCAGAACTCCAGGTTGGGGAATTTTTAAATTATAGCTCACAGCACAATCCATAATTCATGCACAAGTAACATTCTTTTGGAAGCTCTTGTTCAATTTTTGTCAGCACTTCTGGGAGCACAGGAGGAATTTAGGCTCCCTAGCTGCTAGACACCCCATGACTTCATGATATTGACTGCCTTCCCCTCTGCAGAAATTGCTTAGCAGAATTTCAGCAGTCTTCAGCCCTGGCCTCTGGGGCGTCAGAGAGAGAAGGTTTCAGTGTTTTCCCTCTCATTTCAAAAATCACATTAACATTTAAGAATATGAAAAAAACAGAGCAAGCAAGGAAAGAACACACAGAGGTGAGGAAGAACCTTCAATACACTCTGCTTCCAAAAGCACAGAGAGTTTCTGGTTGGTTCTATTGCTGATGAGTAGTTGTTTCTTGGAACTGGTTGATGGCTATCTATGCAGCCCACTATGTGAAGGCCATGTTGTGTTCTTCATGACTTCTAAGATCTGAGAGCATTCCTCTCTGCTCTCTGGGTTTCAAACTCCCTGGGTTTGTGTGTAGACTATCAATAATGCTTTGTTAACTAATTTCTAATGTAATTTTATTACATATCATCCACAGATCATAAACTAGACCATTTAAAATGTGTGGTTTGGTTGGTTTGGGTGTGCATCCAGATTGTCTTTCTTTTCTTTTGTGTCTTTGTTTTTCTTTTCTAGAGAAAGGAGACACTCACATATTCATTTAGCATGCATTTGCTGAGCATCTACAAACTCAAATAAAAATTCCTACCCTTGTGGAGTTAACGTTCTTTTGGGGACCAAACAGTGGACAAATAAAAATAAAATAAGTAAATTGTAGAGTATGTCAAAAGTAATAAACAACAAGGAAAAAAAAAAAAACATAGCAAGGCAAGAATAGGGCATAGCCATGGCAGTGGACAGAAGGGGGTGTAACTTTAAAGAGGCTGGTTGCAGAATGTTCCAGAAGGAGGCAACATTCAAATGAAGATTCGAGAAAAACATGGCAGCAGTCATGTGCTCGTGTGGGGAATGTGTGTTGAGGTAGAGCAAACAATCAGTGGGACAGTAAATGCAGAAGTGAGACCCTGAGGTGAAAGGCACGTTCTAGAAACAGCCCAGGCCCCAGAACGCCCTGGACTTAATAAATGAGGTGAAGAATAATGCAAAATTAGATCGGGTGGGGGGGTGAAAGGTGGATAAATCCAGCAGGACCTTGAGCCACCTGTAGACTTTGGGTTTTCTTCTTGTATGGTGGAGACCCACACTATAGTTCTAAGCAGAGAACTAAGTAGAGGAGTGCCCGGAACCAACTTACTCCAACCAGGGCCATGCCGGTTAACCTCCCTATAAGGCTAATCTAGGGGGACCAGGGTGTGGCCTCTACCAGGTACTGATTGTGGATGCAGTGTGTGGGTGGAGCCAACAAGCTTGGTGCATCTCCGCTAAGTGGAGTGTGAGACAGGGAGGATGTGTCTGCAACACTGTGACAGTATTGCTGGCCATAAGCATCCGGTAGGGGCGCTTAGCATCCTGGATCTGCCCCTGCATCTCTTTAGGTTTGAACTCATGCCTATTGTTCAGCAGTGTCTCAAATTAGTAAAAATTATTTATTACATTTGTTCCAAACTATATTACAACTATATAGCTACTTCAGCACTGAGTTAGGTTGTATGTCTCTACTCTGAAGCTAAAGGCCATTGCTTTACTATTAGGTACTAGTTGACTACTTCAGCTGGGAAATCAAGAACATCACAAATGTTGCTCAAAATCAACAAAGTGGTCCAGTGTTTGGAGTAGGTCATCTGAGCTTAATTTATTTAGAACAAATCTCACACATATCCAACAGTTGGAAATTCATTGGTGTCTTAGTTAGGGTTTCACTGCTGTGAACAGACACCATGACCAGGACAACTCTTATAAGGACAACATTTAATTGGGGCTGGCTTACAGGTCCAGAGGTTCAGTTCATTATCATCAAAGTGGGAACATGGCAGCATCCAGGCAGGCATGGTGCAGGAGGAGCTGAGAGTTCTACATCTTCATCTGAAGGCTGCTAGCAGAATACTGGCTTCCAGGCAGCTAGGATGAGGGTCTTAAAGCCCATACCCACAGTGACACACCTACTCCAACAGGGCCACACCTTCTAATAGTGCCACTCCCTAGGCCCAGCATATACAAACCATCATAATTGGTATTTGTATTGGTGTTTCTGTCATAACTGAGAGGCACATTTTGTGTCAACTCTTTACAGATCTGTATCTAAGTATTGAATATAAGTTTATACATTTCTTATTTAGTAGCATCACTTTTGTGGCTTAAAAATAAGATTTTGTGAGATTTATATCATAGAAGTTGGCATAATATACAACTCAGGGTCTTTTCCTTTCCAGTAAGTAGATTTATAAAAAAAAAAAACTCCTGGTCCACAGCAGGGTATAGGGCTATGGCTGCCAGCTTCAGGCCACCCATCAGTGGGATGCCACTTGCCCAGAGGGAAAGAGTATTTTGTCATCATTGAGATGCTAATAAAATGCAGGCCAGTTTTATGCTGGCTTCTTTACTGCATGCTTTCCTATTGCATGAACCGCAGGAAGCTGCCACCCCCTGCCCCCCCTTCCACTCTGCTTTCACTCTCTGAGGGGACGGTGGTTATAATCTGGAGTTTCTTACTTTTGTTTTTCTCTGTACTCAATGGCAACCTTCAAATCCGCCACACTGATTTCCCACAAGGATTCAGAACAAAACGAAGCAGTGTAAGTGCGTGGTAGTTAGTGAGCCTTTGAAGGCCTCTTACGGCTTTGGGAGAAGGAGGCCTATTCTCCACAGATAGCATCTACCTTCCCCCCGCCCCCGGGCTTTGCTGCCCCTAGAACCCTGTTTATGGTGACCCATACATTGGGCGTCCCTTTTCCTTTTGCTGTTTTGAAACTTTGTTGGTCCCAGCCAGGTGGGCTGCTCCCAGCTCCACGAAGCACTTCCTTATGCTTGCAGATAACATAATCCTCTTCCTTTCTCCATCCAAGTACTAAACAGGCCAGGCCCTGCTTAGCTTCCTAGATCAGCTAAGATTGGGCACATTTGGGGTGGTATGGCTGGAGACTCTCCTTCCTTTAGTGTCCCTGTTGTTGTATCCAGACCTACTGTGCAAAAATCTGCACTTTTGACAAGACACCCGGGGGATTTGTATGCATTGTGAGGAGAAGCCCTATTCTGACTACTGTTTATTGAACTTAGGTTGCCTGATGAATTATCAGAGAAGTTTTAAAGCTTAATACTAAGACTGTATCCCCAACAGCTTTTGATTCTGTTGATCTGGGCACAGCCTGGGCATCAGTGTTGTGAAAATTCCCAGTGATACCAATGTGCAGTGATGTGTAAACACTCCTCCCACTTCCATATGGGGCCTTCTGAGTCTCTCTCTCTCTCTCTCTCTGACGCTGTGATTACTTGTGTTCACACGCATTCATTTTCCTACCTCTGTTAAACTATGCCTTTTTAGGAGAACTGGCTTTTAATTCAGTGTTACCACCTTCTTCTGCACAAAGCAACTATATTATAGGAATTTAATATTTACTGAAGGAATGGTTTATTTGTCACCTTAAATTGTTCTCTTGACACCACAAATATGTCTACTGTCCAAATCTGAGGACTACTGGGACATAGTACCAAAATCCCGGAGCGTTTGTCAGTTCTAAGATCGCATCTATAGAAAATCAGAGGCAGACGACTAGAATGGGCTTTCTAACTGAGAAGGGACTCTCTGGGTATCAGTGTGGCTATCCAGTTCCATCTACATGTCTTCCTATACAAAGCTGAAGCTTCGAATGCTGGCTCCAAGGGGCAATGCAAAATGATGCAGGATGTCCGCATATACTTTGTGCATCCAGCTCAGAACTCCTGGCTGAAGACTGATGATGTTTTTCTTCCTCTCCAGGGTGCCATTTTGATATTTATGGGAGTTGTTGTTCTCACTATGAAGGCATCTGTTATTGAAGTGTTGCTTGGTAAGTACTTTTATATGTGTATATGGACATGCTTTGATACGGCCAAGGAAGGGGATGTTAAGTATAGATCATATTCAAGATGCCTTAGGCTCTGTGTGTGTGTGTATGTGTGTGTGTGTGTGTGTGTACATATAAAGCATATCTTTATATCATGTATAGTATTTATATGTTACAGATACTATACAAACATATCTTTGTATTTTTCAGTAACTAATACTTCAGATATAGCATGTTTATAGATTCCGAATTTGAGATCCCCGTCTCTTAATTTCTCAAAAAAAAAAAAAAAAAGAAAGAAAATTTTTATCATGACAATGGTTTACTCCTGCCATAACTTCATACTTTGGAGATAAAATATTTGAATCTTCTTTTATCTCCAAAGAACACAACTTGGACATGTCTGTGAGGGACAACAGGCCAGCTGGAATACAGATGCTGCTGGTGGGCTTAGGACTAAGCCCAGGGGTAACATTCTGTTGTTAGTGCCCACTGTCTGAGGCTTTGCCAGTTAGTATATTCCTGCATGCCATGGTGAATGTGGAGGACACAAAGTCCTTGTAGATAGTCTATATTAACTCACTGGGGCTGCTTCACAAGCTGGGGAGCCCAGAACAACAAAAGGGAGTTACCTTGAGTTATCTTCCATCTCTGGGGACTTGAAATCTAAAATCAGTGTGTCAGTAAGGATGGCTCCTTCAGATGGTTTTGAGGGTGAAGTCTGTCTTTACCTTTGCCCTAACCTCTGGACATTTTCTGGAAAAGCATGATATTCTTTGCTTATGAGCACAACGCTCTCATCCTGACCAACTTCACAGAGCATCCTCTATGTGCATGTCTGTCTCTGGATTTTCCCTTTCTGTAATGACATCAGTTTTACTGGACCAAGGACTCCAGGATGACCTCATCCCAACGCAACCAATTCTCTGTGCCACTTATTTCTAGATCAGGTCATATTCTGAGTCACTAGGGATTCAGACTTTAGTGCATAAATCGCATGGGGGAAGGGCAAAATTTAACCTATTATAGATCATGAATGTCTAAGCCTGTTCAGAGGGAGCCTGCCTGGGCACAATTGAGGACTGGGAGGAAAAAGTGCCCTTCTGCTGTGATGATGAGTCAGATAAATACATCTACTCCTGCACTGAAATTATAGCCAGATCAATTATGCAAGGAAAATGCTAAAATTAAATAAATAAAAACCACTGGGGTGGCATCTCAGTGATAATACTGCTCCTACAGATGACCTGGCACCTACATAAGGCAATTCACAACCCACTGTATCTCCACCTCTAGAGGACCCTCATTCCTCTGGATTACAGAGACACGTGCACCCATATTCCTACCCACCTCCATACACATAATTAAAATTAATAATTTAATTGGAAAATACTATTTATATTTGGAAAAAATTTTAAAATAATCTATCATAACAGGTGACATGATATGCCAAAAATATACACCAACAAACCCTTAGAACTAGTAAACAGATTCAGTAAACCTACAGAATTTTGTAACCTTTATATCGTTATGACCAACTCTAGTACATAGAACAACATAAATGGGAGAAAGAGTCGCTTTGGGTTTGGTTCCAGAGCATGGTGTTAGGACAAGCCTGGTGAGACGGGCTGCTCTGTTCACTGAGGAACTATGGCAAACTAGTTAGCAGACAGAGCAACAGAACAAAGGGCCAGACCCAACCTCCAAAAGCCACCCTTTGTGACCTGGATCCTAATTCCTCCAGCTAAAAGTCTGGCCCTCAAAAGGTTCCCCAACCACCTTCATGATACCCCCAACTGGGGAACAATTGTTCAAAAGAGAAGCCTATGAGGGATGTTTCAGATTCAAAATATATTATGCCCTGTCTAGTCTCAACACTGTTCTTAAGTCCAAGGGTCAAGATCTTTTTTGAGGCTCATGGTAAACTCTTAATTATGCGTCTTTATAACGTCAGAAAGTCATATTCTACCAATATATAATGATAGAGAGTAGAAGTTTCCATTCCAAAACGGATAGATGAAGTACACGGAGAAAAGGAGAGAAGAAAGGAAAACAGGAAACTAGTTAGCTCTATGTCAAGCACCAGTGGACAAGGTAGCTGGACTCCGACAGGCTCGGACATCGCTACAGCTATGCCCTTGACATTCATAGCTGACATGGCCTCCTTTGGACATCTCCACTGGCCCCTGCCGCTTTCCTTAGCAGATATCCCATGTTCTTGGCAGTTCCAAATCTTAGGAACTTTCTTGAAGCTAAAGCTTCGTGTATCACTTACTAAGGCCCCTGAAGGGTATCCAGACCTACCTATACATTGCTTGTGACCTCCCAGGCTTTTCTCAAAAATCTTGGTGGAAGCCTCCATGGCCCTGTAACTCCCAGAGGACACAGACAATGGATGCTAAAATTCTGGGGCTAGCTCAAGCAGCAGCTGGGACCTCTTGGACCATGGTTTCAGCGACCTCTGAATACCTAGGAGGCTAGACTCCTGGAAACTCTGCAGCCCTTTGTCCAATGCTCATTTCTTTAACAATTGCTGTTTCTTTGTAACTTTAAAGGAACTATCTTTTTGGTCCCCAAACAAGATGTTTTCCACTTTTCCTTTCTTGAACAAAATCAACCAAAGCATTTCAATACCTTATTTCAACATACTTTTCAAAGATACTATATTAACTGATTTTCTTGATACTGTAACCAAGTATCTGAAATGAAGCAACTTAATGGAAACAGGGTATACTTTGGCTTAAGTTTAAGGCATACACTCCGTCATAATGGGAAAGTTACCATAACAGGAGTTTGAGGGTGCTTATTACAGGGTGATCTCAGTCTGAAAGCAGAGGGTAGAGAGGAAGTGAGACTGAACTGAAAAACATCAAGGCTCATCCTCGTGACTCACTTCTTCCAGTGAGCCTCCCTCGCCTAAAGGCTCTACAACCTTCCAATATAGCACTACCAGCTAGGACCCAAGTAAAGACATCGGCCTACGAGGGACATGTCACATTCAAACCACAGACGATATAGTAATCAAAACAGCATGGTACTAGAATAAAAATGATTAGGGAAGTAAAAATGTCCCAGAAATAAATTTATAGTCAAATGATCTTTTAAGAAGACAACAGGAAAAGGATAATCTCCTAAATATATGGCACTGAAGAACTATGGTAGTCAATGCAGAAGGGTGGAATTAAATGCTTAGCTGTGACCAAAGCCTTAAAATCAACCAAAAATAGAAAAGCCTTAAACATAAGACTTGAAACTGGAGAGATACTGAAAAAAATTCTAGGAGATTAATCTTGAGATTGGTCTAGGCAAAGACTTGTTGGACATGACCCTAAAATCCCAGACAACAGAAGCAGAATTACAAATGATCTCACCTAAAACAAATTCTGCACAGAACAAGGAAAATCAACAGAGAACAGAGGCAACCTATGGAGTGAAAGAATATTTGCAAGCCCATATGACAGATTAATACTGATATTAGAGGGAAATCTCAAAAATCTAGCTAGCATAAAAATAATCTAATTTTAAAAATAAGCTATAAAGGATGTTTCTTAGAAAGATATATGTACATGCAAATAGTTAGCAAATGTATGTACTTTATAAAAAAAAGTTCAACATCATAACCAGAGGACACCAAATTAACAAAATCAGAAATGAAAAGGAAGATATAACAACAGAAACTGAGGAAATTTAAAAAATCATCAGCTCTTACTACAAAAACCTATACTTAACAAAACTGGGAAATCTGGATAAAATGGACAATTTTCTAGATAAACCAAATACCAAAGTTAAGTCAGGATCAGATATACCATCTAAACACTCCCACAACCCCTAAAGAAATAGAAGCAGTCATTATAAGTCTCCCAACCAAAAAAAGCCCAGGACCAGATGGGTCTAGTGCAGAATTCTGTCAGACCTTCAAAGAAGACCTAATACCAATACTCTTCAAACTATTCCACAAAATAGGAACAGAAGGAACACTATGAAGCCACAGTTATGCTGCGTATTCTCCCTTGGAGATGGAACAGTTTCTGTCTGATCAGGAACTTGTCGCAATTTCCTTTCACAAAAGACTTCATAAGAGATTTTTTTCTACTTCTATCATGTTTAATGTTCCAAATAGATTTTAAAAACTGGTTGAGTGCATATTACTTTTAGCTTCAAAAGATATCATGTATATTTAAAAGGCATTTAACTATTATAAATTATTTTGATGACTTAAAAAAAAAAGTTCAACATCGCTTGTCATCAGGGAAATGCAAATCAAAACCACCATGAAATACCACTTTATATCTATTAGAATGGCCTTTATCAAATGGACAAGGTATCAAGAGTTGATAAGGACCTGAAAAAGAGGGTATCAGCTCTTGCTTGCTGGTGGTGGCTATGATGACACTCACTCATGTATACAATAAAATGGTACATGCATGATGACACTCATGAAAAGTTGTATAGAGGTTTCGCAAAATGTAAAAATAAAACTAGCCTGTCATCTTACAGTCTTCCTTCTGGATATGTACCCCAAAGAAATAGAATCCATGCATTCGAAGATATTTGCACTTCTAGCCCATGTGTCCATTGATGAAGATTAGGAATGTTAGTGAAGAACAGAAAGAAAGAAAATCAGAGCCAGGTGATGGGGAGGAGAGCTGTGGGACGCTGCTTTCTGGACATGACGTGGTTATTAGACTCAGGTACTCACAGCAGCTCAGGTTACCTGCACAGGACCTGAACAAGGTCAAGCCAGCTAAAATTCTAACACAGGTTTGCAGTGGGACCTCCCTTACACTGAGCCATCTCTCCAACCCTCTCTACTTTCTTTTTCATTCAGGCAGAATCTCTTACTGAGCACAGAGCTCCCTGATTCAGCTAGGCTAGCTGACCAGTTCATCCAGATGATCTTCTGTTGGTCTCTCCTCAGTGAGAGGGGTTACAGGTAGCGCCCTATCTTGCCCAGCTTTTAGTGGGTTCTGAAGATCTGAATTCCAGTCATAGTACTTATGTGACAAGAGTTTTGTCACTAAGACCTCTTCCCAGCTCAGTTGACTTTCTACACATGGCTAATTTCAGTTAGGTAATGTCTCCATGCACTATAATTTAGTTGCAGACATAGAAAAATTAGTCTCTAACCAACCAGAAACCTTGCTCTGTGCTAACTAGCTTTCATGGTGCCAGAAGGTATTCTGCAAGCTTCTGGGCTAGAAAAGATGTCAGCGGTCTTACCCAGCATTGCATGCTGCGTACGAAAGACCAAGCTGCAAGGCAAGATATTCACGTTGCTGTAACAGTCGCACAACTGTTAAAGGGCAATCAACTTCCTTCTGATTGGACTTGTGCCCCGTTCCATAGGTAGGCATTCATGTCTGGCACTGTTAATCTGGTCAGAAGTCCATGACTGAAGAGTCCATAAGCCCTAGAGTAGAACTCAGGATTGTTAGTTTGTTAAATGACTATGTTATCAAACTGCTTCCCAGTTATATTTATGTTTATAATCGTAGACCTCGGCCTTTGTCAGAACAGCTTCTTTTTACAGTGGGCAGTAACCCAGTCCCCAGGAACCACATACTAGAAGGGGAGAATCCACTCACACAAGTGTGTGTGTGTGTGTGTGTGTGTGTGTATGACTGTAATTTTTTAAAATGGAGAATAATCAAGGGA
Organism: Uromys caudimaculatus; assembly: GCA_028551405.1. Lineage (NCBI taxonomy): Eukaryota > Metazoa > Chordata > Mammalia > Rodentia > Muridae > Uromys > Uromys caudimaculatus. The sequence continues at coordinate 8,645,306 of CM052705.1, read as the reverse complement.
GACACCTATCAGCTCTGGCCTACACACCCATGCACACACACCTGCTCATGTCCATAAACATGTGCATCCTCATGCATGGAAACAGACATACACAAATACACACAGAGAGGGGGCGGGGCGGGGGCAGAGACAGAGACAGAGAGACAGAGACAAAAAATGGTACTGTATGAACTTCCATAGGAAAAAAGTCAACGAAACAGAGAGTAGAGGGCGGTCTAGGGGAATAGCCATGAGGAGGTGTCCTTCGTTGTGAGGTCAGTGAGTTCTGGGATTTTTAATGCACAGCACAGTGACTAACTAGTTATGGTACTGTGTTGTTTGTTTGGAATTTTTCAGAAAAGTTCTCTCTTTCTCTCTCTCTCTCTCTCTCTCTCTCTCTCTCTCTCTCTCTCTGTGTATGTGTCTGTGTCTGTGTGTCTGTGTGTGTGTCTGTGTGTCTGTGTGTGTCTGTGAAGTGATGGCCATGTCACTTAGCATGACTTAATCATTTCACACAGTACACAAACATCAAAGCCTCAGATTGACTGATTGAATATCACAATTTTTATTAATCATAATTTAATAGAACCAGGAGAGGAACTAGTTAGTCTCTGTGGGGATGCATAGAAATGCAAGTGCCCACAGGGGCCTCAAACCCCCCCTGGAGATAGGGTGACAAGCGATTGTAAGCTGTCTGATCTGGCTGCTGGGCGCACACTCAGGTCCTCAGGAAGAGCAGGACATGCTCTTAATCACTGAGCCATCTCTCCGGTCCAACACGTACCTTTGAGATATCCCCAAGCATACTACAGAATTTTACACTATTCGTTGTCTTAGGGGTGCCAAGACTAGTCAACATTTCTCCCCAGAGTGGAAGTAAAAAAAGCTAAGACGCTTGCTACCAAACCTGCCTTCAGATGGGGCCAAGCTGCTAGCTTTGACCTGGGTTTCCTTTCCCTAAAACAAAGGGCAAAGGATAAATTCCAAAGCCTCCTCTAGGTTTACTATTCTATGATTTGAAGCCTACATTGATATTCCATGGGATTATAGAAAATAAAGTCCTATGTTTGCTATGAAACTGATCGGCTTGATGCACAAAGCCCCCGTGAGCACGTTCATCACACGTAAAAGCACTAAGGAGCTTGAACGACTTTAAGATGATCTGCTTTATAGAATAGTGCTTCAAGGGTAGTGGGCACTACTGTGCTGGTGGGGTGGATGCCTAAAAGACTTACCAAGGAACTTCTGGGCAAGAATGAGGAATTTCTGTGAATGTTCCAGGCATCTAAATGCTTACTGACTTGATTATTGATGAGCTACCTGGACATCTCATGTCTTCACTTTAAATTAGATTATAATTCATTACTTACTACAAAACATGAACACAGATTAATTATGCCAATAACTTTAGAGTGTCCTCTTCATCGTAAGTCATATGACTTTACTATGACCAAATTAAAAATAATTTAATGATAAAGCCTGTCTTTAATTGTAAAAGAAGCATACATCCTATGAAATACATGTTTTATACATAAATGATATTATACAGTAGGGAGAAATATAGAATATAGAATATATAAATCATGATTTCCTCATTATTAAGATTCTGGTATATTGTTCCAGGGTTTTTTTTTCTCTGCCTCTATTTTAACTGTCAAAATAATTGTTAAGGTTAGAGCCGAGCACTTCACAGCTAATTTAGTCACCTTCTACACATCATTTGTAATAAAGGCTTCCACTTTCCCAATTGTTGGGACATTTCCAACATTTTCTTTTTTCCAGGTTGCCATTAGAAATGCTCTAATGAGAATTTCTACATAAATCTCTGTCTATATCAAAGATTCTAACTTGGGATATATTCCTAGGAGGGTAGTTTTCGTGTCAGAGAAGATAATTTTCAAGGCTCTTGAAACCTATTATCAAATTGCTTTCCTGTGTGGCTCCGCCTGCGCCAACAGAGCAGAGAAATTTACTAGCCCCAATTCCCTACCAGGATTAAGTGTAATTTTCTGTTCTATACACAGGGACATAACACAGAAAAACAGTCTCTCACCTCTTAGTCTGTATTTTGAATCATTAATTCAATATTGTCTCAAGCTTATCCTTTTGTGTTTTCTTTATTTATGAATTATCTGTATGGTCAGCTTTTTTTTTTTTAATTGAACTTAAAAGCAATTATACCTCAGGTACCTTAACTGTGGTTAGTTTGCTATTGCACCAGAGAGGAAGCGAGATCAGGAAGCAGCAGAACTTTTAAAATTAGAAAACATAATTTTAATATTTAATTTCCTTGAAATTTCAAGAGCTACCAAAAGAAAGATGAAAAGATTTAGGCTGTTCAAAGTGGAACGCCGAGGGGCATCACCCCATGGCTGCATTAGAGCTTTGCACTCTTGCCTCAGTTTTCTCCAGGTTTGTAGACACCAATAGTCTCAGTGGGTAGGTAATTGAAACTACCATTCGAAAAGACTTGGCTTGCAGAGCTGTCTGCTGCTTTACATAGGCGTGGGGCCTGCCTCCTAGTGCTCTGCCAGGCTGCCTAGGAAAAGGAATGCAAGATTGACTTCCCTCCTACCCAAGTTCAACATTTACCACTTTCTTTTTGTTCATGAGTGCAAGGAGTGATGCGTGTTCAAGATTATTCATAGGCAAGTGTGTGTGCCAATGTGCTCGAACACGCATGTGCGGGTGTCAGAGGTTGATACCCAAAGTCTTCGCGGTGTGCCTGAAAATGCATGTGTGGGTGTCAGAGGCTGATATCCAAAGTCTTCGCTCTATCGGCTTCCACTTTATTTTTGAGACAGGGTCTCTCACTGAACCAGGAGCTCAGTAATTGGCTAGGCTGGCCAGCCAATGAGCTCTAGAGATCTTTCTGTCTCTGCCTCCAACCCAAGTGCTGGTGTTAGAGATACAAACCTCTGTACCAGGCTTTTACAAGGATGCTCAAGACCCAAATTCAGGTCGCCATGTTTTGTACAGCTGGCACTTGAGCCCTGAGCCAGTTCCCTAGTGTCATAGCGTATGCACTATGTTCGCTGTAGCAAGAGATGCCTTGCAAATGGGAAAGGAAAGCTTGCCCCCAGGTTCCACCACATGTGCAGGCTGTGCTAAATAACCCTCCTCTGGAGGGCAGGATTAAAGGGTGCTTTAATTAACAAGCCCATATACTGTGAGGAAAGCGGGGGCGGGGGGCTTGTGTATATGTGCACAATAATAACTTTGTTACCTTGTGTCGGTAAGCTGAGACAGTGTGCATGGGCTCACTCATCCTGGAGGGTCTTGGGTGACTAAACAAGTACTGAGGTGGCCTTTCTGAAATATTTATGGTTCTAATGACACCAAGACTTAAAAAGACTTCCCAGTGACCCACAGGCCCACATGGGTAGTATTTCTCTTTCCCAAAAAAACTGACATTCAAATTGATTTCACTTTATGCTTTCAAAGTTACCTTTTACTTGTTTATTCATTTACTTGGAATGTGCTTAGTACATCCTTTACAAAATATTCTTAGATTCTGGCTATTTATTTCTGCACAATGGCACAGAGACTACTATTAAAAACGCACCTCCAGGACACCCACACACATCCAAACCCCAGAAGTAAATAACACCTTAAAAAAAGTCAGCCTTCACATCGCTTGGCTACATTTTCTCTTCTCACCGAGTTCTCCTTTGTATTTCTGTTCTTTCATAGCCAAGCAGGCAACTGTTCTCACCTCGGCTAGTGCCAAGAGCTGAAGAAGGGGCTAACATGGTAGTCGTATCATGTAACATGTTGGTACAGGTTACAGTGGTCTTATAATTTTCCCAGATACTTGGTGACATTATTGCCTCTTCCTTCAAAACTAGATGCCAATTTAAGAATTCACTTGTACATTGAATATATATATATATATATATATATATATATATTTTTTTTTTTTTTTTTTTTTTTTTTTTTTTTTAGACAAAGCCTTACTATGTAGCCTTGAACTTATGATCCTCTTGCCTTGGCCACCTAAGTGCTAACACTACAGGTGTGTTTCCCCAACCTGGGTTTAAGTGCCTGGGTTTAGATTGCTGTGTTTTCCCATGCCCACCTTCAGAACCCCAACTCTATCCAAAAAGCAAGTTGTCACCAAACATAGCTACCATAAGGAAGACGAGGCCATGTCTCCCTGGAGTGATGAGGGAGGGAACTGACTGGGATTTTAAGAACAATGGAATAAATTTAAAGAAAAAAAGAACAATGGAACTGCCCTCTGGTTACAAGTGCAATCAGTGCAGGAATGGAGACGAGAGTGTCAGTACACATCACTAATAAGAAATTACTATAAAATGTTGTGGTATATACCAAAATTTTAAGTGGATATAAATTCTAAACAAAAATTCTATTTTAAGAAATTTACTTTAGGGAAATAATGACATATCTGTGCAAAGATGAAGCTATTTACATTAAATGGGGATCAGTTAGACTGAGATGCACGCTTATAATGCATTACTTTGCAAGCCATTAAAATGACTGTGGGGGAAACCTTTAATGACAAGAAAAATATATGTGTATGTGTGTGCTCATGTGTGTGCACATATATGTGTGCATGTTGATATATATCATATATATGCTGAAATAAGCTATAAAGCACTATAAATAGTATGAACATGATCAAATGTTTAAAGTACCTATATAAATGCGTGTAAATAAGCATACAGAAAACACACTTCTGTGTTCATCCATATCTCCTATATTGCTTTTTGCATTTCTCTAGAAGAATCGTGCATCACTTTTGCAATAAGAAAAACAGCCAATTTTTTTTTTAAGCACAAGGCTCAAGATTATTCTATATTCTTGAACAAGAACCAGGAAAAGCGACTTTAGATTCTCCAGCCCACCAATTCACTGGTTACTGAATCTGTGAAGGCAGGCAGTGTCTAAATCCTGCAGTTTGAGGCCCTGGCTCTGATTCTGAAGCAAGTACAGGACCAGGGCTCCTCGACTGCAGCACCAGGGGTCCATCCTCAGACTCTGTGAGAGGTTTCCCTTCTCCCCAGTGCTTCCCCTGTTTCTACCTCTCCAATACAGCCTCTGCTAACATTGTTTACAGATCCCCTCCATTCAGCTTTCCCACACTCATTCTTACACACTCGTGCTTGTGTGTGTGTGTGTGTGTGTGTGTGTGTGTGTGTGTGTGTGTGTGTGTGTTTCTATGGACACTGGCAAATCCAACACTTGGAAGCCCATTGTGAAACTGAGGAAATGTCACAAGCAAGGCATGAGTGCCCACGGTTCATGCACATCTCATTCCTGGGACCAGGCCCACACTCCCTTCTTTGGGACAGGAGCAGCATACGTGGTGTGTTGAAATGAGAAGTTAACAGACATGGCAGGTACCAAGGTGGTTTTCTGAAAAGACCTTTCGGCAGAGGCTAAGACACTCTACAGACTGGACCTCTCCTTTCCCTCAGTATAAGAAAAGATTCATTCCATCAGTGAAAATACCCCATGCACAACCATTGCAAATATGAGAGAGGCTATGAAGAAAACGTTGGTGAGGAAAGTGACATTAACTAGACTAATTCTGTTTTTTCTTTTCCTCACCTAGTTTTGCTGGTAACTGGAATACATTCAAATAAAGAAACAGCAAAGAAGATTAAAAGGCCCAAACTCAGTAAGTAAAATCCAAATCCCTTTCGGGCACAAGGCTATGGCCCCACGTGGAGAGCGGTCCCACTTGCATTAGAGGATACGGATGGCGGCGTTTGGGCGTGGCCAGGGCATTTGCTTCTATGTCAGTTGCTTTACACTTAAATGATGACGTATCTTATTCATTACCTACCTCATTCCAGAAAATATTTGATATGAATCCTGATTTTAAAGTAAAAGAAATGTGATTCCTGTGGCTCAGGAACACTCAAGACTTACACTTAGAACCAGGCTTGCTATGGCTGGTGTCTCAATTCTCCATGCCAGAAGATTCGGTGTGGCTAGTGCCAAAGTTCATTAAAGCTTCCTGTTTCCCAGCATGCTTGTGAGAGGAACAGAAAGACCAAGGAAATTAAAGACAAAGGAAGAAGGAAGAGTCCTTGCCCTCACACCCAACATGGATCTGGTCTACATTTCTCACTGGCTGCAATTTCAATAGAGCTGGTGAGACCAAATCCCTGTATGACTATATATGCCGAACTCAGATGTCTGTGTGCAGAGGCTGTGTGGCCAGCCATCCACCTCACACCCCCAACTGCTGCCACTTTGATTGACTGATCATGCACTTTGTAAGTCTTTAGAGCTGATTTGTAGAAGTTTGAAGCCGTGAACGAGAAGAGCACTATCATGCTGTAAGCATAACTTAACAGGCCACTCTTGTGGGAGTTTGTAAGAACAGAATGCTGAGAAAAATATGCATAATGGAGTCCCAACTCTTCACAGGGGATAAGATACTCAATGGAGAACAGAGATAGAAGTCATTCACGCATTCTAAGAACTTGAATACGGCCAAAATTGAAAGTGATGAACCAATTTGTTTGGGCAGAAGAAATTTCAAGACATGGTGGTATTCAGGTGGTATCAGTGTTATTGTTTGCTGCTTTTACCCAGTCTACACTAAGAGAACAACAAGTTAAACAGAAAGATCTGGAAACTGTGCAGTTTGCCAGGAAGAGGCGCCTGAGTGAACAGAAGTTGCAGATACGCAGCTGTGATTAGGAGATAAGCACTGTGGAGCTGAAACCTCCTGCTCTGCACTGGGGTCATAGGAGAGGTTATACCAAGGCAAGACCCCACTCAGCAAAACCTTAGCCTGTCAAAACAAAAATTCATCTGAAGAGACTATGCCTAAATTGAGAATTTCTCTGAAGGTCCTCCTTGCTCCAGTGCCTAGGAAAGTTGTTTGTTTGTTTGGTTGGTTGGTTGGTTTTGGTTTTTTTTCCTAATTGAGACAGCAAGGCACACAGGGGCTACTACAGCTGTGAGAGAGATGGCTGGGTAGCATCTCTAACGGGCAGTAGACCCTGGCAGCATTGTTCACATGCTGCTGGTTTTGCAGGTAAATAAAACACAGGAGTGATGGCATCATGAAGGCTGCACCAAGGAAGTTCCTGGGCCCAGGCAATGTGGCAGGGTTGGAGTCCCTACAGGGCAGCCCTAAAAAGCCATTGCATGAAATTGGGAATGTGACATCCAAGTTTCAGTGTAGACCCCAGGATGTTGGAGATCCCAAGATCATGGGACATCTACCAAGGAAAGCTACAGGCATGGAGTAGGGTTGACACATGGTGTATGTGCTGTGAGCAGCAGAGCTGAGGAGAGAGTCTACTTAACCACTGTGGAGGCCAGATGATTGCATCCCTAGTCCCAGAGACCCAGCGTAGAGCTGCAGGATTTGGTCCTGGTGTTCCTTGTTATGCCGCCCTTCTCTTCTGGAATGGAAAATATTATTCTGAGCCATTATATTTTAAAAGCACGTAACTTGATTTTTATTTTACAATGGCTCACAGTTAAGAGATTACCATGGATCTCATAAGAAACTGGACTGTTGGGTAGCGTTGGAAGTGTGAAAGGTTATAAGGACTTTTAAACTTGGAATAAATATAGTTTGTGTTATGAGATGGCCATGAGTGTAGGGGGCCAAGGGGAAGAATGTTAAGTTGGAATGTGAAATGTCTCCCATGGGCTAGCATGCTGGAATTCTTTATACTCAGTGTTGGTGTGATTTTGGAAGGTTCTGGAATCTTTAGGTGATAGGACCTCTCAGGGGAACTGGGGGACTTGCAGGAAGCCTTGAGAGTTTTTGGTATGTGTGTGTTTGTGTGTGTGTGTAAGAGAAAGGGGGGAGAGAGAGAGACAGAGACAGAGACAGAGAGGCTCTGGTACCACAGTCTCTCTGTTCTCAGCTTCCTGTCTACGGACATAGTTTAAGTAGCCACCTCACACTCCTTCTTTCCCAACTATACTGGACTGTACACCCTCAAATTGTAAGCCAAAATAAATGCTCTTCCCTATTGGAGGCACTGGGGTAGCATGGGAGATGGATTGCTTACATAGAAACAATGTTCCTTTTTCCAAAAGAATGCATCTACGAAGTATTTAAACAGCTAATGAACAGTGCTTCAGGCTAAAACCTACAGGACCTTTGAGTTTAATACGATAACCATCCCCCTCTCATCCATAAACCTGAACAATGTACATCAGCCCCCCCCCCAAAAAAAAACTTAGAGTTTCATTTGCAAAAGGAAATTCTTGAAGGTAAGAGAAGTAAGTAAACAAATTCATGGCTTTTAGCTTAAATTTTAGGCTTTGCTTAATCTTTGAACTTGTTTGTAAATTACATATTTTAAACAATCTAACTTCAAAAGAAGTAAGATTGTTAACTACAGATAGCATACAAACTACTGCTAAGGTACTTAAGTGGGATCTGCCTTAAGTGAGACCCTTGAGTATACGCTGTCTTCTTAATAAATCCCAACTTTGCTTCGTATTGACTCCTTGTGAATCTCTTTTCTATGGTGAAAACCAAGATCTGGCTGTATCTGAGTGGAAGTCCATGGAAAGAATTCAGCAGGCTGTATAGGCAGTATTACTGGGCATTGCCCACCCCCACTGAAGCTCTGGGTTCAGAAGGTAAATTACAGAAATGCCTGGAGGATTATCACATTCACACAATGAAAAGGAAAAGTACATTTTATTTTGGGCATACCAAAATCAGCTGAAAAAAATCCAAAATTTACATGAGACTGAATCTCTCTCCCTTTAGTAAAATCAAGCTGTAATTTGATGGAAACTCCAGACTTTTAGATTATACTTCTGCCATTTTTGATGTGGCTCCCAATAGTCCAAAATGGCCACCTTGACTCCATTGCATTTTGATCAACAAGGAATGAAGAAGGCACACACAAGTGTGTGTATATATACCCAGAAAGTTAAATATAATACCTCTACTTACGTGCCATTGGGGTCTGTAAGGGACAGAGGAAATGTCTTAATTGCCAGCAAACACACTCTTTACTGAAAGCAAGGAATTCTCTTCCTGGGAAGGAAGGACAGAGTGGATGCTGAGAAATAGCTAGCAGAGCAGGACACAGATGGGGAATGGTGCACTGTGAGCACACTGGGATCTCTGGATCCAGAAGTGAAGGCATGATGAACGTTTATAGGAGACTATAAAATAAAGGCTTTAGACAGAGTCGATGTTCTGTGCTTTCCCAAGCAAAGGCTTTCTTTACAGGCATTAAATTTAAGTGCGTTGAAATCAGTAACATTTATAATTTGAAACGGAAGAAAGAAACTTGCTTCCCACAACCACCCCCTCTATAGGTTTTCTCAAAAGCTACCATGTGGGATTTCCGGCTGAAATGAGACCAAAAGAGCATCCAGACTCTTAGATTGCAATACTAAAAAGGAGTCAGTTGTTTATTTTTCCCTGTCAGGACCAAGAGCCAAGAGGAGCAGCACTGGAGCAGAAGCATGTTCAAAACAATGATTGGGTTAATATGGAGACAAATGCATGCCCAAGTGTGGATTCCTTTGGGCTATTTCCAGTATCTTCATTAACTCTGATACGAAAATCTTGAAAGTTTCCATGATTGCCATGACAACCGTTCTCAGTGACTATGAAAGTCTGCGATAGTTGACCCAAGGGCAAACCCCCTGGAGAGATCTCAGATGGATTGAATTTCTGATATGCTAAATTCTAGTTTTGTTCTCAAAATCTCCCTTGTGATGCAGCAGATTTGAATCAATAAATGCCTGAAGTATTTCCTCTAATTAGAAACTCTAGCACAATCATTAAATAAGGGAGGGAAAACCTGCAATGGATGTAATAGAATATTCCCAAGCAAGGGACATATCTGATTCTTGACCTCAGGAGTATTTGCAAATTATAGTCTATAGCTTGAGGCCAGCGTCCTTTTCATTTTTCCAGTTGTTGTCTGCAGCTGGACTAAGTAACTTACGGCAGGGAAGGCTCAGCATTCAAGCATTCAGCAAGGAATTACTAGGCGCCAGCCAAGCACTACGCCTGGTGATAGATACCCAGAGACAACTGGAACCAAGACACACTCTACCTCTGCAGAGTTCACAAACCAAGCAGGAAGATAAGTGATAGACAAGTCTATCACACATAATAGTACTATGAGACAATAAAGGAACAGACTATGCATGCAGGAATGGTACGCCTACTCTGGTAAAGTCCAAGAGGGTGTGGTATTACAAACAACTGGGTGAGGGTCGGGGGACATACGCAAGGCTGGAAGATTCAAAAGAGCTTAAAAAGTTGGCCAAATGTAGCAGTGCATATTTGTATCTCCAGCCCTTTTAAAACTGAGGCAGAAGGGTCATGAGTTCAAGGCTAATCTGGGATACGTAACAAGCCTCTGTCCCAGTCTCCCAAAATTTTTTAAAAGAAAACATTCAATTTGGCTGAAACATTCAGAGTGAATTGAAGGTGTTCAGGTGGATGGTGGAGAATTAGCCATAGTGAATGGCGCAGGAAGGGCTTCACTACTGTGTGGGAATCTGGACTTCATCAGGAGGCAATGGGGAGTATCTCGGCACAGGTTGTTTTGTTTGCAATTAGCAGAAATCCAAGCCCAATTTGTTTAAGTAGAAAAGAGGATTTGGACAGGACCTGGAGTAATTCACAGAAACCAAGGCAGGAAGCACAGCTGGTGTTCCCTGGGACTGGTTCCCAGATGGAAAGACCACAAGAACCAAATCAAAGAGCCAACACCTCTGCCTGTCTCTCTACATCTGCATCTCCCTCCTGCCTCCCCCCCCCCCCACCTCCCTTAATCTCTCTCCTGGTCCCATTCTGGGAGAGAGCATTGAATTACATCCATCTAAGCTGGCTGGGATCTGACCTCAGCAGGGCAGTGTCATTCTCAAAGGAGACAAGAGTGGGCAAGTTTGCACTAGGAAGATGAAATATCCCTGCCAGCCACTGTAACACTGAATACCAGAATATGAAGGGAGAAGACAGAACACAGCCAGCTAGTGAGCACACATGACATATCCACATGTACATGGGTAGACAACATGGACATGTTTACACATATCTGGACAGCAGATGGTCAAGTGGAAGACAGAGCCATGTTTTTCAGATCTCTTGGAAAGGTTATTAGATGCAACTGTGCTTGTCTTCTGTATGTTTCTATGTGGAGCTCATTGTATAGGTATCAAAGGATTCCAGTGCCTAAGGAAGCACTGAACCATGAAGTCAGAATGTTAACCTTTTCCCTTGGCTGAAATATAGACCAAGAGTTGACCTATTTTATGAACCTATAATACATTCAAGAAGGCATACTCTCAAAGAGAACGGAGGGAGAGGCCATCTTCCTTGTCACTAAACAAAGAAATCCTGACCATCTTACATTTATGGCTGAGAACTCAGAACCTATCTTCCAGGGGGTGCTTGGATTTTAAATGCAAAATAATAGAATCAGGCCTTGAACACACTGTGTAGGGCACAGTGGGAGAGCAGATGAAGTTCTCAAAACTGCAAGTCCAGCGATATCAACATCAACTGAGCCCTTTTACCATACCAGTTCTAGTCCCACTGAATCAACAACTACAGGGGAACTCTAGTCATCTGTGGTCTGACAAAGGGATCTGACAGGCTTCATACCATTGAGAGTCAGTGGGTGAGAGGCTGAGACAAAGCCAGTGCATCTTGTACCTATGAATGTGAGGCCATCTAGATAAATCCTCTATAGTTTCCTGTCCTCCTCTCTTCTGGAAGCCTTTGTGGTTTACTATTGATTTTTTTTTTTTAAGACCAAAAGTCTTCACAACCCAAAGAGTTGAAATAGCAATGAGGAGGCTGTGTGTTGGTGTTGATCATCTGGCCATCTTCAGGTCCTTCCAAAACACCAAATATTATCCTAGACTCCTGAGGCTCAAGTGCTCAGGACCTCTACTAGTTGTCAAAGTCAGATATAAAACTCTAGCTAGTTTGTGATATAGTAAAAATGGCCATCCTGCCAAAAGCAATCTACAAATTCAACGCAATCCCCATCAAAATTCCAACTCAATTCTTCATAGACTTAGAAAGAGCAATTCTCAAATTCATTTGGA
>CM052705.1:8604074-8632785 GCA_028551405.1 Uromys caudimaculatus | reverse complement strand
AAAAAAAAAAAAAAAACCAGAATGCATAAGAACAGCAAAAACAAAAACAAACAAAAACAAAAAAAACTCTAGCTAGGTGGACTGACGCATGGCAGGGAGCAGGGGGACAGAGGGAAGCTGTTACCCGGAAATGGGGGAGGGGAATAGAGGATTGAGAGCTGACCAAGAAGAGGTGTAGAGAAGGAGAAGCCTGTGTAGCTTCCTTTGGTCTGGGCTGCGAGTGCTGGCATACCAGCATATCTATTCTGCCTACTTATAGGCCTGACGCTGCTTTGGTGGAGAGTTCTCCTCTCTTTTCCCTACCAGCCCTGATTTTTTTCATTTATTTTTCTTCTCATTCTTGAGATCTCCTTTCCACCTCTTTGGTTGACCCATGGTCTCCAGTTGTCCTCGTGGGTCTTCCTGAGCTTCACCAAGGACCCTTTGGGTCTAGAGTCCTGTACTGAGCACATGCTGAAGGCAATCTGATAAGAAGACTTCTCAGAAAGGGAACAGAGATGGAATAAGCAATAGAGTCTCCCAGATCCTCCTCAGGCTCATAGTGAGCATTCATTCCAAGCCAGTGCTTAGCTTTCATATGAATAGCTGCATTTGATAGAACTTTTATCCCGAGAAGTTTGGCTCATTACTTAATTTTCTAAATTAAATCAAGTCCGACTCCAAACTGGCAGTCATGGAGGTGGGGAGAGGGCTTGGGATTCAAAGTCTATATTTACAGTGACTTCCCCACTCCGCTGCTGCAGCCTCTATAACATTAGGGAGACTGTACAGGTGGCTTAGAGCCCAAGTCTGTCTTGGGTGGAAGGTGGGCAGCTCTGCTGTTTCCTGAACATGAGATCTTGGCAGAAATGGGGAAGCTTTGCATATAAGGCTTCTCCCTAGGAGATACCATACAAGGTGCTGCTCTGAGACAGTGCTCCCCTAAAAGCTACTAGGGAATGGAAGCATTTTCTCCAAGGGAGCCTACTGACCCACTCTTGTGCACCCAGCCCTAGAGCACTGGTTTTGGTTTTTGTTGTTTCTTCTCCATCACTTTTGAGTAGAAAGAAGTCAAGTCCTTCAAATAAGAAGGATTTGGAGATAGTAATTCCCAACGCACAGAGGGAGGGTTGTCTTTGGGCCACTCTGTGCTGCCACCTTGAACCCAAGAGGTGAGAGCATACAAAAGCCTGGCCACTGTCTTACAATACTAGAAAGGAAAAATTATATATACAGAGAATTAGCATGTTGGCGACTTCATAAATTAACTTTCTGTACGCAGTCCAAGGTAAAGTTTGCCTTGCTGTACTAATGGAAGTTTTAACACTTTATTCTTAGAGGTGACTTTTTTCAAGGCTCTCGTTTTCCTGGTACGTTTTGAAGCTATAAATCTAACCCTACCCAGAGGCACCTTCATGGTAGGTTCAGTCAGCATGAGCCTGCTGAAGCAGCTTCTAACAAATCGCCCAAATACAGCTCCATTTCTCTTGATTTTTTTGAAGGCTACAAATAATGACAGAGTGGATGTGGATTGTGAAGCTAACTTCATTTACGTGTAGGTTATGCGTGTGAAACAAGCCTGCTTTCAACGCATAAGCATTTCAGCCCTACTATAGTAAACCCATCTTACGTTTCCACATAAATTACGGCCACCAAAGGCTCTAGAACAATCTGTAGCTGGCAGAGTGTCTGTGCTGGAGGCAGAAGTTGTAAAATCTCATCAGAAGATTTTTCCACACATGAAGGAGCCCCAGCAGAGCTTCAGAAATGATGAGCTTAAGCTGAGCAGACAGGACAGGCAGCATTCCACAGGTGATGGCCACTCCAGTTGACAAAACACATCACGTCACTGGCTGTCCATTTAGAATGCTCAGACTTCAGCACGCATCCAATCTCACACTAGACAAAATGAAGCTATGCCCTTCTCTCCCCCGAAAAACGTACAGGAAAAGCTTCCCTGTCCCCAACGCCTTCCTCCAGCACACACATACCTAAAACTAGGTTGGATGCCTCCTGTGTGTGTCATACACCCTCTGGGGCTTACCACATAGTATTTTAAGCATTTTAATATAGTCTGTCTTCCCAACAAGGCCAAAAGTACCAAGAATATATAATTAGTGCCTCATTAGGTAATTGTCAGATGGGTACACAGACCAATGAGCAACTGAAACCACCATAAAATAAAAGGTGGTAAAGGCTGCATTGAGAATAACAAGCTAGTCTACAATCGGATTCATAGTGGTTTCACAAAATAAGATCCAAAACAAGACATGAGAAACAATAATTTTACAGGCAGAGGGAGGGCAGGGAGCTGTCTAGCTCCACTGAGCTGATTTCATAGAGAGTAAATGTGGGGTGAGGTCAGGAGATAATGGGACAGGAGGGCAGGCTCTAGGGGTAGGGGACTCCTGGAGGTGCAGGGGGAAAGTGGGTCAGAGCCCATCGGGCAGGTGCTGTTTCAAGAAGTTGTCTTTTCTTCATGGTGGCTGAAGGATAGATATTCCTGAGGGGTTCCTAAGCAGGCAATTTACCCAATGGAGACAACAATCAGCCAAGGGAAGAAGACGCTCTCTACCAGCATGCAGAAACCTCACTCGGAAATAATTCCACTACACCGGACTCTGTTGAAATAGGCTTAACTTGGGGTGAAATGTACAACCTTTAATTTATGCATCCGCTCCAATCAGTTAATCCTAACACCTTGTATGTGAGGTGTGGGAAAACTTTAGCAATCAACCTTGGAAGGATGGATGCTTTCCAGACGCTCTGCTTTGAGCCTGAAGAAGTCATTGTTCTGGGACTTGGTTGCTGAGTGCCTTGGACATGGGTGAGGAAAAGCACAGGTCTTTGGGTGAAGGATTTGATAGAGGAGGGGTAAAGGTTCTTAGGCAGATTCACATATAGCAACTTGTAATTCATCTTCAATATTTGCCCCTTTCTGAGGTGCCTGGAGCCAACCGGGGTTGTTCTCTACAGAGATTGCCATGTGTACCTTTCCTCAGATTATGAGAAAGAAAAATTACATTTCTAAACTTCTTTGTGGTGTGTGGATAAGAAAGAAAGCTGGCACTCTCTGTCGCAGACTTTCAGTGAAGGTAAACTCTATCATGGCCGGTTCTTAGAAATAACATAAAAACAACATAAGTTGCCTTGCAGGTGTTTGGGATGAACATACAGAAGCAGGTGTGTGTTCATGCATGCACACACACGGATGCATACATACATTTATTGTGCATAGCCTGTATTCACCCAATAGTAGCTGTTAAAGACACTGGAACTCAGGAAGGCCCTGGACGCTTACCCTGGAGAAGCAGTGGCTTATTTTACTTCAGTTGTGGAAGAGGCAGCCGGGCGAAACCAACAGAACCTTGGCTTTATAGCTTCAAGGGCTGGATCTTGACTCTGGCCCTGCCTGTAATCATGTGCAGTCAGCTTGCTTCTTGGGAAAATAAAGATGACATGTCTTCCATGATCAAGTAAGAATAATGTAAAGGGGTGTGTACTTGGGCCCCTTGTCAACTCAAGTAGGATATGTTTAGTCATAAATGGTGACAGCCACCCCGAAGCTATATTACCGTGGATAAACTACAAATACCCTGTCACTCCTTGTCCACTGTCCTTCCATCCTTCTTTCCATGAGGATGGAGGCATTGTCCAGGCTTTCTCCTGGAAGGAAGCAATGATGAGAACAACTCATCTACTCTTTAAAGAGATTAAAGCTTGTGTTATGCCTTTATGTACTAAGATAAGTACCTTTTGCTAGGCGTGGTGCCACACACCTCTAATCCCAGCACTTGGGAGGCAGAGGCAGGAAGATCTTAATGGATTCTAGGCCAGCTTAGTTTACATAGTGAGTTGAGGCCAGCCAAAGACACACAGTGAGACCCTGTATAAAGACACATATCTATCTCTCCTCCAACTGCCTCTTATGTAGATTCTTCTTGACAAATCTCTTAAGGTCAAGGGTCTCCAGCGCTGCACACTCACAGTCAAAGCTCAGCTCCTCTGAGTGTAAGATGGAATTAGATTCAGACTTACGGAGTTCAGATTCATCCCTACCACTAACCAGCTGTAATTTCTAAATTGAGAATGATGTCGTCGGATATTAGCTGGGTCTCTTATTCCTCAGACATTAGGCAAAAGCAGTGTTGCACCCATTTTTTTTTTTAACAGTCTGGAACTCTTCCCCTGGCTTCTGCAGAATCTGAGGCTTATGTCCTTATGATTGTCTCTGTTTAGCCATCCCTGTGGTCCTGTGGCCCTCCTGCCATGTTCCCCATTGCAACTGAGTTCTACTATTGCCCACAAAAAGGAACTCTCCTATAACTGACACTCTGTCATATCCTGACCCAGTACTCTATTTCCAAAGCCCAACAGTGGGCTCCTCCTCATGAAGGAAGATCTTCCAGGACCTCGCGCTTTCTGCCCCTCTGTCTCTCTCATGTTCTGCCCTTGGATGGCCATGCTACATACTACTCCACAGTATCTCCTTCTTCTTCCCTGTCAGAACAATACATCTCCCTCCCCACAAGCCCTTCAAGCCTTTCATGGTTTTTTCCTCAGAAAAGAGTATTACACAGCCCTAGAAAGACCTCTGGTGGAGACACAGGTGCTGCACTGACCATGACAAGGCTGTGAACTTGCAAAGTTCCGTGTGGTTTGGTCCCCTTTGGCATCTCCTCTCTCATCTTGCTCCAGGCCCCCAGATGTTCTCATGTTCTCCAAACCACAGAGACTATTGCTACATCAAAGTCTTAACCCTGGTTTCGTTCCTCTAGACCTTTGCTATAGCCATGGTAAGAGGTTAAGCAGAAGGGCAGGGATTAAATCCTTCAGTCCCCTGCAGCTCAGGAGTCTGGACACTAGCCAGAAGGCAGGAGGAAGTCACCGAGGAGGAGTGGTGAACAGGAAAACAATAAAATCTGAGTACATTGTTTAAGGTCTCACCACACTGTTCATGAAGAAAGGATTGGGATAAAGGGTGGGGCTAGCCCAAAAAAGCAAGTAGGCAATTAAGTTAGCGGTCCAGACATGAAATGCATCTCGAACCAGGGTTCGTATAGAGAGAAATAGCAGAATCAGAAAGAAAAGTTTTCAAATGATTTGCTTTATTCATTCAATATTCCACTAAGCAATGAACAAAACAGAGGGGAAAAAAATCCCTGCCCTCTTGAAGTTTATATTCTAGATGAATGAAGATCCACCTAGAACTAAAACCCTAAAAACTGCGGTAGTGAGTAGACAGATGGGCGGGGTTCAGGTGTGGGCAGTGATTCCAGCCAGGTTTCAAGATGGCTCCCATTAGAAAAGTGAAGTACAGCATTGGTCAGCCCAGGGTGCCTTTAGAAAAGATTATAAAAAGGCCTCAGTGATCTTTAACCTTCCCTTAAAGGCAACAAAAAAAACTTACTGACATTTTAGGCCAGACTCAACATAATCAAAAACTGTTTAAGAAAATTAAAAGAACAATTTTCAAAAGAAGTCTTCCACCAAGAAAAAAAACATGCATGACCTGTTCACTGGGAGTCAGGACCAAGAAGGACAGGTTGTCTTTAACTTAATGTCCTTTTTATTTCATTAAACTATTAAATGTTTGCGTAATTGTCTTTAAAGTACAGTTTTAAACTAGTTGAATACCACAATCCAATAAAGTGAAGCCTGATGTGAAAACCTTTCCTGCATACGCCCTTTTATGTTATAGCAAACCTTCCTTATTGGCAGCCATGGAACAAGCTTACGAAGGCTTTCCCTAATTAATACGGAACTTTATCCAGGCAGTAACATGGTTTTTCCAGGATTATGGAAAAGATGAACGGTGAATACGAAGCCTATGTGTGGTCTGGTTTGGCCTGCCTCACACCCGGCTCGTTGGGTACCACACCTGTCAAAGCCTACCGTTATCAGCACAGGCAGGAGGCCCATACACAGCATGAACACTTGCAGCTCTCTCTAGAGATTTTTGTTCTGGTTTGCTTTGCTTTTGAGATAGGGTCTCCCTGTGTGAGTTAGACTGACCTCTCACGTGTGATCCTCCTATCCCTGCCTCCTGAGTGCTGGGGTTCCAGGTGTGCGCCACCATGCCAGCTTCCTCCTCTAAGGTAGAAATTGCACATTAAAATACTGGCTCAGACCATCAGTTTTCTGTTCTGAAATGGGACATCTGTGATAATACTGGTACATACAGGCCTCATAAACCATGTCAAGCAGTGGTTCTCAACCTGTGGGTTATGATCCCTTGGGAGTTCATGCCAGCTATCCTATGATTCGTAACAATAGCAAAATTACAGTTATGAAGTAGCAACAAAACAATTGTATGGTTGGGGGTCACCACAACACGCGGAACTGCATTAAAGGGTTGAAGCATTCGGGAGGTTGAGAGTCACTGACAGAAAGGAACCTGACAGCAATAACCACTCGGTTTGCACTTGGTTCTCTTTTCCCCATGGCTGATTCCAAGGGCCTCTGTGGAGGAGTTCTCAGCTGGCACTGAGATGCTATGGTATGGAGGTGATGGTGGCTTTTGGAAGCAAGGTAGCTGTAAAGACCCCTCAGAAGGAGCTGGGGAGAAAATGACCACAGAAGCAGAGTGTATGGCCAGGCTGCTTCAAGAACACAGTGCAGCTGAAACGTCTCCGGATGCATCTCCGGATGCATCTCCAGACCTCGGTGGCTTCGCCCGGACCTCGGCAGCTTCGCCCGGACCTCGGCAGCTTTGCCCGGACCTCGGTAACTTCCACACCAGCAAGGAGGAAGAGGTTTTTTTATAATGTTCTTGGGAAGAAGCCTTTCTAGAACTTGTAAGTAAATGCACAGGGTTAACTGCAGAGCAGCCGTGCCTTAAATGACTGATGCTCCTTCACACCTGAGCAGGATGCTGTTGGGTTTGCCTCGTTTGATTTTTTTTTCCTTTTAAAGAAGTCTACGTCATAAACTCCAGGGTTGAGAATAAGAAAGTATTAAAAACAATGTAAATAGTGATGGTTACAAGAAAACAGATCTCTGCACAAGCAACCAGAAGAATACTATGAAGAAATTAAAACAAAAACAACAACAAAAAAAAACAAAACAAAACATGATGTTCATATACTCAAAGAATTGCTGTCAGAAAAATACAAAATGACTTGTTTTTTCCTGGCTGGACACTGACTACACTTTCCAATGATCTTGGCAATTACTCTTGGCAAAATTTAATTAGCTCGCTTTCTCTGGCTTAATTTTCTGTATAAATTTAACAACTATTTGACCTTTAGCCACACTTTGCCATCGCTCCTTGTTTTTGAGCAGCATGTGAGCATCTGCACCTCATTTGTCTCACCCTCTGGGACAAAAATGACTTCAGCCCCCAACTTTGCTAATCAGGTTCTGTACAGACAAGACATTGTGCTTGAAATACTTCCTAGGCTAAAGAGAGACAGAGAGACAGAGACAGAGGGGGGGAAGGAGGGAAGAAGGGAGGGGGAGAGAGAGAGAGAGAGAGAGAGAGAGAGAGAGTCCGAGACCAAATGTACCTCAAAGAAAAAAGTGATTAGCAGGATGCAAAATACGCCCATGGGGCATTTCCATTTGTTTCAAGCTACAGAGTCCATGAAAGGTCCTGCAGCACGTACTGTACGTACCCTCAACACTCATCCAATAACTTTCCAGATTTGGCTTCACATATTTCATTCCAGAAGATCCAAAGTCTCAGAGTGTCAAGGTGTCATCAAAATGTAATCCCAATCCACAGGTCTTGCTATTTCCTATTTCAAATGACTAAGGCCAAGAACTCTGCTCTTTTCTTTGCATCGAAAGGAGGAGATGTATTTGGGGGTAATCGGTGGAGGAAATGGGAATCCAACACACCATTTACATCCAGGGACCCAGCAACTAGCTAATCTGCAAAGAGACTTCGCTGGCATCTTCTGTCCCCAAATTGCCTTTTAAAAATTTGTACACTCTAAGACTCAAAAGAGTTAGCACAGCCCTGGGCATCAGAGTGTAAAGAACAAAAGGTTAAAAAGAAGTAACTTTGGGGGGGGGGATGGAACTCAAAGTTTTAAGCACAGAGCTCCTGTTCTTAACGTAGACCACAAATTGCTTAAGCCTGTGATCAAGCTCAACCCAGGCTCCCAGGAGGAGCGCCATGCTGGCCTTGCCCTGAGTGGCGAAGCTTTTGGGAGGGGTTCAACTTCCGTTCTCTCTCTAACTTGAATGAAATGTAACTGCTCATTCGGTTACACTAGGGTTAAGGGGAGGGATGGGGGAAGCGTGCATACTTTCGGATACAGCTGGAAACCATTAACAACTCCATGAGCGGCTCCATAACCCAGAGGGTGGGTGGCCTGGCAAAGCTCCTGGATCTCTGAGTGTAATCACCAGCTCTTAGCACTGGGAGGGGTTTAATTTCCACCTCCCACCCAGGACAGAAACCCCTTACAACTGTTCTGTTTGCACACTTCCACCAAAGGCCTGTTCATCGCTTCATGTGCACAGCCCGTTCCTACCAGGGAAAGCATCGATTCCTAGAAAGTTCTTGGCAAATTTACCGCTATAGAAAGTTCACCCTTCCTGTTCTCCCCTCTGGTGTCACAGCTCACAGCAGCGCTGCTTTAGAGACAAAGGACCGCTTGCCTCTGAGTTTTTCCTTCGAGCGGCTCAATGACCCTTTCTTGTCATCCTGACTCACATTTTGTCTTTTCCAGCATCCATATGAACCTGCCCATGCTTAACTGGGTTTATTTTGTAGACTCATGTTTGGAATCTTTCTAAAGAGCTGGTCCCAGAACCGAGCACATTCCTAGCTACAGAGTCACCTGAGGCAGGCTTGTATGTTGCTTATTTGTGACTGAGTCTCTCTAGGCCTTGGCTGGCCTGGCACTTGTTATGTAGAACAAGGTGGTCAGAAGGACCCACTTGCCTCTGTCTCCCGATTAAAGGAGTGAGCCAACAGCCACACACCTTTGGGGAGAGCTTCTTAAACTCCCACGCACAAACTTTTTGGGTCAGAAATTTTCATCCCGCTTGAGTATATAGATGTATAAAATACGTATATAAATAATATACTTACTAATATTCATAAAAATCATCTTAGGGCCATTCTTTGGTATTCATATAACTATCATTTCTTAAAGACAGAAGCAAATTTACATGTTAATGAGAGGGATATCTTATTTATTTTTTACACTTAAAGAATTAAATCGTATCTAAATATTTGGTACTGTAGAGAACCTTCAACATTTTGCAGAGTTGATCAACATTTGAATTTTAAATCATCCATACTGAGAACTCTGTTTTGTGTAAGCATGCAG
Organism: Uromys caudimaculatus; assembly: GCA_028551405.1. NCBI lineage: Eukaryota > Metazoa > Chordata > Mammalia > Rodentia > Muridae > Uromys > Uromys caudimaculatus. The sequence continues at coordinate 8,623,519 of CM052705.1, read as the reverse complement.
TCCAGTGGCTTGGAGAGATGATTTGGCAACTGAGGGCCTAGGCTGCTCAATCATGAGGACCTGAGTTTGGTTCCCAACATGTACACTGAGTCTCTCTCAGTCACCACTAACTCCAACTGCAAGGGACCCAATACCCTCTTCTGACCCCCTCAGACATTCGAAAATGTGTGTGCATACACACATACATAGACATGTGATTTTGTGTATGCACATATAAATAAAATAAAAATTGAATCTATTTTTTCTCCCTACTACCCAACTTCATGCTCTTTCTCTCTTTTGTTTTTTGTTGTTGTTGTTGTTGTTGTTGTTGTTGTTGTTGTTGGTTTGGTTTGGTTTGGTTTGGTTTTTTTGTGTGTGTGTGTGGTTTTTTCTTTTTTTGAGAGAGAGAGAGAGAGAATATCTCACTGTGTAAACCAGATTAGCCTTGAACTCACAGAACTATGCAACCCACAGTTTAGGGAACTGTCACTTGGGTGGGGGGGGGCTTTCTTTTTTGAGGGAGGAAAATCTTTGCCGAGAGAAAGCATCCAACTCCTTTTCAGACATCGTCAGCAAAATATGCTTTTCACCTTATCCTTGGGCGAGGTTTAGCGGTGACAAAGAGAAAGAGGCGGGAGACAAGAACGATGCATGCTCCTGGATGCTCAGTGGGATAGCCGGTCTTTTCAAGCGTGGAGGCAAAGGCTGAGCCTATGCTGTCTCAACATCTAGGCCAAAGAAATCCTCTGGGACCAAAACAAAAAGGTGGCTTTGAATATAACTTCCTCTGTCCAAAGACCTTCCGTGTCTCCCCACATCCTGAAGAGAACACAAGTGCTCAATCCCCCTGAGCCAGGCCCAGCCCAGCCACTTCTCTCTCCCCCCTTCTCTTCCTATGAGGCCACAACAATCTCAGTTATCTGGGACTCACCAGCCCAGGCTCAACTTGCTTGCCTTCCTTGCTTCCCTTGGAAGCCTTCTCTTCCTGTCACAATCACAGAGTATCTGTAATCCCCTCCTCCCGTTGAATCCAGATCACATCTTGATCTTGGAATCTTGATTGAATCAGAATTATTTTCAATTAACTTTCGGAACAAGAACAGGAGTCAGCCTTTATATATATTTTTTCCCTTTTAACATGTTAAATGCAATGGATGTCATCATTCTTTCAGTCTGAGGAATGTCCTTGCTACATCTTTACCCTCATTATATGGAAGGGACACAGGGCCGATTCAGATTCAGACTTTTACAGATTAAGTAAATGAATACTTATGACCTGGTGGTGTCACTTCATATGTAAACCAACACAGCAGGGGTAATTTTGACCTCATTCTGTATTCCCAGCTGTGCCTCAGATCAACTGTGATGTCAAAGCTGGAAAGATCATCAATCCTGAGTTCATGGTGAAATGTCCAGCGGGTTGCCAAGACCCCAAATACCATGTTTACGGCACTGGCGTCTATGCGTCTTACTCCAGCGTGTGTGGCGCCGCGGTTCACAGGTGGGTGGCTATGACCTATTCAGGGATCAAAGCACTTTTGGGAACTTCTGGTGCAGGGTTGTTGTAATTAGCAAGCAAAAATGGACAAATCTAGTTAAGCCTCCTGCATTCCATTTGCAAATTTGTCCCAGAAGTCATGCGTGACCCTGTGTCTCCTTTCCTAGCACTCTTACAAAAACTGACTTATCCCCCCCACCTTTTTAAGTTTTTTTTTTTTTAAATTGCAAATAAAAGGGCAAAATCACATACCAAAATTAGCCAGATCCCCAAACTGTAGTTCTGTAAGCATCTGTACAGCGAGAACAGTCATTTGGAACAGAAGCTATGAGGCTTCATGTTGAGTTCTATACTTTCACTATTAAATATGTCCACATATCCACCACCCAAAATGAAACTTCATAGTCTAAATCCAGCCAATAGTATCTGGGCACGTGGATCCAGCATAACAAGTAGAGAAGAAAACAGGAAAGGCTAAATATTAGAGTTTGAAGAACTGAATGCAGATGATAAATGAACACAAATCCAAGCGCTCTTCCCCCTTCCCCTTGATGAGGAGGGAGGAATTGTATTCTTTCACAGTCATGGCAAGAAAATAAAGTTCTTGATCCTTTATACACTTTTTTTTTCCTGCGTGCAAGGAAATGTCAGGAATGACCAGGAGTTTGGAGGGGGAAATATCTATCAGAACTCTGTTGATGGACCAGACACAGAAAGGGGTGGCAGGTGGCACTGCTTGTCCAGCTGTCACTTTGGGGCTGGAGGAGGACTACAAGAGGCATGGTGTGCTTTGAACTCAGTCACAGCTCAAATGAAAAATGACAAAGTGACCTTCACAGGATCCTCAAACTTCTCTTCCTCAGCTTGAGAGCCAAACCCAGAGAAATGTGTGTTTGTTTAATATCTTTGGTGATCAAGTTAACATGCGTACAGCAAACACTTTTCCCCCACCATAGCTACTCACCACAATTCCCCTTAGAAGTAGCCATTGTTATTAGACACATATTCAAGATAAAGACATGGCCAGCTGTGGCTGTGAGAACCTGTAACCCAGCATTTGGGAGTCAGGAGACCCTGGAGTCCTAGGTTATCTTCTATTGCATAGACTCTAAGGCCAGCCTGAGCTACATGAGACCCTGTCTTCAAAAACAAAAACAAACAAACACACACACAAGAAGACAGCTGGTGGGTATCGTCTGAGTAGTTCTCCTGAAGCTGCATTATCAAGCATCAGAGTGAGGCATTGAACCCAGATCTAGCTACATAGACTGCTCAAACTACTGCTGGCACAGTCTTGGATACAGGGGCTCAATGCTAGATAATGTCTGAATTATTCAGGCTTCTTGAATCTTTTTGCTTTTCTTTGAGTGAATTGGCTGTTCTGTTGAATGAGAGGAGATGGTATAAAACCCACTTTGAAGGTAGCTAGTTAGTACACTCTGTAATTTGGAGGAAGCAGACAGAAAACAATGACAACAAGGAAGCATTGTGCGTAAGGTATAGTTTAAGAATTACCAGTAGACTGTACTAGACATGCCTCTCCTTTGTCCATAATGTCGGGAGGGAATAAGGTGGAATAGCACTCCAACCACTCATGTGTTGTTTTTTTAAAGTGGAACAGACCACAAGAGTGCATTTGACCTCACCACTGATACTATCCAAATGGCAGCAAGTAACCTTTTGACGCTCTGATTCTTTCCTCCTGGCTTTGTTTCAATCCTTCATTTCAACACTACTGCTAGCGTTCCCATTAGTCAGAAGAGGAATCTGGCCTGATTGGCTAATCCATGCACAGGGGACAGGGAAGGCTCATGAAATAATGAGTACTTGCTTGGCTAACTACCTTGGAAGGAAGGGAGGGAGGGAGGGAGTGAAAGAGAAGGAAAGAAAGAAGGAAGGAAGGAAAGGAGAGAGGGACAGAGGGAGGGAGGGAGGGAAGGAAGGAGGGAAAGAAAGAGAAGGAAGAAAGGAAAGGAGAGAGGGAGGGAAGGAAGGGAGGAAGGAAGGGAGGAAGGGAGGAAGGAAGGAAGGAAGGGAGGAAGGAAGGAAGGAAGGAAGGAAGGAAGGAAGGAAGGAAGGAAGGAAGGAAGGAAGGAAAAGAGACAAGAAAACGTTAATATAATTGCTAGCCACTTGCACAGTGAAGAACAGGGCTCCTCTGTTTCCCTGGCCTTTAGCCCAGAGCCTCAGGTCACAGGTTTACATAAAAAATACAGATGAGACAAAAACAAGACTCACTGCTTGTTTTGAGCAACCGAAGGCTTCTGTGGCTTCCTTGGACCAGTGTCTGAGGAAGCATAAACTATTCAGAAAGAGGTATCACTGTCCACCTGGAGGATGAATAGAGGTCTTAAGGGACAAGAGGGGATTTGGGATGTATTAGCTTTATTTTCCACAGAGAGAATCTGTTTTTCAGGAAGCAGGATATGAGAGATGCTATGAAGAGAGCATGCCCTAGGGACATCAGTCCCTAACCTGCCAGAGTCTCCCACAAGCAGAACAGGAGACAGGCAAGAACAGACTTGGGTTCAAAACCTCAAGTTAATTTGAATTAAAGAACCATATCATGTACAGATGTTTTCTCATGACACATTTATTCTTTCAAAACAAAGGGATATTTGTCACACTGAGATATCATATCTGGGCTCAGTCTCATCTTAAACTGACTATTTGTTTATTTATTTATTTATCTATTTATCTGTTTATGGGAGGGAAGTACACACACACCATGTCCTATGTGTGGAGCTCAGAAGACAATCTTGGGGAGTTCAGTCCTTCCACCTTCTTGAGGCAGGGTCTTTTTTGGTTCTGCCATTCTGCATGCTTCAGGCTAGCTGACCCATGAGCTACTTTGAAGGTCACTCTACAGTCTCTGCCTCCTACCACTTCCCAGTAGAAGTTCTCATTACAAATGCATGCCACTTCACACAGCTTTTCCTCACATGGCTTCTGGGCTCTATCTCAGGCCATTGGGCTTGGTTGGTGTCAGAAATAACGTCAGCGCCAAAGGAACACACAAACAAAGCATAGCTGTTCTCTTTGTAAAGAGGATGTAACTGAAACCCAAACTGGGCTAGTTACACACTGGACCAACATAGCTCCAGTATTTTATTCCTGACATGTCTTGTGACTGCATCCTATACCACCCGTGAAGCTTGACTTTGCAATCTGGTGTGACTGGCTAATCCATGCAAAAGAGTCAGGGAATGCGCATGAAATATGAGTCCTTGCTGGGCCAACTACCTCAGAAGGAAGGAAGGAAGGAAGGAAGGAAGGAAGGAAGGAAGGAAGGAAGGAAGGAAGGAAGGAAGGAAGGAAGGAGAAAAGAAAAGAAAAAGAAAAAGCTCTTCACAGTTGGCAAGCACTTTTATACACTAAGAGCCATTTAACAGTTCTTAACCCGAATATGTAAAGGCAAAGAGTCAAGCACTTGGTAAGAAAGAGAGCTCTTCCTAAGATGGATCAATGAAAAGACCATGTCAGTACAAGGCCCTCTTCCTGAAGATTTCTAATTGTGTGCCTAACCTCTGAACAGCTGCCATTCAACAGCTGGCTCCGTGGTTTACTCTCCCTCTCTGAGCTGGAGAACTGGCCCTAAGTTTATCTCAGACCCCAGGCACCAGGGTCAGGAAGGAGGTGAACTTCAAGGCCATGCACATGTCTGTGCAGAGTCTAGTGATAAATTCTCCACAAAGACAACAGAGAGGAGACATGTCTCATTAGTGTATTTCCACATATAGACACTCTTAAGATGACTGACCTCAAACCCCCAACGTCAAGTCAACTGGGTCATGAACTCCTGCAAGGTTAACAACTGGTTCCCAAAGCTGGATTAAGAACTCCCTGCCCCAACCCACTGATAAATATCCTTACACAGAAAAATAAAATGTTATCCTTTCCATAGGGATTTTTCCAGGAGCTGTAGAGATGGCTCACTGGTTAAGAACACTGTTTGCTCTTCCAAAAGACCTAGGTTTGATTTGCAGCACCTACGCAGGGGCTCACAACCATCTGTAACTCCAGTTCCAGGGAGCCAGATGCCTTCTTCCAGCCTCCGTGGGTACCAGGCATGCACTTATATGCATACAGGCAAAATACCTACACACATAAAAATAATTTTTTAAATCCATTTTTTAAAATAATTTTTTATTTATTTAAGAAACCAAATTAACGCCAGAAATCTTAAGAGGTAGTACCAGGCAGTAAATTACCAAGTGTCTTATAAGAGCAAAAGTCTAAGAGGGCTGCAGAAGCAAGATGGTGTCAGGTTCTCTGTGAGGAAGGGCACGGAAATAGAGGAGCCCAGAGAAGACAGCAGCACAGTGTAAGCCACATGATACAATGGCAGCGTTGGTCAGCAGTAGAGGCTAGCCAGACCCCATGGTGGAGCAGTGAGGACTACAGAGAGTGACAAGGAATTGGAAGGGGAGGTATTTGTGCTTGTGAAGCCTAAGTACCACAACCAACAGGGCCAAAGCCATGGTTTGAGATCAGTGAGAGCAGCCTGCACTCAAATAGCTGACGCAACGCATTAGTTACAAAACCTTGGGTGACTCACTCGTGGAACAGGAAATAACAACATCCCTCCACCTCACCCGGTAACTCCGGTAACTCCGAGGTTTGCTGGGAGGGCACGGTGAGACCTGAGCGAGGTGGTTTTAAAGCCATTAAGTGTTTTACACGTCGAATGCTCTCAGCACGTTGTCTGAGGCCATTGGGAATCTGAGTGTTGAAAGTTGTTGAGTCACTGTGGAGTTGGGAGGGCAAAGCAATGGCAGCCTCACTCCTGGAGGGAAGGACTGGTGTTGATGGGGACAAATCCTTGTACTTTTTATTCATATGCCATAAAATATAGATACCCAGAGGAGCCATGGGAGACTCTGGAGCAGGATAATGACACTGTGAAGGTGCTATTTAGGACGTGGGGTGGGCCTTCTACCTAACAGCCGGATATACCAGTTCCAAGACATCAGGATGTAAAACCTGGTAAAAAATCCTAGAAATTAAGGAATCGTTTTCAATCATCAGAGGATCCTTTTCCTCTCTCTCCTCTTCCCCCCCCTCCTCCTCCTTCTTCTCCTCCTTTTCCTCCTTCTCTTTCTCCTTCTCCCTCTCCTCTTCCTCCTCCTCTTCTTTTTCTCTCCTCTTCTTCTTTCTCCTCTTCTTCCTCCTCCTCTTCCTTTTCCTCTTCCTCTTCTTCCTTTTCTTCCTCCTCTTCCTCCTTTTCCTCTTCTTCCTCTTCTTCCTTTTCCTCCTCCTCTCCCTCCTCCTCTTCCTTCTTTTCCTCTTCCTCTTCTTCGTCCTCCTCTTGCTCCTCCTCCCCTTCCTTCTTTTCCTCCTCTTCTTCCTCCTCTTCCCCCTCTTCCTCCTCCTCCCCCCTTCTTTTCCTCCTCTTCCTCCTCCTCTCCCTCCTCCGCCTCTTCCTCCTCCTCCTCCTCCTCCTTCTCCTCCTCCTCTTCCTTTCTATCCTTTTTTTTCTTATTGTAGTGCTAAGAACGGAGCCCAGGGCCTCACACAGGCTAGTCAGGCCTCCTAAAACTGAGCTGCGTCCTTGGCCCTGAGTATTCTTTTCAAATGAGTTTAATTTGGCTGCACATTTTCCCTCTCTGGTCCTAAATCAAAGGACTATGTGCTTCTAACAATGTTACCCTGCTCCCAAATGTGACTGGATTCATCCTGCGATATCCTGAAGCCAAATTAGAAATTTTCAAGCACAAAGTTTCCATCTCAAACAACAGTGGGGGATCGATCTAGTGGCACATGCTATGGTCCTAGGCACTCCGGAGACTGAAACAGGGCGATGGCTTGAGTTCAGGAGTCCAAAGCCAACCTACAAATACAGAAGTGACAAGAGACAGGAAAATCATTAGTAAGCCAGGCATGGAGAGAGAGGCAAGAGGATTGGGAGTCCAAGATCAGCTTGGTTTACGTAGCGAGCTTTGAGCTAGCCTGGGATACCTAGAGAAAGAAACCTTGTCTCAAAAGAAAAAAAGGAAAGAAGGAAGGAAGGAAGGAAGGAAGGAAGGAAGGAAGGAAGGAAGGAAGGGGAATAGAGAGGAGGGGCTGTGTGTGGCATCACATACCTTTAATCACTGCACTGAGGAAGCAGAGGCAGGCAAATTTCTGTGAAGTTTAAGCCATCATGGTCTATGAAGCAAGGCTCTGCTAAAAAAAAAAAAAAAAAAAAAAAAAAAAAAAAAAAAAAAAAAAAAAAAAAAAAAAAAAAAAAAAAAAAAAAAAAAAAAAAAAAAAAAAAAAAAAAAAAAAAAAAAAAAAAAAAACACGTAATTAAAAAAGAAGAGACCAAAAATACACAAGAAAACAGTAGAAATAGGAAATTGAGGGAGCTAGAAATCTGAGTCTTAAGAGCCAAGAGAATTTCTGGCTGTCGCAACAGACATTTGACCTAGAGAAGGGGACATTTTACCTGAAGGTCAGTTGCAATGTCCAATGGTGGAAATACCATTGGGTGGGGTCAGGGAAGTAAAGACAGGGTTTCTCTGTGCAGCCTTGGTTGTCCTGGAACTCACTTTGTAGACGAGGCTGACCTCGAACTCACAGAGATCCGACTGTCTGCCTCTGCCTCCGCCCCTCTGCCCCTCCGCCCCTGCCTCTCCAGTGCTGGGGTTAAAGGCATGTGCCACCGTGCTCAGCTAAACACCATGTGCAGAGATTGTCTGTAACTCGGAGCAAATGTTCCCTTAACCTCTCTGCTTTCAGAGTGACCGAGTAAAAGACAGAGAGAGGTTGATGTGTTGTTGTTGGGCTGTAGTTCTATACTTCCTTCCATCTAATGTTTCTGTGGTTTTTTTTATTGTCATTGTTGTTTGTTTGTTTTCTTTTCATAGCGGTGTGCTGGATAATTCAGGAGGGAAAATACTCGTTCGCAAAGTTGCTGGGCAGTCGGGTTACAAAGGAAGTTACTCGAACGGGGTTCAGTCTTTATCCTTACCCAGATGGAGAGAGTCTTTCATCATCTCAGGTATGTCACACTCTGAGGTCACTGCTGGATACAGGCATCCGAGGTGACACCAGGATGAAATGTGATATGTTGGTTGCTGTTACTTTTTGCTTATGGCCTACTCATTTCATAAATACATCAAGCATTATTCTAAAAACAAGGATTATGAAACAGAGTATAATTACTTGAAAATCACTACCAAGTCAAACCTGGAAATACTAAACACATCAGTTGCTCATGTTAACTGCATCACAGCTGTCTGCAAGTCCAAGCAAACTTGGAGTAAAGTAAATTACATCTAACAAGTTGGTTTTGAACACTAGTCCTTCAGGTGAGCCAAATGTACTCCATACCTAGAATGTTTTCCCTTGAGCTCTCTAGGAGATGGATAGATGGAAGCTGAGCCACGATTCTATTTTAGATTAATTTGAATTTTTGTTCAATTAATTGCCTTACTACTGAGCCAGCTCAGCTTCCTAGCTCCACTGAAGTCTCACAAATAATAACTTTTACTCTTTCTCTCCTCTCAGAAAGGTTATAAGATTGATCTAGTGACTCGAGTCGTACAGTTTCACGACGAAAAGGCAGCCAGCTCTCTCAAAGTCATCAGGGCCCTGCTTCTCCGGTTTTGGTTATTTCTCTAACCCAGTCTTTTATTTGGAAAATATTTAAACATAAATAAAATGTAAGAGACAACCCAGTGAATACCCATCTTCCTTTCACCCAGACTTGTTAATATTTCATCCTGATTGCTTTACCTACCTCCACATCTATCATTTAAAGAACGCTTATCTGGAAAACTCTACAAGTGTCTCCAACGCTTGATCTGAAAGTCCTTCCCCGTGTGTCTCTACGAGCACAGACATTTTCCTGAGTCACTACGGCAGTGCTGCATCTGACACCTAATGCTAATGCAACACTGTCCAATAAAGAGTTTTTATTCACATCTCCAAAGTATTCCTCATAAGAATTTATTCTCTTTTTTGGAAATGTAAAATGATCAAAGACTCTGCCTAGTGTTTAGTTGTCTCTCCAGTCTCCTTCCGCTCTACCACATCTCATTTGTCACCAGCGAATGGTAATGACATCTATGACATCTAGTGGTATGCCCTACAGTGTGGACTGAAAACGGGACCAACTGTTTTTTCGTCATTGGATTCAACTTCAATATATATTTCTAAAGATATATATATCTATTTTTTATGTATATGAATATTTTGCTTGTATGTATGTATGTGCACCATGTGTGTACCTGGTGCTAGAAGAGGATATCAGAAACCCTAGAACTGGAGTTTATGGACAGTTGGGAGCCATCATGTGGATATTGGGAACCCATCTCAGGTCCCCTGAGCCATCACTCCAGCCCCTCAACTGAATATTTTGAAAAGGATAGATTACATGGTCAAATCTCCCTGGCGTCATGGTCCAATGGCCTTGCCAAAAGCTATACTGCCAGTTTCTTTAATTGTTGCTGATAGCAAATTTGATTTCTTGGCTAGTATACTATACTTCTCCAGGGCCAAGATAAGCATATTTAGTTAGCAAGCAGAGTGATACTTGAGTAACTTATTACCCAGTTACATTTCCTCAGCAGTTTTAACTCTTTTTGCCCATTCTAGCTTCACAAATAAGACATTAGTCTGTAGTTCTCCCGCATCCCTCAGGGTCTGAAACCTGCAGTTTGTATAAGTGTCTTATGCGCAGTGGTACAGTGTCTGCACAGCCTCTGCACATGCCCTCTGAGCATTGCGTCGTCTCTAGATTCGCTCAGTATCTAACACTGCGGGTGCTGTGTGAGTAACTATTCCACTCTACTGTTTAGGAAATAATGACAAGAAAATAGTCACAGGCAAGCTCCATGCAGCTACAAATTGTTTCCAAGTTATTTTAATTGCAGATTAGTTGAATCACAAATTTGGAAACTACAGAAACAGGGCAAACTGTAACTGCAAAATTATAATTTTCCTAATTATGTCATTCCTTCCACAATAGTGGCTAGCGTCTCTCCCCCAACACCCCCACACGATGTTTTTAATGTAGACTATGGACTCATTCAGTCTTTTCTCTTAAATATAGTATGTTATTATCTACCACAGATGACAAATCATTATATATATTTTTTTCATGTCTACTAAGATCGGCCAGAGCAAGCTGTTCATTGGGTCATGTTTGATTTGGATCTCAAGATAATGTCCTATGCTCACCTTATCCTTCTGTTGCCCAAGACCCCAGTCTCCTATTTTCTCTGACCTCCCAGAAAGATTGAATTCGATGGGATTATCTGAAGGAGGAATTCTTGAAACCCCCACCCGTGTTAAGAGAAAGGGCTACAGACCCGCTGGTTTTCTGACCTCCCTTAGGCATCTCAGCTCCAAACCCATATTTCCTCGGTCCATCAGAACTGACAAAAGTGAAAACAGACCTTTTAAGATTCATCTCCGATTGGGCAATCTCTGAGTTTGTTACAGCACGCAAATGAACTTGGCGTCAACCACAGAGTAAGTTGTAACAAAGCTTCGTGACAAAGAATTCTCCCAGGCAGAGACCAGAGGACAGTGGCAGTGTCTGGTTGAGCAGAGAGACAACCTCCACGTAGGAGTGTGTGGAGCAACTCCTGCCTCAGCGAGAGTTTTCAAACGTACACCTCAGCCTGCAGTCCAGGCATTGCACTAGGACCTTAAAGGAAGACTTTATTCCTGGAAATGAGAGACAATGGGTGTTGGGGATTTTTGATGTTGTCATTTGCTCTTTGTTTTTGCAATAAAAGCAGCTTAATAGGTTGATTCTCTATAAATCTCAGCTTCCTCTGCCCCTCATTCTACCTTGTGACATTGAACAGAAAATGATTATGGCCAAAGATAATAAGCACTTGTGCTTGCACCGTAAGTAGGAGACTTCTTTCAAATGGCTGTAGGGAGGCACTGACTCTTGTAGCCAAGGACACCGTGGGATTCAGAAGTTCACAGCCAACAAGCATAACTAGATAGAGTCAGAACCCTCCTCAGAAGGCTCGGGTGCCAGTGTGACCTTTCTCTGGGGTTTTATTTCTAATTTTTATAGGTTACTATGCTTCTTTAATTAATCTACTATGGAAGACTGCCAGAGAGAGAGAGAGAGAGAGAGAGAGAGAGAGAGAGAGAGAGAGAGAGAGAGAGAGAGAGATGAGGCATGTCATTCTGGTCTGCACCATCCTGGGACAGTGTAGGCTTGTGAGAGGTCACGGCAGGTCCCCTGATAACTCGCCACTGTCCTTTGATCCACATATCAGACAGCTGAGCTGATGCTCATTTGCCTTCTGAACAGAAACACAAAGAACTACCTAATTTTAGTCATAAGAATAGTAAAATGGTGGAGGGATACCTCTGCCTCCCTCTCTGTGAACTCAATGTGGCCCACAGTCAGGAGGCCCTTGTGGGGTCCAAACAGCCTCAACCTGGGTCTGCTCAGAGCAGGCCCAGCATGGCTGAAGACTTGGAAATGACCCATTCTGTTCCCCAGATGATTTTAATGCAATGATGTAAGAGGCACCTGTAAGCCAGAGTGTTTGCCTCAGTTTTGCCTTGGAGTGGAACTTATAGGTAATGTCTGAATAAAGGTTTGCATCCTGGTGGGCATATGCAGCTCCCTACACATTTTAATTTCACTGTTCATTACATCTCCGTAACTTTGTAGAGGCCATGTCATTTATATTTTCTCAATGGAAAAAAAATAGAGTCTTGAAGATTATAGCAACTAATTAAAAGTAAAATTAAGGGCTGGGATATAGTTCAGAGGTAGAGCACTCACCTAGCATGCACAAAGCCATGGGTTTGCTTCCTGGGACCATCAAAAATAAAAATAAAAAAGTAAAATGGAAACCCAGTTTTTCTTAGTCTCGGGCACTCCCTGAGACCTCACAATCCTTGTGCCATAGGATGACTGGTGCATTCCTGAGCTGTCCTCACTCCGTTCTCCCAACAACACCCTTACCATCCTCTCCAAGTACTTCCTTGTGTCAAGAGACTAATGCTTTTATATAAATGACAGAATGTCATGCTGCCACCACCCACAGCTAGAGCACGGAGATTGTAGCAAGGGGCTAAGCAATGAGCTATCCCTCTTGAGGCTAGAGAGATGCATCCAGTGGTTAAGAGCACTTGCTACTCTTGCAAAGGACTGGTGCTTGGGGTCCTAGCACCCCATTAAGGGGCTCATTAATGCCTGTGATTTTAGCTCCAGGAGATCCAAAACCTTCTGGCCTATACACACACACACACACAGAGAGAGAGAGAGAGAGAGAGAGAGAGAGAGAGAGAGAGAGAGAGAGAGAATCCTTAAAGATATTTCCTCATGTCATAACTACATGAGACACTGCTCACGGCCCTAGGATCTTCACAGCTATGCACAGACAAATGAACTTGTCATGGGTCAGGGAGGAGACTATCTGCATTCTATTGGCACTTTCAATTTAATTGTAGAACTAAATCCAGAGTCAGGCATCTCTTGGAAATTAGATGGCTTCACAGGAAATGGCCTTCCAGAGCAATTTTAGTCATCCCAGGACTGATGACCACTTACTACTCTGCAGCATCATCAATGACCCAGCTCTGGTTTTCTACTGTGTCCTTGTTAGACAAGACTGCTCTTTCTCCTTGCTTTGCATCTAACGCCTCTCCCCAAGTGACCTCCAGTGGTTATTTTCAAGGAGGACCTTCACACAACAACTTTGAAGCTTTTGTAACGCCCTGGATTTCAAAAGGGTCCCACGGGGTTGGAGGAAGTGAGAGGGAGCTATCCGCCCACAGCCAGCCAGTCCAAGACCTAAAAGGAACATGAATGCAATGTTTCCCACCCATCTACCATTGTAATTGAGCATTCAAAGCCGGGTGGGTGAAAACCACTTAGGTAACATGTCACATCTTCAGGAGCAAAATAAGAAACTGCAAATGTTAAGCAACTCTGAGTCATGGGGATTTTATTGCTTCCATTCTAGTATTAATAAAAACAAATGCTCCACAGGAAAACAAAATGCCACTTGACTTTCTTATTGTAATCGACATCTCCTCACCAGGGCGACAGATGTTACAGAACTCAAGAGAGATAAATTAGAGATAATCCACTTATCACTGAGAGATTTGAAAACCCACCCCAGAAATGAATTTCTTTCTTTCTTTTTTTCTTTTGCAGAAAGTAAGGCCCAAAAGGGTGTAACCTACCCATCGACGCTTACATATTCATCACCCAAAACTGCAGCTGCTAAAGCAGGCAAGTGTTCATGTGTTCTTTCATCCAAGCTGAGCGCATAAACACACAATGTTGCGTTCTAGAAGATGATATGGAAATTAACATCTTACCCAGTCAAGCTCTGCTGACCTTCATGATGCTTTAATCAATGCCAGGAACCTGGCATGAAAATCAATGCGATCAGACAGCCGTGGCTTGGGACTGGAAGGTTTTGTTGTTGTCCTGATTCGATATTGTCTATATTTGTGTCATTTCCATTCAGAATGACTGTGGCCTTGAATTTTATTGTATTGTTACTTTAGACCGTGATCAGACCTTATGCCTAGAAGTGTTTCCTGGCAACTGAAGGGGGAAAGGCTGCCTCTACTTGGCTATAAAGCAAAGGGGAGGAAGGAGAGAGGGTGATGGTCCTCATCTGCTAACAGCAAGCAATCAAAGCAATGAATCTGAATCAGTGCAGAACACATGTCTCTGGGGCTTAGCCAAGTCAGCCTCCTCAGGAGGGCAGAGACTAAGAAATTCCGCTTCCCAGAACAGTGCCCTCCATGGTGTTCTCTTGAGAGGTGCTTTGATTGCTCACAATTTCTCTCTCAGAGAACTTGGCGCCTCAGAACCATGTCGGTGAATGGACTTGGATGTAGGCTGGACATGGCTCTGGAATTTCGAGAGCTAGCGTTTCTTGAATACTTGCTGTGTGCGAGGCACTGTGACAAGATCTTTCCCAGGTCATTTTTAGTCAGCCCAAATTACTACCAAGATGCCCTGTTCTTAGCCCTAAAGCACAGTTTTGCAGAAAACACAGCTTAGAGAAGTTGTGTAAATTTCTGGTGACAAACAGCAAGGAATTAGCAAAGTCAAGAGTCAAATGCATACAGTGTGGCTCCAAACACCACTCTCTCAGTCACAATGCTACATCTGGTGAGCCTTCACAAGCATACCAGGGGTTGCCAGTCTTTCAGCTTCTGCCTGCTTCACCTATGCCTTCAGTGACACTTTGGTCACAGACGTGATCATGACATATTTATTGAGTTGCAAGCACATAGCTGTGCCCGGTTCCTCATAGTGGGATGAGACCTTAAGAACCAGATCTGAGATAAGCCCTGCCTTCTTTTGGTGAGGACACAAGGAAGGGGTGACAAAACTTCCTGAGAGTTTCTATTTTGTCCAAGTTCACTGCCTATGCTCCTATGGTGATTTCTGAGTAGGTGAATCGTGTAGATAACTGGTTTCTGTTTTATCTAGTCTACTCTCACCTGATCCCCACCCCTTTCTGCCATTCCTGGCGTACCATCCCAGGAACCCCAGTCCCTGCACTCAGAACCCTGGGCTTCTTTCTCTCTAGACTGCCCTGAGGCCTGAGTTGCTTTAAGGTGAGGTTACCTTCTTTCTCACTCTGCCTGTAGCTGTTGAGGGTCTTTGGCCTGGGATGTGCTGATGGCACTGATGACCTCAGAGATCTCAAGTGCAGAGAGAGTTGGCATAGCCACATAAGCCCCTGACTTCAGATACATGTGTCAAGACTCTCTTCTTTTTTACTCTGAGGGGAGAGTGCTTCTAGCCCTCCAGAATACTCCCCTAGTGCCTTTATAAAATACTCTTCAAGGGGTCCAGTATGTGCCTGTGACTGCTCTACCTCAGAAAGACTGGCAGGAAATGGGCCAGCCACCGTTACCTGTTCTTTAGGCTTGGAGAGGCAGTAGGTAGGAAGCATACTCTCACCTAAACACCCACACACAGCATGGCTCCTGACCCCTCCCTATTTTTGTCCATGGTCTTTTTCTTCAGCTTTCTGCTTGGGGAGACTTGGGTCTGGTGACTGTGCAGATTAACCTGGAGTGATCACAAGCATAGAAGGCTCGGGGGCAAATTCCCTGGTATAGAACGTAGTGTTCAGGTCCTCTGGCTTCAGCCCTCAGTCCAAACCTGAAAAATAGGAACAGCCCTACACAATGTCCGGTGACATTGAATCCTCTGAATCTTCTCTGTGCCAGATCCTTCAATTACAAGAGGCTGAGACAGAGAAAGCCAGTATCTTCCCCGTTTTAGATAAAGAAGCCGAGCAAAGAAGGGTTTAGCAGTTTGCCTAACGGTGTGTAAGTGGTTCCTTAGAGACTGGTGGATTGTGGCATCCTAAAGCAGGTAACAGTTGTGAGGAGAGAGAGGGGAACTGATACAGGTAACAGATGCATCCTTGGCTTTTGGAATCCATTTGGTTTCAAAGCCCCAGGTAGTAGAAGCCTGTCCAAAGCTCCCCTTGTCTACACCAGCCTTGGCCAAGCTGAACTGTCCCCACACACCAAGCCCTTGTCTATATGCCTACGTAGCATCTTTGAAGTATCGTGGTGAGTCACGGGGCTTTTGCCCCTCCCACTTCAATATAAGTCTATAAAGTATGCAAAAGTCACAGTGTTAAAACACAACCATTGCTGTTGCCACCTGTCCCCATTACGATACACCTCGACCTTCTGGGGCATATCACCGGGTATTGTTGTCTGTTCCTTATTTCTAGACCATTCACACTTGTCCATATCGCAAAGAGCACATTTCTCCTTCCTCCATCCATTCGCTCACATGAACTGAGTGAGTGCCTTCTGTGTGCCAGACCCAAGCTAATGAAGAGCGAAGAGCATGCCAATATCAAAGGGATGCTTGGGGTCTCGCTCTGTCTTTAAAAGGCCATGCCTACACGAGGCGAGTTCTTACTAATTTAAATAAAATATTCCAGTGAGAACTATGAAAGAGTGGTCTCCTTGCTAAGTTAAAAAAAAAAAAAAATCCTTTACTGGGCAAAACAGAAAAGAGGTAGATTCAAGGCCAACTATGGCTCAGGTCTCAGCAAGCTGCAGAAAATGCTTACGCGCGAGGTTCTCGAAGAACGAGTTAAAGGATAAATCAGGTTAGGATGACCCCCAAAAGCATAGCCAAAGTCTTCGGTGGCAAATTATCTCACTTGAACCCTGGAAGGTGTCTGATTTGCCTAGCAGGGCTCACGCTGGGGACAGATATTACCTGGAATGTAAAGGCTGCTTCTCCCAGGCAGTTAGCAACCATTAAGCAGGCAGCTGCTACTTGGCTACCGCTTCCCTTTGCTCTGAGCAAAATAAAAACAGGTAAGTGTTGATTTGCATAAATGCAGGAAAAAACTGGGGAAGCACATTCCTGATGTCAAAGAAGGCTGAGAAAATCTGCTACAGAGAGAGTGCCAGGAAAGCGCCCTCCTGCCTCCCCTTGGCTGTTTGCTAAGCCCTGCCCTGGAGGAGGTAAGGCTGGTTCTTACTGCATAAGTTTCACCTCCCAGGCATCTCCTGCGCTCCCTGCACATATTCACCGAAAGAGAGAGAGAGAGAGAGAGAGAGAGAGAGAGAGAGAGAGAGAGAGAGAGACTGTCACCAGCCCTTACAGTAAGCTTTGGTGAGATTGCCGTAGACCTTGAGATACACTCAGGAATTCTCACGTGACCAAGACCCATCTGACTTTCTTCCCTTTTTGTGGACAAAGAGTGTGGGTTTGGAGTCAACTGCCCTTGAGCTCAAACCTCGTCTCTACTTCTGTTCATCCTTGTAAGTGGGGATGCTTCTTGACCTCTTGAAAAGCCTGCCCCTTGGCTTAACATAAGAATATCTGTGTCCACTTCCAGGAAGGACTGTGATAATCTTCCCCAGGAATGCTTACATGAAAATCACTGCAGGGGGAGGGCATACATAGCATGATGGCAAATGTCAACCCCTGCCATTTATTGGATTCCTACATGTGCAATGCACAGTATGGGGGCTTATACACTTCACCCAAAGGATGGCAGCAGCCCTGCCACATAGGCATGACTGTCCCCATTCATAAGAGACAGGTTCGGTCAGCTTTAGAAGCAACGCTGACAAGGGTCGGGCTAGGGGCTCAGTCTGGCCTGGGCTGCAGTTCTTATACCAAAAATTCCACAGCCCATCTAAGACAGCTTCTCAGGGAGCAATTCCTGGTGGCTGCATTAGTAACTCCCTGAGCTCAATTCCATGGAGCTGTGAGGCGTAGAGAGGCCTGGGGCTCCATCTGCTGCTGTGGAGAAGTAGCTGCTTCGGAAGCTGTTCTTGGCCATGCCCAGATGAACAATGCATTGGAAGCTTTCAGTGAAAGCTTTTGAAAGGACGAAAAACTTTCATATATCTGACACCACCTGCAGGAACCGTTTGATGGGGTATTATGTCAGATTGCTCACAATGAACCAAGAGTGCAGTTCGATATTCAGTAAGCAACTTGGAGAATTAGGATGGGGACAGTAGCATCCTCTTCCTCCATAATAATGATGGTTCTAATTAACGACAGAGAATGAACAAAAACATAGACAGAGACATGACTCTTGAGTAAATTGATCAAGCATTTGAAAGCAGCTCTGTCCAGGATCATTGGCTACCCTCCTGATAGTTAATCTCTCTGGCTCTCTTGAAAATGAATTCAAGAACAGAGATGACTGGGGTTGACAGGAGCCTCGGGATCTGGCCAACGGAGTAAGAAAAAGACAATTGTGATTTTCGAGCTATGATAAGTTTATGACAGGAAGATGTTCTAGTAAAAAGCTTTACTTTGTTGAACTGTGGGTGAATTAATGATTCGAAAGTGAAACTATACCTGAGAGTTTATATCTGCCTCTCCAAATGAATACTTGAGTCCTGATCCTGTCCGTTGAAATCTACAAGTTCTACTTGGTACCCCCTCCCTAGATGAAACACCTCAAACGTGGGCCTGCATCTCCCTCAAGAGGCGCTAAGGACTTCTCAAATCAGCTTAAGGCAGAGGATCCCCCCTGAGAAATTAAACCCTTCTCTAGGACTTATTATGAATGGCTATCATTCAAAGTAAAAGAAATGTCGTACATCAGGCAGGTTTGGCTCTGCCCCAGGATGGTGCAGATGCCGGCTGAAGCCCAGAAGCCCTTCATGGCTCTTTAATGATTGTCTGGCCCCGTCTCCTGGCTGATTTAAAGACAGCCAACTGTTGGCAAGCAACAGGGTACATGAAAATGAGAAACCTGCTCCCTAGCCACAAGAGCAGACTGAATGGCTGAATTGAACCCCCTCCTGAGTTTGCTTTTCATCTGGCATGCTCTCCCAAATTAGTACTCTGATTTCACCGCTAGAAGGGGACAGTGTCAGGGCGTGGAAGGGGGCGGGTGCCAATGCCGGGCAGTGGGTCTGAACACACCGTCAAACGTTCGTCTGCAGGGCTGCAGCTCTGCCACTCTTCTAGGAAGCTGTGCCATGTACAGTGTCACATGACATCAAGGGGCAAATGGGATGGAGAAAGAGGCATCTTTTGACCTCAGGCACTATCCCCTTGGCCTGCTTTTCCACGTGTCTAAAGTGCATCAACCCCAAACACAATGATGAGCGACTAGAGCCAGGAGGCCATGGTGAGCCGAGAAAGTCCCCTCCAAAAGATACTGAAATCCCTATCACTGGGAGGGGACCTGAGTGTGCCATTATATGGAGAGGAACACCTTGCTAATATGATTAAGAGTCTTGACATTGGATATTTTCCTGGATTATCTAGGTAGGCCCTAATACAATCACAGACATCTCCATAAAAGGAAAGTAGAGAGAAATTCCTTCACAGCCTGCGAAGAGGAGATCATATTACAATAGGATTGAAGATACTTGTTGTGATGGTCCTGAAACCACACCAGGCAAAACAGTTCCACGGGGGGTTTATTGAAAGAGAGGGGGGCAAGGTGGCAGTGAAAAGAGAAAGAGAGAGAGAGAGAGAGAGAGAGAGAGAGAGAGAGAGAGAGAGAGA
>CM052705.1:8533891-8603974 GCA_028551405.1 Uromys caudimaculatus | reverse complement strand
AACACATGCTACCCTCAGGCTTCTGTGAAGAAGCTCCATGCTGCTGATGTATTAAGCCTGGTTCAGAAGTCCTTATTTTGGAATCCTGGGCCCAGAACCATAAGAAAAATGGAACCCTGTAGCTTTAAGCCTCCAAGTTTAGGGCAGTGTATTAATTACAGCAACACCAGGACACCAGATTCCCAGTTATAGAAGGTGACATACTCCACTCGGTGCCTAGTAGCCACTGGCAATAGACCCAGAGCTGAGGGGGCTGATCATGAGGGGGACCATTATGTCTCTTTAAGGCCCTGGTCCAAGGCCTCCAATATAGTCTCCAGCGTTCATGAGGTAACGTCCCTTCCCCTAAACCTCAGGGAGACTGAGCATCTGGAGCATTAGCAAACTGAGACTTTGCACCTAGAGCCTTGGATCAGCTCCCTACACTCCAGAAAATTACTTCCTACTCAGGCTCAGGGATAGTTCAGTGATTAAAAGGGCTTGCTGCTCTTGCAGAGGACCTGGGTTCGATTCTCAGCAACTCACAACCACCCATAACTCCAGCTCCAAGGGATGGGATCTGACTCCCTCTCGAGGCCTTCCCTGACACTACACTCAAATGCATAAGTCCTCACATATACATAATTAAGAATTAAAATAAATCTTAAAATAGCCTTCTACTCATCCTCATGCAAGTGTCAAAGCCAAACTCAGTGACTCAAATATAAGACATCAAAATAGAAGCGGACCTGTTGGGGGAAAGGGCTCCAGGGCAGGGAGATGATGAGAGAATGATGGGAAGTAAAATGTCCCAAAGTCAGTATACACACATGAGAGGCTATAAAAGAATAACTGCCAGACACAAGCTAAACCTGAGTAATTTAGCAGAGTCTAGATGGTTCTTGCTATTAAGTTAGTTCCATTATCCCAATTATTGGCAAGACATCTGAGGCCAGGAGTCAGCTGACTGCTCACGAGCCAACTTAAACCAACATACATTCTGTAAGAGTAAACCATAGTGGGCGTGCTGGAAGCACCGTGTATCCATAGGCCAATCGCAACTGAGATAGCAAGGTTAGAGAACAGGGAGAGAGAGAAATAGATGTAAGAAAGGAAAATGAACCATTGCTCGTGGGGCCTGGCAAAGTAATCTGGAAACTAATCGGGTTCCGCCTTTTCTATGTAGCTATGGTTTTGAACTGTGACCTGCATGTGTTGTTGAATCTTGGTTGATTGGCTTATTGCTCTGAAATTGTACAGGCTGTTTATACAGACTCTGCCCTCCACTGCAACTAGCACAAGTCTCTGCTAAAAGCCAGTGGTGTTCAGTGAACATTTATTTGACTTCTGGTCCTCTAAGTCCCACAGGCTGTTTTGTGGACACCAATGCAACTGTGTTTTCTTTCAGGTGAGACCACAAAAGCCTATGAGAAGCCATCTATTCCAGGGACAACCACACAGCCTGTCACCCTGACACAGGCTCTAGCCACCTCAGTAGCTGAGGCCACCCACAGAGCCACCTCAAAGCCATTTGCAGCAACTGTCACCAGCAGCCCCAGACCCCAACCTGTGGGCCACAGGAGTCAGGAGATGGGTGAGTAGATTGGCCATATATCTCTGTGTACCACAAGAGCAGAATGGTATATCCTTAGAGGAACAGCTGTTGGGGCTCTGGGTATGAAGTACCCAGCTCTTACCCTTCCAGCTAGTGACTCAGGAGTGTGAGACCTTCGCCAGGGTAGGAGGTTCAAAACATAATTACCATTGCCGTACTCCAGAAGGCCGGCTAGCACGCCCATTGCAAACATTTCCATTCCGCCCTTCAAAAGCTCAGTTGAAAAAGACAGTAGGCTTTGCTCTGACCGTTGTTGAGCTCTGGATTTCCTTTCCTTAAGTAATAAACAGCCCACACCCAGAAGTTAAAAATAAAACCAAAAGACTCCCTCTAGGAGGTCAGATAGCCTGTATCTGCTCATCACATTCACAGGTTTCTGTCCTCAGCACCCAGAGATAAAAGGCACCTATGTCAGTTCAAATGGTTTTCTGGCAGGGGAGAAGGAGAGGAGATGGGAAGTCCTGCAAGGGGCTTGCTGTTATCTCACGGGGTTTCTCTGAGTAGTTCCTGTCTGCTGACACGGTTTCCTTCTGGGAGGAAGTTCTCAGGACTGATCCAGTTTTCCGTCATCACTGCCGTGCAGCCTGACCCTCCCCTTCCCTAGCAAGGTGGAGGCATCTGTCTACCCATCCTTTGATTCTCCACAGGAGAAGTTGCACTTTCAACGCACCGGGCATTTTTCTGAGTAACCCCCACATATTAGCTTCCTGGATCATAACAACTCCACAGAGCAGCTCTGTATGACTTCTAACTTGAACAAGCCCATTGTTATGGTAACTAAACAGAGGGCAGAGGTGATAAGGGAAAGTGCCCTAGGTCACACAGGTAAGAGAGCAGAGCAGGAAGCCAAATTCCAACGCCTGGAATCCCTGCCAGGAGCAAACCCATCAGTACAGTAGGGGCCGTGGAGGACCACAAGTTGACCAGGACAAAGTGGCAAGACTGGAGGCTTTAATTCATGGTAACTGTCAGGATGCACACCACGCATGCACTCCATAGGCCAGGTCTAGCATGTGCGTTATTATATTCTTGTCAGGGATTCCACTGTAAACACTCGATGTCATAAATGGCTCCTGGAAGTTGTGATCTAAAGGTCCCATATCAGGGAATCATAAAAATAATTTTGTAAGGTTTTGAAATACATCAGACATGCTCCCCACCCCATCCTATTCCTGGTATCATTATTACACTAAATATTAACACAAGTTATTAATACCTGGTAGCAAAAGAGAAGTATTCTGGGGTGCTGGGTAACCAGGGCTCACAGGAGTCCCTGGAATCAGAGCTTTTTCTCTATTACATCCCAAGTGCTTGGCCTTTGAGTCCTCCATTCTTTCAAATACATTCTAGTATCTGAATCAGTAGTTGTCTCTCCCAGAGGGCATCTTATGTAACAGCACAGCGAGTGTGCGGCTTGTTTTCTTGGCTATACTGGCAGCTTGGAAGTCTTGATGCCAATTTGGCTGAAAACCCCTTAAAAAACCTGAAGTAGTGACTCCCAACCTGGCAGAGCTTTGTTACTCCTGGCTTTGGGACAGGGGCTTTGGACAGCAGCCTCCCAGCCCGCCAGTGTTCTCTGTTCGTGCTCACACAGCCCTTGCTTCTATGCGACGACCCACACACTGCCGGGCAAGTCCTTGGAGAGGGAGAGGCCTCCGTGCAGCAGGCACCAGAGCTGTTAAGACAGGAGCCCAGGTAGGCAGGGACGGAGGACTTCTCAAACGTGGCATTGTTCACTCAAAGGCATTCAGCAGCCAAGAAAAGTAGATGTGGATGTCCAAATGCATTTGTCCATTTAAAGGGACAGCTGTATTGAGATGCTTTTCACATCCCATACAGTCCACCGCTTAAAGTTCTTATGCAGAGGGTGCACGGCCATCAGTACAATCAGATTCTAGAACAGAATCATCACTCCCAAAGAAACTTCATTCCTATGAACCTGAACCACCACCTCCGTGGTCTTGAATCAGCCGATCTTAACATGTGGGTTGCAACTCAATGAGTCTTTACAGGGGTTGCCTAAGACCATCAGAAAATAGAGGTATTTGCATTACAATTCATAACAGTAGCAAAAGTACAGTTATGACGTAACCTTGAGAATAACGTTATGGCTGAAGGTCACCACACCATGAGGAGCTGCCTTAAAGGCTCCCGGCAATAGGAAGGCTGAGAAGCACTGTCCTAGGTAAACATCTCTCTACTTTTATGAATGACTCTCTTTAAGAAAAACTTGCATAAGCGTGAGACTTTTACTTCGTACTTTGAGGCTGTAGTTTTCCATGTGAACTTTGTGGGTCCCACATCCTGTTCCATCATCAATTGGTTGAAACCTACCCGCCCTCTACCGTGTGTCATTGTTCAGTAGTACCTTCAGGAAGATGGTCTATGAGCTTGACCATTAATGATAATTTAAGTGGTCTTCTGTCCTTCTATAAAATATAACGCATACTTAATGTGAGATCATATGATATAACTCAACCGAACCCCAGGTTCCATTCCCAACGTTACAGATGTCTTCTTTTTTTTTTTTTTTTTTTTCTTTTTTGGTTTTTCGAGACAGGGTTTCTCTGTGTAGCCCTGGCTGTCCTGGAACTCACTCTGTAGACCAGGCTGGCCTCGAACTCAGAAATCCACCTGCCTCTGCCTCCCAAGTGCTGGGATTAAAAGCGTGCGCCACCACTGCCCGTCTACAAATGTCTTTCTTGAAGGACAGCTCTGCATACTTGCTGTGATATTTTAACCCAACTACATAAAGTAATATTTAGCAGATGAATAACTACCTTGTAAATTCTAAAAAGCTGAAATAGTTTGCCAAGGATAAGAAAACACTCCTTAGAGTATCAACTGACAAGTCAGTTGTTATAGTATCTTCCCCTTTTATATGTGTGACTGAAACGGAAAGATTCCAGAAGCAAATGTAACTGCTCAAGCAAAGTCTAATTCATTTAAGAAACATTTTCAACGTCTATTATGCATCAGAAAACATTCTAGGATCGTGGGCTATATCAGTGAATACCCCACCTCAACACACTGAGATCCACAGCTAATCCCTTCAGCTTAGGACACCCGGCGCCCGTGTCGCTGGAACAGGGACTGTGTGTGTTTGAGGCCTGAGAGTCATCTTTGTTCTACACTGAGGTGAAAGGCTTCTGCTCAGACAGAACACCACACCTTAGACACCAAGTGCTTCCCAACCTTGATACAGTTTCTCATGTTGTGGTGACCCCCAGTCAGAAAATGATTTTTATTTTTTTAAAGATTTATTTATTTATTTATTTATTTATTTTATATGAGTACATTGCTGCCTTCAGGCACACCAGAAGAGGGCATCAGATCCCATTACAGATGGTTGTGAGCCACCATGTGGTTACTGGAAATTGAACTCAGGACCTCTGGAAGAGCAGTCAGTGCTCTTAACCTCTGAGCCCTCTCTCCAGCCCCCCAGAAAATTATTTTTTGTTGCCACTTCATAACCGTGTTACTGTTCTGAGTCATTATATAAATACATGATATGCAGCATATCTGATACCTGGGGCGTGACCCACGGGTTAAGAGCCATTGCTTTATAGAGTAGTTAACCAAAGCAGTAAATACTTAGAAGAGATAGGTGTTCTCTGAGCATGTGAAAGAAGGCTCGGACCTGGGAGGGCTCCCAGGAAGAGGAGGCTGGACATTATGGGCCTTTCACTGACCCATAATGTACAAGCCAAGGGAGGAGTACTAAGCCAAGAGCCGAAGGAACAGAGACATCTCACAGAACAGGAGTAAGGCTGTCTTCATGGGAGAGGCTGAGATGGTTCCGGTGCCCCCAGGAGCACCCAGTGCCAGAGAGAGCCACCCAAAGAGCCAGATCCACCCACCGCGATGGTTAGAAAAGATGTCCGCAAAGAGAGACAGTCTACAGGCCCAGCTGTCGGGTCAGCTGGGATCTCTCGGATTTACAAAGCAGAGGGAGGGGTGGTTGCTTAAGTATTGTTTCCCGGTCAGGTCCACTTTAAGAAGCACTTTGGTGGCCACTGCTGATTAGCATTAAAAAAAAAAAAATGTATGCACAATACAAACAGATCATAGGGGATAAAGAGCGCTGCCTAGTGACAAGGCACAGAAATGGCAGGGCCATTCATTTGCCCTCCAGACCTGCCTGGACAAGGAAGAGAAGTAGATGGAGGACAGGGACCAGAGGAGACCAGTGTCTATCAGTGAGCTCCTTCATGCCCTCTCTCTCCTCAATGATATGTCTGCCACCTGTGAAGGTTTATCTTCCACAAGGTGTCTGAAGAAAGTTTTTCTTAAAACCTAATCTTTTAAAAGACAAGCATTCCTAAAGAAAAAAATGGAGAAAGACCACGACCAGGCAAGCTACACCAGAACTACAAAGGGACAATATATTCTTAAAAATATACGCAATTGTGTCTGGAATCAAATATATGCCATTTAAACAGAAAAATCCCAGAGAGAGAGAGACAGAGACAGAGACAGAGACAGAGAGAGGTAGAGAGAATTCATACTGCAAACTGAAATACACAGTTTGGGCATGAGTGTGGAGAAATGTCAGAGTTCACACTTCCAAGACAGAAGGGTAAGGGAAGTGTCATCCAAGGGTGAGACGAATGGTCACGGGATGTGTTCACAGGAAGGGAAATGAAGATTTACTCGCTCATCATTAGAAATACAGGTAAAGTTACCATACAGCTGCTAAGCAGAGTGCAGAAGAAAATGAGCTACATGTATTCAGCAAAACGCTATTCAGCAATAAAGAAAAATGCAGCTATGGCATTTTCAAGAAAAACAGAGAAGATACTACTATCCTCATTATCATCATTTTGAGCAAAAATAAGGCAGAGTCCAAAAGAGAAATATCGCGTGTGTTCTCCTGTATGCAGACTCTAGATTGTGGGAGGGACAGAGAGAGACGCCAGCAGAAGAGGGAAGGTCTGAAAGGAGGAAGGCAGACAGACAACAGAACCAGGAAGCTGAGAGGGTAACAGGATGTGTGTGACATCAGGATGGAGTTATTATCCAAGGCTAGGATGAAGGAAAGGGATCCCAAGAAGAGAGGGACATGAGAAACGACGACGACTGGGGGAAGGGGAATGAATGAGTACGGGCAATAATGATATGTAGATATAAAATGCCATAACGAAACCCATGACTGCCAATGCTAACCTTTAAAAAGCTGGCATGCGTGGGCACTGGCTGGCATGAGACTGGCCTGTGGTAAGTTGCTCGACCAAAGAAGTGAGCTACAACACAGGCTTCCAGCCTGGTCCTGCCCTTGTGTGTCATACGTGAGAACGTGTGCACAGAGCAAGGGTTGTATTGCTACATACCAAAATCAGAGGCCAGCAACTGCTGGATAGACAACCAAGGGTGGCTCCTCGCCAGGCATAACATATAGAGACAACTTCTTTACAGTGAGCCTATGTTATTTTTATGACTTGTACAAATAATAAAGCTGCTTTCAAAGTCCAGAGGAGAAAAAGAATCCACCACAGGTATCCCTAAAAGAAATTAGAATCTTCTTGTTATCTTTCCCTTCTTCCCCGCTATGAAACATGGGTCTTTCCCTCAGTTGACTTCTTCCTCCAAGGGGCTCGGTGTTTCTCTTCGCAAACTCTCCTCTCTTTGTAAAACCTTCCTTCAGAGAAGCAGCCCAGGCAGCAATGAAATGCGGCTGACTCTCTCCCAGAGTAGTCAAGGCTAACCCAGTGGACGCTTCTAAAAATGACTCCGCGTATCGGCTCCGTGTTTATGCGGCTTACGCAAATGGCTAAATGTTAAGCGACGTTTCTGTTAAAGGATTGCTTTAGCCTCTCCACAAGTGGCACAGCTGAGGGGTCATTATTTTTGAGAACAAGGAAATTTAAGAAATATGGCCCTTATGAATAAGGACTTACTTTGCCAGTCATAAAATACAAGGGTGATTAATGCCTGGACTAGTAGCCACTGCTCTAAATTCATTCATTCATTCTTCGTTCATTCATTTATCTTCTATCTATCCATCTGTCTGTCTGTCTATTTATTTACTTTCCATTCCAATGCCTCCTCCAGGGCAGGTCCAAACTTCACAAAAGCTTTGTCTTGGTTCTGACCCTAGTCTAGACTTGTTAGGTTGGCTCATGGAAAGAATGAGAACTAGCTAGATTCACAGTCATGCTCTGACCAGTTCAACTGTGCTTCCAGGTCTGTGGTCCCCCACCACCTACACGAGCAGCCCACACAGTCCTGGTGCCAGTCCAGGTGAGGTCTCAGCTGTCTTCCTGGATCTTTCCCACAGGTTTCCAACAACCCGGATCCTCACCATTTGACTTTGAGCTACTAGAGCCTTAAACTAGTTGGGCCAACAGAAGGCTCTGCTCTCAGGTCCAGACCTGTGAAGAAACCTGTAAGGGAAGTAAGGGAGACATTAAGTAAGTCAGCCCTTTGCCCGATCTCCCTTTCCCAGAGGCGTTTTGTACAGGTTGTGATGGCAATTCTTAGGGATTCAGTAACCAGGCTCTTAGAAGCCTGAAAAGAGATACTCTCTGGGGCTCATGCTTAGGGAAACTCACTTAAAAGATCAAGGGAAATTTTTATCATCTCCCAAGAAAGGGCAGAGCGCATCTTGCTTGGAGACATCTGTTATGCTTTGGGGAAAGAAACGTTCTCTCCCAGGAGTGTGCCGGTGAGTTGCAACACCTGGGGCTCACCTCTCTTCACTTCCGTGCAGCCTTTAATGACTTGGTGCTGCAGCTGAGACTGCAGCAGGGCCCTGAAGCTCTGCTGAAGCTCACAGAGAGCAGAAGGGGGCAGAGCAGGACAGGTGCTTCCTGCAAGTTCCCCCCAAGCCTGCTCTGGGAGCTGTCTGGCTGGCTAAAACTATGCTATTCCCACTGGGGCCCTGGGCATGAGGAATAGAGGCCAGAACTGCCATGAAGAGGTATTTGTATCCCCCCCAGGACTGCCATGATGAGATATTTGTATCCCTTGCACTGTTTATGCTTTGCTTATTTATTTAATTGTATGTGTGTGGGTGTTTTTCCCACATGTGTGTAGGTGCACCACATGTGTGCCTGGTGCCTGCAGAGGTCAGAAGAGGGCATTGCACCTGCTGGAACTGGAATTGTGGATGGTCATAGGCCACCATGTGCATTCTGGGAACCTAAGCTCCACCCCACCCCACCCCAACCTCTGCAAGAACAAGTGCTCTTAACCATTAAGCCACCTACCTCTCCGGCCCCATAGCTTCTGTTTCGTTTGACACATGATAAGAGAATGAGATCCATCCCCCATCCCATCCAGACATGTCCCATAAGCTGCACAATAACACGTTTGCCAATGTGTACTAGCATCTTGACTTCAGAACCAGAACTGGCCAAGCCATGCGCCATTTGCTCCTCTTGTTCCCCTGGCCAAGATTTCTGCCTCCTTTGCAGCCCCCATTGGTGGCGCCAACCACGGACAACTCTGCTGACTCTAAACGCTATCTGGACCAGAGCCACTCTCAGCTGGGGACAAAATAAGAGAAAAGCAGTCACTGGTTGTATGTAGATCTGCTGAGCCTGTAGAATCCCCACAGGGACCCAAAGGCCAGGTTCCAGAGGCTTCTTACAGAAGTCTACAGGAGCAAGTATCAGCCTGGGCAAACCATGTGCTCCTTCTAATCTTGTATCCCAATGTACTTCCATTGTCACCCTTGGTTTCTCCAGCTCAACTCCAGGTCAACAGAGTTTCAGGGCAGGCCAAGTCGTTTAGCCTTCAGGAAATACCTTGGCTCTCAGTAAGACAAAGAGGAGACCTCAACCAAGCCGGAGGCCTAAGGGTTTATTCTACCTTATGTCCCCTCCAGAGGTTTCCCACCTAAGCAATCTCCAGGCTGGCTTCTGGGATAAAGAGCAAATACCAAGCTGCACTGTGTGAATCAGACATACGTCAGGGGTGGATGGGAACCAGGTCGCATTCCCAGGCTCCAGCTCCCGTTTGTCTGCGGCCTGACCATCTTTGAATTGATTCGAGGTTTTGTTCTATTGAGTGCATTTGGGCCCGTTGCTTTTTTTCTAACCAAATCATCCTCCAGTTCTTTTGTTCCGTGAGTCTCTGCTTCCTCTTCAGTCTCCTTCATGATTCTAATACTTAGACCTACAAAAAACGTTCTTAGCTCCCTTTACCCAGATCTTGATCATTTCTACAGCTATTTCCCACCTCACTAATTATTCTAGTTAGGCTTAACCGTCGATTTGACTCACCCTAGACTCACCTGAGACTCGAAATGGAAGAAGTGCCCAGATCAGAATAGCCTGTGAGCTTGTCTGTGGGGAGTCATCTTGATTTTTAATTGATGTAGGAGGTCCTTGTCCACCATGGGCAGCACCATTCCCTAGTCTTGCAGTCCTGGGCTAAGCCTGAGCCTGGAAGCAAGCCAGCAAGTGCCATTCCTCCATGGTCCCTGCCTTTGAGTTCCTATCTGAATCCCTTCCCTGACTTCCCTCAATGACAGACTATAACTTGAAGACAAACAAATCCCTTTCCTCCCAGTTGCTTTTGCTCAGAGCATTGTATCACAGCAACAGAAAGGAAACTAGAACACCATCATCCACACAACTTCCCTGACCCACTCAGACCCTCCCATAATTCTCAGCATGTGCTTGCCTGGGGTCACTCTGCCAGCCCAAAGATGTGCAGAAATGGATAGCCATGGAATCTCACAAAGGCTCCTGCACAGGGAAGAGACTATCTGTACACTCTGAGTCAAGGTGGGTAAGTACATCTGGGGCCGTTAGATCTCCAGTCAGCTGTTACCATGTCATACCTGTCACACGTGTCATATATTTCATACCTGTCATACAAGTCATATGTCATACATGTCATACATGTCACATATGTCATACATGTCATAGATGTCACATGTGCAACGCATGCCATACATGTCACACATGTCATATGTCACACATGTCATACATGCCACACATGTCATATATGTCACATGTCATATGTCATACATGTCATACATGTCACATGTCGCACATGTCATACATGTAGTGCATGTCATACATGTCACGCATGTCATATATGACATACATGTCACACATGTTGCACATGTCAAGCAAGTTGCCCAGTTCCTCAACTATAAAACTGTAAGATCCTGGAATTACAAAGAATTCTATAAAATGCATATGGGCTAACTCCCTACCAAAAAATTAATCCCCACAGAAACAAAACCTCTTTGAGGCCTTCAGTAACCAAATCATCCTCGGACTTTCAGAGAGTCTGAGATTCTAAATGGCTTTCAATTCGAGAGACAATTTCAAATCTATGAACCTCAACTTAATATCTCATCATTTCTGGACTAGATTTCTCCAGTTCCTCCAACGGATCCTCCCGTGACTTGCAGTGTGTGGCAGGGCCCTACACCCAGAGAAGAACACACTTATGTCTGAGAATTACTGCTCCTTTGAAAACAGTGCTGACTCCAACTGGGCAAACTGCCCCACAATTGGCTCCTCTCCTATTGAGCCTGCAACTACTCACGTCCTTGGAATTTTTCTGTTCTACTGCTTCTGGAATCAGCAGGCCACCTGAATCCTGTCTACACATACTTGAGTATGTGTACCCGGGTCAGAATATCAAGCATGGCCCCATGGGCTCTGTTTGAGTCACATAAGCCTCTCTGGCCTGGAAATCTAAGCATAGAATTAGTGTTTCCATGAAAAGCATTTTCCAGGTCCCAAATAAATATCTCACAGTGTGTGTTGGAGGATATCCCGTTTGTAAACCTGGGGCCATTGATGCTTCCCTGGCATGAACTCACACCCAGGGATAGAAAATGTCCCCAGTGGTCTCTAAAAGTGCCTGTGCAACAGGCTACTGGCATACCAATGCCTTAGGCCTGTATTCTCTTAGCACTTCCTGTGTGGGTATAGCAAGAGGAAGTCTGAGGGAAATGTGCTGCCCTCTCGCCCTAGGGACACACAACCAGGAAAGGGGACAGGAGGCTGCTAGCACCCCCTAGCTCTGGAGGCTACACCATCCAACTTCCCCTTCTTCCTCCAGAGTATACCCCAGGGACTCACCAGGGAGGAACTGGGGACATGTCAGGCCACCTGGGCTTCAGGCCCATAAAACTTTATAGTCCTGATGTCTATATGTTGCAGCTCCCTCTTGGGTCCCATGCTAGTGATTTCCAGATGTGCAGGGAAACAGAGAGAACTGAGACCTACCTCAGTATCACATGCAATGTGTCAGACAGGCAGGGACCATCATCTTAGGTCCTTTTGAAGACTTAACCACATTAGTGGGAGTTATAGGTGATGGTGCCAGGCCTAGCTTTTCTGTGGTGTAATCAAGTACCCTGAAATGCTGGAACGACAGTGGTTCGTGTGTGTGTGTGTGTGTGTGTGTGTGTGTGTGTGTGTGTGTGTGTGTGTGTGTGTGTGTGTCAGAGATTAATAGAGGGATAGATTAATAAATTGATGGATAGATGATTAGAAGGATGGATGGATGGATGGATGGATGGATGGATGGAGATTAGGCTCAATCTCTGGAGCCTGCTGACCTGGGCTCAAATTACAACCAAAGCAAATGTTTGTGTCCCAGTTTTCCCAAGTGCACAATGGGGTCATAGCTTTACCTAATTGAGGCTCCATGTGACTTACTGCTTTCAAAGTGGTTCTGGCTGACATTAACAAGCTCTAGGTAAATGTTGATGGTTCCTGAATGCTCTTCGCACTGGAAATCACCCCAATCACAATACTTTCTTAGATCTAACTCATCTGTGAGAGGGCCAACCAAACATTGCCACCAAAATAATTCCCCTGTCTTGTTGAGTGACACTTTCAGGGTGACTGTGTGTACTTCTCTCTTCCAAGTCTCTTCTGTGTAAATCAGGGCAGGGTAAGTCCTTGTGACATCAGCCTTCCATAGGAGAAGGCATAGGTGAACCGTAGGCTAGGTGGGTACAGCACACCCTGCCTATTTTGGCAGCCTCAGAATGGTCTTCTGACTGACTCTTTCCCATACTGCCCTGTCCCTCCTTGACACCCGAACACAAAGGCCCTTTTACACATTTACTTCTCATTGCTACAAAGTCCAAAATACACCAATCTCAGCTGTCCAAATATTTTTCAGGACTGGCTATTAAACAAATGTGAATTTGTTCAGATTTGTCACCAAGTGGGATGAAAGAGGCTTTGGGGACAACAGTAAGAAGCTGGGGCCATAATAAAGTAATAATAATATGCTCAGCATTCTAGCCTTCATGCTGAAGAAAATTTAAAATAACATTTTAAGAACTTTGGGCAAAACCCAGAGATGCTGCCAGCATCTTTTTAAAAAGGAAAATAACACAGTGCTGATTTTCACCAGCAGGTGGCAGTAGAGTAATAAGGGTAAAATAACAATATTTAAAGATCATTATGAAGGACTCCATGGCAGGAGACTATCTCACCCAACCTAGTTAAGGTTTGCCTTAAGCAAGTTAAATCCAGGTCTTACCACTAAACCTTGACATATACAGGTGTGTTAACCTTTTCAAATTTCCCAGGCCTCTGCATACAGAAAAGATAAGACTCCTTTTGAGTGATTTAGTAGTTCCAACCCCAGCAGGACAGACAGCCTTTAGGAGACAAAAGCTGTTCATGCCTTTGAGCTTCTGGGAAGAGCGCACACACAGGTAAGGATAGAAAAAAACAGCCATCTTTGTGTTGTGAGGCTTCCCAAGGTTCTCATTGCCTCTGAGTCCCTCCTAACCTTGTAGATTTCCCAAATAAGAATAAGGATTACTGGACAAAAACCCTCCTTCGCCACCACTCTTCCCACCTCACAGCCTGTCAGAGCATTAGAACCCAAGTGACATGCTTCTTTACTCTGTGTCCTGGTTTAGCGTGCTAATGCTGTGACAAAACACCATGACCAAAGCAACTTGGGGAGGAAAGGGTTTATTTGGCTTACACTTCCACATTACTGTTCATTACAAAAGGAAGTCGGGGCAGGAACTGGAGCAGGGCAGGAACCTGGGGGCAGGAGTAGATGCAGGGGCCACGGAGGGATGCTGCTTACTGGATTGCTCAGCTTGCTTTCTTATAGAACCCAGGACTACCAGCCCACAACGGAAGGGCTGGCCCCTCCCCTCTTCGATCACTAATTAAGAAAATGCCTTACAGTCAGGTCTTATGGAGGCATTATCTCAAAGACGATTCCCTCTTTTCAGATAACTCTAGATTGAGGCAAGTTGACATAGACCAGTCGGCACACTCGACTGAGGCACACAATGAGAGGAAACTCAGAAACTGGTGCAAGGGGTTGTCTTTGGAAAAAAAAAAATCCAACAGGCAGAACAATCACATTCTGAATGGTTAGTAAGTATGAACACGTGGATGGGTGGGAAAACGGATAGATGACGGGACCAGTGGGTAAAACATTAGCTCAGGATACTTCAGATGGCTAAAAGGAAAATAATTCCAGGTTCTCAGTAACCTAAGACAAAGTTAGCACACTCTGCTTTGTTTGGGTAGGTAGTGACTCCTGATCTCTAGAAGTCATAAATACCTGCCAGCCACTAACTGTATAGGTCATATGGTAGGGACTATATGGAACTATACTAGGTGTGTTGGTGTAGATGAGCCTTTTGGGAATCCTAGAATTCCTTTTGGTACAATGAGAATGAAGTACACACCGTTGGTTTTAAGGTCTCCATGTGGGAGGAACATCTCAAGAATTCCACACTGCTTCCTGCAAAACCCTATCCCATCTTCTACAGTTGCAGCTTCTGCCTGGGCTGGGAAGCCACACCCTAGCAGTTCCCTTGGGAGCTTATGCTGGTTTGGTTTTAGTAACTTTGTTTCCTTTTATTGAAATTCAGAAGAGATAGACCAGTGGAAGCCTGGACCAGTCCTTTTAGATTCAGGTAAGCATCCAGCTGACCTCTTAACACCGATCAGACCAGATGCACTGCACTGAAGGACCAGGAGGGCCTGACAGCTCAGTCGGTGGCTCTGGTAGTCCAGCCCAGCCAGAGTGGCCTTTCTAAAGGGTTTCTCCTGGGACTTTCAGGTCCAGGGTTGGGGCCATTCAAACTTTCCTAGGGATGCCTGGGCAATATTGGTTTTCCAAAAGGGAGAGAGAAGGCAGGAAGAAAGGCAAAGGCTGGAGTGAGTGAGTGACTGCAAGATGGGTTTAGATCCTTCTGGCAGCACACGCTGTAGTTCTTAACTTCAGTCTGCTTCTGTGAAACAGTATCCATAAGGGCTGCCTGGGGGTGGTGCATGCCTTTAGTCCCAGCACTCAGGTGGCTGATGCAGGTGAATTTCTCTGAGTTTGGGGCCAGACAAACCAAGGCTACACAGTAAGACCTTGTCTTAAAAAATAAAATTAAGGGCTGGAGAGATGGCTCAGCGGCTAAGAGGTCCTGAGTTCAATTCCCAGCAACCACATGGTGGCTCACAACCATCTGTAATGGGATCTGATGCCCTCTTCTGGTGTGTCTGAAGAGAGCTACAGTGTTCTCATATAAAAAGAAAAAGAAAAGAAAAAATTAAATTAAAATTATAAAAGAAAGAAAAAAGGAAATGGTATGAGGTTTTCCATTCTCATCAATGTGTGTGTGTGTGTGTGTGTGTGTGTGTGTGTGTGTGTGTGTGTGTGTGTGTGTGTGTGTGTGATTCACTGAATACCACATTAAATATTTGACCCTCTAACAAAGCCTTCCAGTTCTTGGTAAGAAGCAAGATTTTACTGGCGAGGTGAGACAGGGATACGAAGGCCCAACCTCTGAACTTAACACACACACACACACACACACAATGTAGAGCATTGAGACATGTCCCTGCAAAGCATCTGGCTGAGAAATACTGTGGAACACCCAAAACAGTTTTCCCAAATGATGTGAGAAGGTGAGGCAAGCCGACTGACCTTTAACAGGAAGATGAAATCATGTGCTTTGCACATCGGGAGGAGAGAGAGAGAGAGAGAGAGAGAGAGAGCGAGAGAGAGCACTCACTGCAGCTAAGAGCAGAGACAGACCTCCACACCTATCTCCACTGCAGGAAACCTCCAGAACTCGGCATCCTGAAAACTGAGAGACCTGTTTCCTGCACATGTTTGCTGCCTCTGAGAAACCCGCTGGTCACAGCCATCCTAATAGATCCGTGCTTATTGCGTTTGCGGCTTATTGTCACTCTCTGTGCCCACAGCCCTAATAAGCTGCCCCACCCCTACCTAGCTGAAGCCCACCCTCACACAACCTCTCCAGACATGAGCTTCATGGATCTCCCTCTCCAGCCTCAAAGTGCCGGGGGCGAGAGGCTGTCTCCTCTGCCCTTTTATTTGAACTGTGTTCCCCTCTGGTACACACACAACCTTTTCCAGACTGCCCTGCACATGTCTAGGTCATCTTTGTTCAGTGCCCACATCACCAAAATTGGGCCAAGGACCCATATGTGCTGAGCAAAGGAAAGGTTTGGATGAGCCAGCCTCATTTCCTGACCTCAAAGTTTTCAGAATTTTAGAGAATGATAATTTATACACATAAATAAACCAGGATTCAGTTAAAATGAGAACAGAACAGGGCCCCCTGAATACCCAACAGCACCCGTGGGCAGGCTGTTGGTACTAATTTTTCTCAGGATGGGCCTGGTGTCGAGAAGAGGCAGCTATAAGCCAAGCCCCAGAGCTGGGTATGAACGTCCGCTCTGTCCCGGCCTCTGGGGGTAAGGCCAGGTGCTTCCTGTGCTTGGAAATCACGACAGCTTGTACTTCTCTTTCCAGGATTCGTGCCAAAAGAAGAACTCAGCACACAATCTTGGGAGCTGGTGTCGCAGGGAGATCCGAGTGAGTTAACTGGCAGCTGGGAACCCGGGGTGGTTTCAGCCTCTCTCTCCTCCGCACGCTGACTTCCACTCAGACCCACCTCTCTCCTACCACAGAGCTTTTTAGCTTCCATCTTCTGACACTTTGTTCTGAGGAGAATGGAGAACTTTTGAAGGATTTAAAGCATACGCATGAGGGGGAGAGGATCAAGAGGGTTTTTTAGTCACCATGGCAACAGGATGACGAATGGGAAGGGATGGGGGGCAAAGGCGGATGAAAAGAATTGACAGGCTGATCGGCAGGGGTGGGGTACTACGGGAGTAATAGACGCTGGGCCTTGGAGTTAGCCAGAAATTAGAGAAATTGACAGAGTCAAGAGATATAGAAAAGGAAGAATCTCCAGGGTTGGGGTGGGGCAAGAGACAGGGCAGTTTAAAATGACACCTGAGGGACTCTGGAGACCACTCAGCAGGTAAAGGCGTTGGTTGCAAAGCCTACTGGCCTGGTTCTATCCAGGAGGGAGGGAAGCTGCTCCTGCGAGCCATTCTCTGAGCCACACCCTGTGCTGTGGTGAGCCATCCTCGAGCCACACCCTGTGCCGTGGCGTATGCATGCTCTCGCACACGCGCTCGGTAAACACACAGATCTAATTCATATTGTAAAAAATGACTTGTGCAACTGGATAACTGTCACTGTGGTGAGGAGCACAGGATGGACCAGGGTTGGGGACAGGAAGGCTGTCTATGTCTGCCATTTGCCATGAGACGTTCAGTCCAATAGCAAGAGCTAATCCTTAGACGAGATGGGATGGTTCGGTCAGAAATTCAGAGTCAGGGAGGAAGATGACAGCGAATATTCAAATTCTGTTGTTCTTCACCAAATTAAAGAGAAAAAAAGAATGTCAAATGGGTAACCAAATAAATGCCTCAGACACGTTTTGAGTCAGAAGATGAGCTGGGGTTCACAGCAGAGACTCTTGGGTAGCTGATACATGGATGTAGATAAGGTTGAAACCAAACAGAGGGCACACATATGATGAGCCTCGCTGGGCGGGGGAGGAAACACCTGGGAGTGCCACAGAGGAGGGACTGGAGAGAGAAGGAACTCGGAGAAGTGTGGTCCCTTCCAACATACCAAAGAAAGCACTTACAAATCCTCCCAAAGCTGCCGCCAGCGTCCAGCCAGCCGCCATTTGACTGTCTCGCCTCTGCTGCATGTAAGAAACACCTCACACCCATTGTGTCAGACTCTCCCTCCACCTTGCTACTTTCTGTATTATCAGAGGACCAACAGCATCAGCAAGTCACCCTGAGATTCTGAAACAAAGGTAGGGACTCCATCCCAGACGCCACTGACTGATTCTGCAGCCAAAGTTACCAGTGGTCCTCGAGAGTGGCTCACAGGTTATTTTGTGGGAACTTACAACACCTGTGACCTGTGCACCTTTCTGATAGATATCACCCAAAGTTACAAAACATGGACCTGACATATTATATAGCCCAAGCATGAGGTCGTCTCTATAACTGCATCATGGAGAACTGAATCACAGAATGAAGAAAATCAGTGCATTGATTCCTTGAGGCACTACATCTGTCCTTCTGTCCACATATGGAACCTTTCCTGTGGCCATGAATAAGACAGCGATACGGAACACCTCCTGGCACAATTCCACCCATTAATACTGATGTCAATCTCATACCAGCCTGCTGTCTTCCCACAGAAGAAACCCTCGGGGTCTTAGCCTGTATATGCCACGAGACAGAGCGTAGTCATTAAGAAATCCTGGGAGTTTGAAGACAGGAATTTTTGCTCAGTAATAGAATGTCGGCCTAGGAAATGCAACAAGGTCTCATGTTTGGTTCCATCAATGGAAAAAAAAATTCTGGGAAGGGTTACAAAGGAGACTTCTGTGTCAGCGGTCAGCAATCAGGCCAGAGAGCCAAGAGAACCAAGCGGATAAATTGCTTGCTTCAAAACTAACACGTTGTTACTGACCTGAACGTAGCTCAAGATGTAAGAAAATGAGCAAAATGTCCTTGAGGAACCCAAACGGACGCTACCAAATCCTTGTTCTGTTACCGCTGAAAATAAATGAAAGGGGGATACCCCGTTATCCCCTCCTAGAATCGATTTCCTGGATCTTAAAAGGCAATATTGAACTCATCTGCTGGCGTCTAGAAGGAAAACCTTTGTTCAGGAGTGCTTCTCAAACGTAGGGGTCATATTTAAAGGCAAATCTGATTCTCTACATTTGAGTGGATCCTGGCAGTCCATATTTCCCACATACTGTTGGTGTTGGTGGACCAAAAGCCCTGAAGAACATTACTGCCACCTGCTGGCTATAATTCACATTGCAAAGCAAGGCCTAGAGCGTTGACCGTTACAGTTCTCCTGTCTTCTGTTTCATCTCTGAATTTAGTGGAGTCTTTAAACCACATTTGGATTTCGTTTGTTTCCTGAAATTTTCATCTCAGGGGTTATTCTTGGATGTAGGCATCATGGGAGAAAGCCAGCTGGACAGGGAAGGCTAGAAGGCACTGGTAGACTCTGGGCTAAAAGCTCTGTGATTTGCTGAAGAACTAAGACACAAAACAGATGGAGTAGAGGCAGACGCGTATCCCCGTGGTCTCCTCAGACCGCCTCTGGTTTCAATAGCCGTTTCAGCACGTTCTCAGGTTCAACTTTCTCTCCGCCCACGAATCTGCATCACTACTCATCAATAATTATTTCTAACCAATTTTGCTTCAAATTTTGTCAGCTCAGAAGCATTTAGTCCTTTCAACAGCCCTTCCTTGCCTATAGCGCTTTTGTTAATGGAAGGCAGACAACGCCAGCCCCAAGGAAGCCTTGCAGAGTTTAGGGACATGTGCGCAGTTTCTCCCCTGCCCACAAGGGGGTGCTGGCCATTGGGTGTTCTTAGATGCTGTAAATCAAAATTCTTTATTCTCCTGTCTGCCTTGGAAGTGTTTCTGAAATACTCTTGTCTCCCTAAAGCATTAATTCAATAATCTATTCTTCTTTTTTAAAAAAATTAATCTTAAGGCTATATGGACTCCAGTAAGTGCTTCTACTCAGCAATGAACTGTCAGTCTTGTCATGCTGAGTCAGCACCACTACAGAGACAGATATCCAAGACGGATTTGCTAGCCGTGTAGCATCCGTTGAAAGGCTGAAGCTGGCCTTCAGCCCCGCCATCCCCCACAGTTCTCATTGTCTTCCTGCATGTCAGATTCTCCTTACCCCTCGTTTTTCTTTTCCACAGTTTTGATTACCCATCATCAACTGCGATCTAAAAATAGTAAATGGAAAATTCTAGAAATAAATAACCCCCAAAGTTTTATTACTTTTTATTATAGTATATTGTTATTATTCTGCTTTGTGATTAGTTATTGCTTGTCTGTTAGTGTGTGTAACTTATAAATTAAATTATATATATATAAACTATATATAGTTTAACTTATATAATATACATTCATATATATAGTTTCATTCATACCAGTGAATGTATATTATATATAAATATTATCCATATATATGTGAAAACAACTACATTATATCATTTAATCCATTTTTTTCTATATATTTCCCTGAGTGGGAGCACTGAGAGACAAGATGCCTAGGTAGGAGCACTCAGAGCCAAGCAAAATGACAGCATCCTTTTCTATCCCTCAGACTGCAAAATTGACTTGTCATTCTTAATTGATGGGAGCACCAGCATCGGCAAGCGCCGCTTCCAGATCCAGAAGCAGTTCCTAGTGGACGTTGTCCAGGCCCTTGACGTCGGCCCTGCCGGTCCTCTCGTGGGTGTTGTTCAGTACGGGTAAGTGCTGAGCCTGGCTATCACTGCACTCCTAACTTTAAGCCACAATGTGTCCTGAAGCACAGATTCATTCTCTTCTCTAATGCTAATGAAAAAAAAAAATGGAAGCAATCCAACTGCCATTGAGGAAATATGAGCCTTCGCAAAGGGGAAAAAAGGTTAATAATACATGCTCGTGAGTAAATGCCATTTGAGCTCTGGTGATTGCTAAAGACAGTATTCATTTGTAGGGATTAAGAGTACTGGGTGCAAGCCACGAATAAACTGGTTAGGCTATCCCGGGTTTCTTTATCTTTAGACAAAGAAAGCTAATTTCCCTTAGACTCGACTATGAAGACATTTGTTTGAGAGGCTATAACCTGGGTAAGACGCTAGCAGTCACAGGGCTTTAGGTTGTGCATTCTTTTTTTTAAAGATTTATTTATTTATTTTATGTATATGCGCACACCATTGCTCTCTTCAGACACACTAGAAGAGGGCATCAGATCCCTTTACAGATAGTTATGAGCCACCATGTGGTTGCTGGGATTTGAACCTAGGACCTCTGGGACTGCAGTCGGTGCTCTTAACCACTGAACCCTAAGTTGTACATTCTTTTTCCTCCAAACAACCTTGGGCTTTCCCAAGTGTATTGATAAAGTCCGCCAGGTGACAGGGACCCAGAGCACAGCCAGGATGGCTCCACCAGTTGACTGAGCACTGAGATGACTGATCCTAATCCATCTGGTTATTTCATTAAGGGTAGGGCTTAAGAGGCCATAGCAACATTCCAAACCCGAGCTTCTTTTCTCTAATTCGGAATAATAAATCAATCCTAGTTCAGATATGAATGCGTTTCTCCCTTCTCCAGAACCCAGATATGACAGGCCATAATCAAAAGAACAAAACACACATTAGTTTCCATTTGTACACACATTTCAAACAGGAGGTCTGATCAACAGCTCTATACACTAGCCATAAAAGGGATTTGGTTACCCATGATGCTTTTCTTCCTCACGTTCCTGATGCGTACGTAGCCCGCCCTTAGAATCGGAAAGCGACACGGAGCTCAGTGCTCTTGCTCCAAAGCTTCAGTGATGGCGTGGCCATTCCTTCTGAATAAAAATAAGCGATGCTCCAACCCCTC
Source organism: Uromys caudimaculatus (assembly GCA_028551405.1). NCBI lineage: Eukaryota > Metazoa > Chordata > Mammalia > Rodentia > Muridae > Uromys > Uromys caudimaculatus. The sequence goes on along the minus strand of CM052705.1, from coordinate 8,582,653 downwards.
CACACGTCTCCCAGCTGGTAAGCCTCCTGAGGGCTGCCCGGAGCAGTGCATTAGTCACAGCTGTGGTACAAAGACCTTAGCAGGTGTTTGGGATGCTAGAAACATGCTCTACTTTGAGTCACAAGAAAAGTAAGTGAAAACGCTTTCTTTGTCAAATAACTTATAACATATATATTTCCAGAATTAAATTTGACTGCATTTGTTCCTCTCTTCTATTTCTGTCAGGAAAAATTAGCTGCTTGGCTAACTGGCACTTATAAATAGTTAAGAGTCGATCAGAAATAACCAACCCTGGGAATGCCACCAATCAGTGTTTATGACCTATTGTGTGGTTTTGACTTGAAATCTGGAAGAAGAAAAGAAAAAGGTGGTTTTGGGGGTTATTGGTTTCTTGTTCTCCAAATGTCAGCCCGTTTTCATTCCTATGTCATTTTTTAAGATAGCAAATGCAGAGCAAGCCTTCCTATAAAGAGCACATATAAGTATTTAGTACCAGATGTCCTAGTCAATTTTATTGGGGGATTCAAAGCTTGCTGTGTTATCTTGTATCAAAAATAGCTGATTTAAAAGCTTGTGTGTACCTGGGTTTCTGGCGTGACAGGAAAATAAGTGTTGTGTGCTGACAAGAATGAGGATCAAATAGTGAATGTGGCAGGGCGGCAAAAGTGATAGACGGTCCCTCTACCCTGCAGCCGTGGAAGCAAAAGCAGTAGAGGGTCCCTGTACCCCGTGACAGTTCGAATGCGGCCTCAGTTCAAGTGTCAGCAACTTAACTCTCAAAGCAATGGTGATGCGAGGTGGCGATAGCCAGGGGTACTTAGTGATAGACGCCCTGGGGACACCCAGGGGTACTTAGCAATGGATGCCCTGGGGACACCCAGGGGTACTTAGCAATGGATGCACTGGGGATAGCCAGGGGTACTTAGCTATAGATGTACTGGGGGTGGCCGGGGGTACTTAGCAATGGACACATTGGGGACAGCCAGGGGTACTTAGCAATGGATGCACTGGGGACAGCTAGGGGTACTTAGCAGTGGATGTACTGGGGATGACTGGGGACAGCCAGGGTTAGTGATAGACTTGTGCCATAATCAAGGGACCAGCTTAGTTATCAAGACAGTGGGATTGTTATGAAAATGACCTTGTCCCTTACCCTCGGCCATCTGCCATGGCATGGAGTAGCACTAAACCCTTCTTCAATCTCCAGAAACATAAGAAATAAAATTAATTTTCCTAATAAAATACCCCACCTGTAGCATCCTCATACACAAAAGGAGCACGGCCCCCTCCCCCAATTCTCCCCTCTGTTTTCCTGACGTGATCACGATTTGGAGAAAGCCTTGCTTTCCAATTCACTTTCTAAACGTGCTCCAGTGTCTGCCTTTTCTCCAACTGTATTAATTTAATTTAAAGCATTTAGGGCAAATGGGCGCCTGTCCCTCCGTTTTATGCTCCTAGAAACTAATGTGTCATCTTTGCCTTGTCTGTAGCAGGGCGGGGAGGGAAGCATTGTGAACCGGCTGACAGGGGATCTGAATTCAGACCTGAGCCCTGCTGGAGGACCTTACGCAATCACTTAACCTCTCCATGTAAGTGCTGACACCTGTAAAATATGGGGTCAACTGATGATTTATTAGGGCTCCGCCAGCTCTGGCATTGTATAATTCAATGGCTGGTTCAGAAGAAAGCCAATAAATGGATGTTGGGCTAACAGGCCTGCAAGCTGCTTCCTCTTGCTCGCGGCCCCAAATTGGAGGGTGGCCTGACAAGGTCAAAAGGAGTCACGTTATCCGGCTGAAACTGCTCTTTATTGAAAGTGCACAGTGGTCCCGCCTCCCATTTTTCCTCAGTCCTTTCATCACTAAATGGTATTAGGTGAGGAGGAGAGTGGGTGGGAGAGACTGGACAAGGTGCTGCTGGACTCAGACGTGCGGAGCTGGGCAGGAAAAGCTTGTCGGGCGGGAATCTGATTCCACTCACGCCTCGGGGTTCTCACCAGATCCACCTGCCTTCTGTGTGAGTTGGGGTTCTCCAGAGGAACAGAACCAATAGGAAATGTGATTATCTGAATGGGTTTATTTGATTGGCTTACACAATTAGAGTCCGGATAGTCCCACAGAAGCTGCCTGCAGGCTGACGAGCCAAAGAAGTCAGTAGCTGCAGCCTCAGAGTAAGAGAAAACAATGAGAGTTTAAGGCTCCATCTGAGGCCAGACGCTTGCCTCCCGGAGAACTGCTGCTCCATAGCAAACACGGAAGAAGCTGCCGTCCAGGGGCAGCAGCAGAACAACGCACACAGCTCGCGACAATGTGTGCATCAGCCCCCTCTGCTTTAAATTTTTATTTATTATTTATGCATGTGTGTGTGTGTGTGTATGTGTGTGTGTGTGTGCGCGTGTGTGTGTGTGTGTGTGAGAGAGAGAGAGAGAGAGAGAGAGAGAGAGAGAGAGAATATGCAATCACACACATGTGGAAGTCAAGCGACAACTTGCAAGAGGTGGTCCTCAATTCTTCCGCCATGGCTCCAGGGACCAAATCCTGATTGCCAGACTTGCTTTGCAAGCACCTTTACATAATCTAGAAATTGTGCTGCCCCCTTCTCCCTCCCAACCCCCAGACTGTCCAATGCCAACAGTACATTCACACCCTGGGTGGCTCTTCCTCAGTCTGTTTATACCCACATACCAAAATTATCTGGATGCACTGTCTCTCGAGATGCACCCAGACGCATGCCCGCCATATTGCTAGGTATCTGCACCCCCGCATGCAGACGAAATCATCCTCTTACCTTAGAATCCTGGAGCCTAAAGACTCCTGGTTTTACCTTGCTCTTGTGAGGTCTCCAGGCTCTGCCCAGAGCTGCCTACCCCCTCAAGAACAGCCACAGAGGAGGGAGCGGAGGTTGAGAAGGACCGGAGGAGACCAGTGACAAACCATCTCCACCATCATTACCACCGTTGCTGCCCCACACAGCTTCCCCGAGGAGTTCCTCAGGACAGCTGACTCAGAATTCAGACTTTGAAGTTTAGACTACAAGATTTCAACAAAGAACTTCCAAGTCCTGTGCCAAGTAGGAACAACAGGAAATAAGAAAAGCCCGGGGCTGGAGAGATGGCTCAGTGGTTAAGAGCACCGACTGCTCTTCCAGAGGTCCTGAGTTCAAATCCCAGCAACCACATGGTGGCTCACAACCATCTGTAATGGGATCAGATGCCCTCTTCTGGTGTGTCTGAAGACAGCTACAGTGTACTCATATACATAAAATAAATAAAACATTTAAAAATGTATAAAGAAACCCCAATACTAAAAAAAAAAAAAAAAAAGCCCAAGATGTATAAAGTGTGCCATGCATCACATTGGATGCTTCAGGAACCCCATCTGAAAGATCCTATGTGGACAAAGAGCAGGCCCACAGTAGCCTAGTGAAGTGAACTGATGGTTGAGGTGTGTTTACCAGACTGAGGAGGCACTGGTCACTCTCTGGTTGTCTCGTGGGCTCTTTGCTTGTCCATAGTATTCTCCTCTTAGAGATCAGCATTCTCTACCAGGTCTCTCTCCCCTCTTCCGTCCTGCACAGCTCATAGGCCATAATCATGACATCCTGTCAGCCACCATGGCTGCCTCCCGCCGTCAGCACACGCCTCCAAGAGAGCAGGTGGCATGTGGTGCACACTCAGAAACATCACGCGGCTTTCCTAAGAACACCTACTAAATGCCCGACTGTGGGAAGAGGGCAATGACCAGGCAGGTTAATCCTTCAAAGGTCAAACAAAATCGACTTCAAAGGCAGACTGTTGCTCATGCACTAGAAAAGCAGTTTACAGTTGACGCTTCCCACCAGTCAGAGACTCCGTGCTAGAACCCAAGATCGCAGATCAAGGCCCCATCTTACACACACATCCTAAAGTTAAAATTATACAACCAACAGGCGTATGCTTGCACTTAATACCAAGAGGTACACAAACAGAGGAAAGCCCAGCCAGAGCTTGTTGTTGCTAGGCAGGCAGGGTGACTGCAAAGAACATGCAGCTTGCTGTGTAGCTCAGCCTACATCCACGGATGCTAACTGCCCCCCAGAACATCCACAGGTCTAACTGCCCCCTAGAATATCCACAGATACAAACTGACCCCTAGACTTCAGTTTTGTTTTGTTTTGTTTTTCCATTTCAGCCCTATAAGTGTGCATTTTCTCTTGGACTTCATTGCCAACTCCAGGACATCCAAATAAGGAAATTGGTTCCTTTGCCCCTGGTTTCTGGCAGCTCTCTCCTTTGTAGGCTGTGACTTGTGCAACGCCTCCTATGCTTTCTTGCTTTTCATCCCCGTGATTTTCAGCCTTGAAGACTTGCAGTCACAGTGGAGCAGTAGGTATGCGGGGCCCTTCTGTGGATCAGTGGCGCCACCTATCCTCGGACAGTCAGAGTGGAGGGAGGAAGTAAAGGCTGCATTGCAAGTGTAACAGAATAGTGGCCCTGACAGCTATGTAAATGTCTGAAGGCTGTAAACCAAAGAGACATTTTGGACATAATTAGAGAGAGGTGGTCACCCAGCTGACCCAATATAACAAGTCTGTGAAATCAGAGGACCTTTCCTAGGTGTTGTCCACCAAGGACACCCACCAGAGGATTAGAGAGATGCTTATTGCAGGCTTTGAGAACAGAGGAGGTCATAAGCAGGGTGGGCTCGACTCTGGGCTCCAGACCTTGGGAACTGCTTCTAGGAAATGCTTCTTACTTCCTCCCAGGCCGTGATAGGTATGGTCTCAGATATGCAGAACAGAATTAGGCGAGAAAATAAGAACTTGAAATAGATCCTTTAAGCTCCTGTTCCTGTGAACTTGATCTGTGGCCAGCATAAGAAGCATTGATGCCCCAAGGTTGGGGTGGAAAGCACTGCCTCACTTCCCAAGAAAGCACTGATGCATGCAAGCTTCCAGGAACTAACAGAATCCTAACACAGCCGACTACCCGTCACCTCCCTGAGCTGACTCTCTGTGCCTCTTGAAAAGACTCCACTGGTCACTCACTTCTCTCAGAGAGACAGGCAGACAAGCCAAGTAAGCTCTGGTCCTTAGAAAGACTGAGTCTTCAAGCGCAGCGACCTGAAAACACAACACCCAAAGGAATATTGGGGGCTGGGGAGTAGCTCATAGGGTAAAAGTGATGTCACCCAAAAATGAGAACCCTAGTTCCTATCCCCAGAACCCATGTAAAAGCCTAGACACTGCAGCATGCATTTGCAATGGCAGTGAGTCTACAGGGAGCTGGGAAACAGAAAAGGCAATTCAGGAATCTCCTGGGCCAGCTGGAGCCTGCCTTGTGCAGTGCAAAATGACTCTGTGCCTCAGAACAAGGTAGAAGGCAAAGACTGACGGGAGAGGTTGACCTCTGACATCTACCCATGTTCCATGTACGTGCAAATGCATGGCTAAGCAATACACATGTTCCCACACTTACACACGTGCACATAGTATCCCATATGTGTGCATCATATACCACACACAAACACACAGACACACAGACACACACACACACACACACACACACACACATCATAAGGGAGGGGGAATTTTTAAAAAGAATCTTGGGCTTTTTCTTCTCTCTGTGTGAGGTCTAATCTTAATTGTCAACTTGCCTACATCAGAAATTAACTGGGACCCAAGCTACTGGGTGATCTGGTGAGGCATTGTCTTAATAAGATTATTAAGCAGGAAGACTCATCTTAAACCTAGGCAACCCCAAATAAAAGGACACGGAAGAAGGAAACTTTGCCTGCTTGCCCTCACTCATGCTGGCAAGTTCATCTACCCTGTTGCTGTGACTAGTGTTAACCATGCTCTTCAGGGTTTCAATGTAGAGCGAGGACCAGAAGTTCTCCAGGAATCTCCAGGATTCTAACACCATATTAGGGCTACTGAAACATTCAGCCTCGTGGACTGAACAACTTCCAGATTCTCAGTTAGCCAGTATAATAAATCCCATACATATGTATATATACATACATATATATACACATATATGTGTGTGTTATTGTATATATAACATATAGTATATATAATATGATATATATACTTTTAATATATTTTATAAAAATACATTGTATCTACTATATATATAGTATATTGTATATTATATATTATGTGTTATATATTAAAAGGAAATTTATTAGACCAGCTCATATAGTACACATATATATATTATATACTATATTACATATAATATATATTCATTCTATCAGGTCTGTTCCTTTAGAAATAACCCTAACACACCCTCCTGTGCAGTTCTTGAGGGACATACAAAGCAATCACACTTGGCTTTGCCAGTGATTTCTGTGAGCTCCTATCATACATTGGCTGGGCTTCTGCAGGGTGGTCTGGGACCACCCTCCCTCTTGAAAAGTGGACAGTCATCTTGGTGCACATTAGAACCATTTAGGGAGTCATTAAAAATTCTGACGTCCATGCCAACCATCATAAAATCATGAAATCATAATTTCTACATGTGGAGCCAAGGCATCACTAGCTTCTCAGGTAATAATTCATGCAACCAGAGGGAGAAACCACGACTATTCCTACAGCCCGTGCTGCCATCAGGTGAACCCCATGTTACTGATCACGTGCCTCTACCTAGGTAACCAATCAAGGGCTGTGGGGCTCCATTCCATTCCTCTCTGTCTTTCTCTTCCCTTCTCTAGATCTCTCTCTTTTGAGACTTAGTTTTATTTTTAATTGTGTATATGCATGTATTTATGTGGGGCTATGTGAGTGCGTGTACAGTTTCCCATGTAGGCCAGAAGAGGGCGCCAGAGTTACAGGTGTGAAGTGCTGGACATGAGCCCTGAGAACTGAACTCTGGTCCTCTGCAAGAGCAATGCACCCTCTCCATCACTGAGACACATCTCTAGCTCCTCTTCTCTAGACTTCTGTTTACTCTTCTCCATTCCTCGTCACTGGCAACCTTGTTGCTTATGTTCTGGATTTGTAAAGCATCCATTAAGACTCGCTACCTAGTGATCCACATAGAGACAACCTCAGACTTCATGTTGATTCTCCAGGAGCAAATCTACATCTTAACATGACCCAAGGTGACCAGAGCCATGTGAGCTTGGGAAGCTATGCTGCCTAGATATTCCAGCGCTCACCTGGGGAGGCCCCCAGTGTGGTTCCAGATTAACATCTGCTGCACCAGTTGCTCTGGAGGGACTCCCAGGTCATCAGATGGAATGTCCCATTTTCTCCAGTGTGGTTCTACGTCCTCCTCTTTCTCCCTCTCAGGATGTCCGGATGCTGCTGCACACTGGACGGAAGGATGAAGCAGAGTCTGGAACAGGCAGGATTCTGGTGTGTCGGTTGTGGGGGCGGGGGAGGAGGGTGTTGTTCTCTGCCTTTCTTCAATGAAATTTTTCTTTGACATGATCTTAGTTGTACATATATCTTTATTAGGGGTGGGCTTATATGCATACACTTTGTTTGGGGTGAAAAAGGGTTATATAGTTTTGGGGAAGTAGGTGAGCATATCCAGGGTGGACAAAGGTCATTGACTGAAGGCTCGGGTACTGAGATGCCTCATTAGCATGGGGAGGCATTCCAGGAATCTCAGGTGCAGGACTATGTGACAGGCAGGGTTCAGGATCCTCCAGAGAAGGAGAAACCCTGCTGACAAAGGGAGTCTTCCATTTTGCATCTAGCTCAGGGCTATCCAGTGATGTCAGACTTCAACCTTAGCAGCAGGGCTTCTGGACACTCCAGCAAAGAGTGATTAAGATGGGTTCATTTTCTTCTCTTTGGAGAATACTGCTATTAATTACATAAAAACTCAATTCTGGATGACTCTATTCCAAACTTCCTGCTGCCAGTGTCAAAAGGCCAGTGTCCATTGTACAAAGTCCCTCAGCCGGCTGGCCCAGGCCATATGCACTAAGGCTGGCAGTAGCTTCTGAAGCTCAGAGCTGTTGAGGGGTCGGTGGCAAAATCATTTTCAATATGAGCCCTCCAGGGGTAAGTCTGTCACCTTCCCTGCACCCACCGGCATGTTCCCTGGCACACTTCATCCCATTGACCACGCCCACACCATCCCTATTTCAGCCTGTGATCTATACTAAATGGCTAAATATAGATTATTTTATAATACACAGAAAACATCTTGGCTCTGCATTATTTTCTTTGCATTAAGCTTAGTTCTTTTTCCAAATGTAGAACAATGTTAAGTTTTGTCCTTAAACTGTAAGCCTCTTTATTTTTTTTTTTTCTCTTGTTTTCAAAGTGTATCTCTGATCCTGCTGAGGCAGGAAAATGTGGTTTCATTTCATGAGAACTTGTAATAAAATTAAAAATTCAAAAATTGCCTACCCAAAAATATTACAGGCATAATCTTTTAAATGTTATTTTTCCCTGTTTTCTGTTTTCATAACAAAATACCTGAGGGTTGTTAATTTAGAAGGAAGATAATTTTATTCAGCTCACATTTCCAGAGCTTTGAATGTGTCACCAACTTTTGCCTAACTCTCATGAGGAGCTCATGGGGGGGGGGGGTGTTAACAAGGGGCAGAGGCACACAGGAGACACAGCCTGAAGAAAAACAATGGGGAGGTTACAGGTTCCTCATAACAACCCATTCTTGTGAGACCCAATCCAGCCCCTAAAGGTCGGCATTAATTCCTTCCCAAGATGGTTTCCTCAGTGCGTAGATACCCTACACTAGGGTCACGTCTGACACCTACCTATCTTAGAGATTCTGCCATGTCAACACCATGACTCCGAAGACCAAGCCCCCAACATATGAACTGTTCAGGAGAAGTAGCATCCAAGCCATAGCAGCCCTGTCTGAAGAATAAGCAGGTGACTGTGCGGGCAGCCAGCCTATCCGTCCTGGGAAAGACCAAGCACGCCCACATTCCTACGCGCTACCCCAAGAGCTGCCATCCACTTACAGGTTAGCCACCCACTCATTCCACTGATGCAATCAGAACAAAATTTGATAAGTATTTACTGTTTACCGTGTACTAAGCCATTCTGCCCTGTGCCATTAAAAAGAAATATTGATATAAGATTTATCTAAGTAGCTTGATTACATGTTCCAGTGAGATCCTTGGTGAACCAGTTCCATGTCTGCCCACAGTCATAATCACCATGGATTCAGCCACTGGGAAGGGTTTCAGAGGTCCCATGTCCAACCTTCTAATCCACTAAGATAATAAATACATGTTAGAGTTTCTTCTCTTTAGGACTCCACAGTCTAGTTAAGGAGGCAATATTTTTGAAGAGATGACATTAAATAAAATGAAAGGCGCTTTCATCAGTGTGTGACTAGCTGGTCTGTGTGCCCCAAAGGACCATTCTGTGTGTTAAGTGTAAACACACAATGAAGTGCAGGAAGTGGAGACTGGGGCAGAGCTCTGAGGCAGGGTGCTGTACTACACAGACAATGAGGCAGGAAGAAGACAGCTGGGCCTTTCCTCCTCTCATGGGCGCGTTCCCCAGTATGTCATCCCTCCTGTGTGCTAAGCACTAGGGATCCAAAGTCAGGAAGATAACCTTCCCTTGCGTTACGGCTGAAACTCAGGATGTGTGTATCTACTTATCTGCAAATTGGCTGACTCACTAAAATGCACATTCATTTTAAAACCATGTTAGTAGGGTTTTCACAATCATTTCTGGTAATATGCTGCGGTGGGGGAAAATATTTAGTTACCTTAAACACAGTTGAATGAGGTAACAGATGGCCTTACTGTCTCAGCTCTTTCCTAGAGTCCTTGTAAGAGTTAATGTATAGTTCTGTGTGTGTGTGTGCGTGCACACTTTGCTTTGAGACTGCTATTTTAGAAGTAAAAGAAAGCTAACGTGCGGTTCACAGAAACATGTTTGCCAGGTAAGCACATGTGGGCATAAGCCACCTGCACTAAGCACAGGTGGGCATGAGTTGCCTACAGGTAAGCAAGCACAGGTGAGCATAATTTACCTATAGTTAAGACTAGGTGGTCATGAATCACCTGCATTAAATACAGGTGGGCGTGAGTCACCTGCCGGTAAGCACAGGTGGGCATGAGTCACCTGCAGGTAAGCACAGGTGGGCATGAGTCACCTGCAGGTAAGCACAGGTGGGCATGAGTTGCATACAGGTAAGCACGGATGGCCAAGGGTAACAGTGATGTTGGTTGTGGACTCAATGTTCATGAGTCAGTAGTTTTGTCCTTTGGGAAAAGGAAATGTGCCAGTCTGGAGGTGAGTGTACTCCAGACAGTGCTGAAGAAATGTCTCCAGTGTAATGAAGGTGTGAACTAGGAACAAGCCTGAGTTCCCAGACTCCTGAGAGGGGGGCTGATGGAAAAGCAAACAGAAGGGCTAGGTGTGGCGGTGCACACCTTAAATCACACAGCTTAGCGGGCTGACGTAGGTGGGCAGATCCCAGTGAGCTCAAAGCCAGTCTGGTCTGCATAGAGAGTTTCCAGCTAGCTTGGGCTCCATATGAGACACTATCTAAAAACAAAACGAAGAACCAGAAAAGGAGATGGGCTATGATTCAGTGGGGGGAGCCCTAGTTCTAGTGTCATTTCTGTGGCTGCGATAGAATACTCTGACAAAAAGTAACTTAGGAGAAAAGGTATTTGTTTCAGCCTGTAATTCCTTGTTGGAGTACCATACTGAGGAGAAGTCAAGGCAAGAGTTCAGCACAGCTCCACACAGCCAAGAACAGCGAGACAATAATGGCAGCAGGCCCAGTACTTAACTAACCTTCCCTACTCTTAAAGGTACAGAGCCCCAAACCAGGATATGGTGCCCTTGACTCTTAGACTGGCCCTTTCCACATCAGTTATGGCGACCAAGTCAATCCCACACAGACAGACTCATAGGCCGACCGATGTAAACAACCTTCACGGAGGCTGTCTTCCCAGATTCTTCTGGGTTGTATCAAGTCAACAGTTAGAGTTATCACAGTGCATGCATACAGTCTGAGTCCACCACAGAAGAAAACAGGCTCATAGTCTGCCTTGATGTGAGGCTAAAAGTCAAAAAAGTTTAAGTCACATTGCGTGCCCATGAGGAAATGCTCAACATTTTTAGCTACTGTTTTATTTATCGCATTCCCTTCAAAGGCACACTCCCAGTGACCTCATTCCTCCCATTGCCTCCGGGCTTTACTACCTCCTAATAATGCCAGTCTCAACACATGAGCCTTGGAGACACAGTCCAGATCCAAATAGAACCTTAGCCATTGTCAGGAGACCAAAGTCTAAAGCTGGGACGAGGAAATATGGAAGAGCTCTGAGAGACGGGGAAGTGGTAGGTCTGACTGTATGTGACATTTGATGAGGAGAATGCTAAGCACTGGGTGGCTCAGTGGGTCAGGGGATACAGAAGAGGAGCGGAGCTGAGCGGAGCGGACCGGAAGGAGACGTCTTCAGTTTGGGAACTACCAAACCCGAGTACCTTCTGATGAGATACGTGGGAGCCACTGCATGTATACCTGGAGTTCAAGAGAGGGAATTTGTCAGTGTGCTGACCACTACTGACAAGTTGAGAAGGTGTCCATGACAGACAGCACCCAGGAACCCAAAGTAGAGATACTCAAAAATGGGACAAGAAATGCCGCTTATTTGGAACTGTTCATTGTGGATCTTTATGGGGCATGCACTATGTGTTATGCTATGAATTGAGATAGTTGAGTTGGCTGGGGCTGGGGGTGAAGGGAGAATAAAGAAACACAAAAATGGAAATCAGAAAGGCTACTCAGTATTTCACTAGAATATGGGAAATCCTAAAATGGATGGATAAATAAATAAGAGAAAGAAAAGGAGAGTTAATTGGTAAGTTGTAATTAAATCATGAATGCTTTGAAAACCAAAATATAAAGTCTAACCATAGGAGTACATCTTTCTTAGCATGATAAAACAACTAATCTTTGAAGGAAATATCTCGTGGTTCTGGGGTTCAAGGGCAGGGACAGCAGCATCAACTCAGGTCTGGTGGATTTCTCCGAAGATAGTAAGAGTACAAGCCAATGGGCATTCACATTGCCAATCAGTAAGCCAGAGAGCAATTCAAAGTTCAACCTCACTCTTGTGATGACCACAGGAGTTCAAGGCTCCCACCATGGTCACCGCAATCCCTTCAACTGCTGTTCTGCAGCGACCTCAGCACGTCTCACCAGACCTGCACTCATCAAGATCTTACGATCCCTTACTACTGCCACCTTTGGGACTTTGTTCATTCATTCATTCATTCTAGATTCTGGAGATCGAAGCCAGAGCCTAACACATGCTCCCCAGGCATGAGCTAACTTTGATGCTGTGGATCAGTCCCTGAGCTTTGCACTTGTGAGGCACATTCTCCACCACTGTTCTACATCCAGAGCCCCTGAGGATTTTTGAGCAGAGCAGTCTCACAGGCAGAGTTAGAATAGAAGGCTAAGCCTTCTGGCAGATGCTACTGCCGGCACTGCTGCAGCTAGTAGAATTTCATAATAGAATCAGGAATAAAAGTTAAGGTGGGCAGAACTGCTGGACATGGTGGATGAGGGCATGGGAGCATTATGTGAACAAGTAGTGGGTTTGAGGCACTGACTGGAGACAAGACCAGCATTTACAGAACTGCTCTGGAGGTAGCAGACCCTTCAGATTGCTAACACCTGCCACTTGAATAAGCGCAGCTTCTGGGCATAGCTAACATCAGCTCGAGACAGTGAAGGGGGTAAGAAGTAGGAAAGGAAGAAGGACAGGAAGGAGTCAGAGAAGGCCTCCTTAGTCTGAAGTCCTGAGGACTAGTTAGTCCCCTATGGACCATACTGCAGTCCCAAGATCATGCTGAGAACACACCTTAGAGTTCTCACCCCAAACTGTCTAAGCAGCGCTCAGTGCTGAAAAAGTTTTGAAAAGACCTTGAGAACTTGGTCTCACAGCTTGTCCTGGCTCTGTGATGTGCACGCTCCCTGGTTCAGAACCTAGGAGTTTCAAGATGACAGAATGTTTGAACCAAGCAAGGGATCTTTGGAAGCATGCGGCTCTGTATGGCTGCACGGGATGTGCACCAAGGGGTCTGCTCTGCCTATGTCTCCAGAGATATATCCTTGCTGCACCGTGACTGGGGGTGCACACACACCTGGCACAGGCTTCACCCCTCTGGTACTCCTCCACACCCTCTGCTTGACAGTTTCAAGCCTGTTCTCATTGTTCTCCCACGCATGCATCCTCGTCTCTAGGGAAGGGTCCCTTTCTGTCTCACTGGTGAAATCACTCCAGACCTGTCTCAGCTGTCTCTTTTCAGCCTTCAGGGAGATGACATTGACCTTCTGGTGATATTTTATGAATGTCACCTATTTGCCGGAGTCACAAGATGAGATGGGTACAGTGGTCTTCCTGGTACCACTATTCAAAATTGGTTCCAGTGCTACGGGGCACCCAGGGCACGACTAACAGCTGAGACTCTCTGGTTGCCCGGGGCATGGCTAACAGCTGAGACCCTTCCTGCAGAGGGTCTAAACGAGAGACATTGAGAGCTCACTGCTCCCCTCCCCGTGGTAGAATCCCACTGGACATTAGCAATGTGACTGTTTGATGATGCTTTTATCTCTGTAAAGAAGCTGGAACCCAAAGATGTAAATGACTCCTCAAGATTACACAGCTAGACTGAGAGATCCCGGGAACGGGGAAATCGTTGTCCTGATTCATATGCTTTCCCATAAGCCCACCAAGCCATCCAATGCTCACACAGTGGCCCTAATTAAGCCAAATGGACCACAAAGCCAGCCCAAATGGCATCAATCTGGGAAATGGAACAATAAAGGTCAGATGGGGGCGTGGGTGCAGCGAGGGGGATGGGAGGAAGATAAGAGGCTAGAGGAGAGAAGATGGTCGGAACACCTCATATGCACATAAACGTGTAAGATGTTGTCAGGCAACAAAATCAAGGGGAAAAAAGGCAAACCCATCACTGAGGAAATAAACTAACGAGAGCTTTCCTCCTGCTCTGAGAAGAAGCAAAAAGATCGCAGAGCCATGACGTGGCACAGTCAAACGTAGAATTCAACCTTCCAAGCCTGTCCCCAGCAGCCTACTGTCCCTGCATTGTCTGTGGAGGACCCCTGTCTCATCACCTTGTCCTCTGAGGAGCACTTCATGAACACTGTGTCAGGCGTTGTCACGGCATCCATTTTGTTTGAATGTGAAGGAACGGCATCCATTTTGTTTGAATGTGAAGGAACCCACCGTGATATCTGCCTTCCTCCGGAGGGGCATAACTTTCCAGCTAACTTTCATTTCTTGTTCTCTTTAGAGACAACCCTACTACCCAGTTTAACCTCAAAGCTCACGTGAATTCTCAAGATCTGAAGACAGCTATAGAGAAAATTACCCAGAGAGGAGGCCTTTCTAATGTAGGTATGTGACCCAGATCCGAGTAATTCTTCCTCGTTACCATGGTGCGCCTTATAATATTCTATATTGGGGGTGGAGGAAAAGAACTCATCAAGAATGACACAGCTTCTGTATCTTTCCTAATGTGTTACCACGGATTCAGGTACACAGTGATCCGAACACTCATGCCTCTGACTTCCTACCCATCCGGTTCTTTGGTTGCAGCCAAATTCCTCAAGCCTAGCAGGACAGCTGTTGTGACTACTTCATGACTGGCCTCTAAGCTGCAAACTAGTTAGTACTAAATTTTGTTTCCAGTTCTACTCAGGAGGTCCTTTGGGGGCGGTCTTGTTCCCATCAAAGGTGTAGTGGTGACTTTGCGGAGAGGTGACTCCCATGTTTGAAAATGAATCTCCTATAGTGTCTGAACCTTAGCAGGGGTGGATGCCACTAAAAGCCCAAAATCTAGTTCTCAGTGGGACAGCTCCGGAAGCTCCATTTTGCCTGTTTACCCAGAGATGGCTGCACAAGAGGGAATGTTTCCACACCAGCTGTGCCCAAAGACCAGAAGGAAGGCTGGTTGTGCTTCACGGAACTTCCAGCTCTTTAAGGCCAAAGAAATTCAAGAGCAAGTTACAGTAGTTTGTGTAGCGTGAAGCCGTGAGCAGAACTAAATTCCACAGAGCATCGTTGGAGTTACAGAGTGCCTGAATAATTAGTTCCCTCCCTCTCACCATCTCTGTAGTGGCGAATGCCGAATCCTTCACCGCAGTGCAATGCTAAATAAGCACTGGCCAAGTCACCAAGTCCGTGTCTGTAAACCCACATTACCTGCATCATAAGCATGATTGAAGGGATTGCAGATTTGTGTCAAATTTATCACTTACACAAGCAAAATTTCAATGAGGAAAAACCTAGCAAGGCATTCACTCCCCTGGTGAGGTCCGAGAGGTGTCCCAGTTGGTGTACATTTTCAGTGAGTGATCCGTTCTTGCTCTGCCTCTACATCATGCCGGAGCTGGGTGAACATAGCCTACATAACTGAGGCCCATGGGGATTTGGTCTATGGAGGAGCACAGAAAGGACTAAGGAAGCAAATAATGACTTCTCAAGGCGTTGTCCGAACAAGGGACAGTAAGGGCACTGCTACCTCTTCCAAGACCGGAAATCCCATTTTCCTGTCAACAAAGGTCTTTCTGTCAACAAGGTCTTTCCATGAAGCTGTCAGTGCAGAGCTCCAGCACCATGCCCTACACTCCCCATTCACACACACACACACACACACACACACACACACACACACACACACACACACACGGATCCATAGACTCTAAGTTAAGAGCAATGCTCTATGCAGCCATGCTAAAGCAGCTGGTCATCTCAGTATGCTCAGGAGGACCTAGGACATTCAGCAATAAAACTAGGAACGCTCTGCAAAACTGGGGCAGTAGGTTGAGCTAGTCATCCTGAGACCCTTGCACAGTGTGAAATACACACATGAGAAAGCATGCCAGAGACTTCATTATTCCTCATGACTGTGGCACTCAGACTCAGATGGAGAAAACTGTTGGTCTGGCTGGAACTCCAGGCCCCAAGACCATGAGTGATCTACAGAGCTGACCTCTCACAGCTAAGGCTTGAATCCAGCATGTTCCTTCCTAGAAGGTACATCCCACCCAGGGCCAGCCAGACCTGTGTCCTTGGTCTGGGACTGGAGAAACAGCCCCTCACTCAGGCTGTGAAAGGCCAGGATGAGACTAACGTCACTCCAAATCAGCCCCTCCCATCCCTGTTCTCAGACACAGCGTGGGCCTGTTTAGGGGCCTAATACGAGTCTAATACCCAGGCAGGAAAGGGGTCCTTTTGATCTCGTGGAAGTCTTTCTCCCCTGCTTGCTGGACCCTAAAACTTTCTCTTTCTAAACAAGAGACAATTAGAAGTTCTGGGTTTAAAAATGAAGCTGAGGAGAGACTGTGATAGTTGTACAATATTGTGAATACATTTACTGCTGCTGTGATATATGTGTAAAAATAGTTAAAGTGATATATACATATATATTTATATATATACACACATATATATACATATATGCACACACACACACCTTGAGGCTGAATGAGTATGCTTTTCTAGACCTCTTTGTGCATCTCTGATCTGTTCTTATATTCTTATTACCACTATCGTCTCAAGCACAAATTTTCTTCTTCATCTTCTCCTTCCAGGCCGTGCCATCTCCTTTGTAACCAAGAACTTCTTTTCCAAAGCAAATGGAAACAGGGGTGGTGCTCCCAATGTGGCTGTGGTCATGGTGGATGGCTGGCCCACTGACAAAGTGGAAGAGGTGTCACGAGTTGCAAGAGAGTCGGGAATCAACATCTTCTTCGTCACTGTCGAGGGGGCTGCCGAAAGGGAGAGGCAGCACGTGGCGGAGCCCAGTTTTGCCAGCAAGGTACACAACTGTCCAGTTATGGGGAGTGTCTAGGGAGCCGCTCCAGCACAGGAGCCGCCGCGCTCTGAAACATTCTCGTGACCGACCACAGAGCTGCTTTCTAGGCCTTGGAATGCTCGTGAAACTTGCAAACACCTAGTGGGGCCTCCCCTGGGGAACCTGGATTTGTTCTTTCAAAGCCAAACTTTATTGTCACTGCAGAGCCAGCAGCTTGCAAGCAGAGGGCAAGAGCGGTGTCCCCAAATTGTCACTTAGACCTCTCCTTGTTCCTCTCACAGCATCTAGGACCCCAAACAGCCAGGCAGACTTACACACACACACACACACACACACACTTGCATATATGTATACATATCCTGTACACACATACACACATGGGCTTACATGTATGGATATGCACACACACACACACACATATGCTACAAGTGAATCCAATCCATCTGACAAACAAAACAAAGGAATTCTACACTTCCCAGATCAGAGTGGCCATGTTCCTCTGCTACTCCTCGAAGGCCCCAGGGCAGTGGCATCCCAGAATTACTCCCGGATACCCACCTCACAGCTCTCAGTCCCTCCTGCTCTCCGGGCCCAAACCACCCCAGGCCTAAGATAGCCCTGTGTCACTGCCCCGTTCCCCCTTTGAGTCTCCCCAGTTTACTCTGAAGCACCCTGCCAATCCTCTGGGGTCCTTGATCCAAATCCTTCACTGTTACTGTTGGCCCTGCAACGAGGGCCAACCTCCCTTCCTGGTCAGCTTGCTGTGACCACCACATACACACTGTGTTCCACCAAACCGTGTCCCTTCCACAGTCAGCACCACCACTCTCCTGCTGTGACTTTACACAGACTATCTGTGGGACTCTCTCTCTCTCCCCACACTAGCCAGAACTCAGCTCTGTCCCATCATTCACCTACCTAGGCTGTGGAAAGTTTCATGAACCCCATTTAGACATTTATAAATCAACAAAAAATATTTCCTAGAAAAAACGTAAGTTACTTCTTGCTTAAAATAATTTTTGTCATTATACAAGTTCATTTGTAGCCATCAAGTCTGACCCTGCCAGATCATTAGTAAGATGAGGAGTGATGACCCACTTTCAGGACACGAGCCTAGTCACTTCTAAGAACATCTAACCAACTTGCTCAGGGGTTATTTGCCATTCCCTTCCATTTTTTTTCTGGAAGAAGCTTGGGCACAGACAAATGAGTACTCATTTGCCTAGAGGCAGGGTTGCATGGCAGGTAGAGCCTGGAGTTTACTCTGGTGCTCCAGTTTCCAGGGACTCAGAGATGTCCCTTCACAGCTGGCCCTTTGTTCCACGATGAGGGGCTTATGTTGCAGGATGAGAGTGAGAACCAAATAAAGAAACTGTAGGGGCATCTAGTGTGACTCCAACACGTGTGGCCCCTCAGTGAGTCTGAATCCATTCCGGCAGAGTACAGGGCTGCTCTGGAAACATCCCTGTTTGTGTATCAGAACAATAGCTTTATTTAGCCGTCCCCTGTGATGGTTGGGACCCACAAAGCTACAATACGGCTAGTTTCCTGCACAAATGAGTTGAGAAGCCAATGGAGATATAAATAAAAAGCTGAAAGCCGACACAGCACATCTCCCAGTGAATGTGTTCACTGGACCATTTTCTGCTGAGACAGGGACCCAGCTGAGAAGGGGAGGCAGGGAGTGAGTCCAGATGTTCCTGGAGGGTTCTTGACCTCAGTGGTACCCAGCCAGGAATCTGGAATAGACAAAAGTGTGCTCTGAAGTCTAATACAGGAAGTAGGACTCTGAAAAGCCTGCCTAGTGGTAAGGTCTTGGTGGCAGGCTTTGACTTGACTACTGATCTGGACTCCATCCTTCCTTTCTCTCTTCCAGGCAGTGTGCAGAACAAATGGCTTCTACTCCTTCAACGTGCAGAGCTGGCTCAGCCTTCACAAGACGGTGCAGCCCCTGGTGAAGCGAGTCTGCGACACGGATCGCCTCGCCTGCAGCAAGACCTGTTTAAACTCTGCCGACATAGGCTTTGTCATTGATGGCTCGAGCAGTGTGGGGACAAGCAACTTCCGCACAGTCCTGCAGTTCGTGGCCAACCTCAGCAAAGAGTTTGAGATTTCGGACAGCGACACACGCATCGGGGCCGTGCAGTACACCTATGAGCAGCGGCTGGAATTTGGGTTCGACAAGTTTAACAGCAAACCCGACATCCTCAGTGCCATCAGGAGGGTGGGGTACTGGAGCGGAGGCACCAGCACAGGGGCTGCCATCCAGTATGCTCTTGAACAGCTCTTCAAGAAGTCCAAACCGAACAAGAGGAAGATAATGATCCTTATCACTGACGGCAGGTCTTACGATGACGTTCGGATCCCAGCTATGGCTGCCTACCAGAAGGGTGAGCACTTTTACTAGAAATGTGGGCCCAGAAGCATCTCTTGAAAGGGGAGAGGACCAGTGTCCTTAGCGCACAGGGAGGATCTGCCCTTTCATGTATTGTTTCTGTCTATGACTTAAGAAAGTATCCACAAGGAACTGGAGGGGGAGTTCACTGGTTAGAAACTCTTGCTGTCCTTGCGGAGAACCTGGTTTCAGTTCCCAGCATCGCGTGGTGACTCACAGTCCTGAAACTCTAGTTCCAGGGGATTGGGCGCCCTCTTCTGATCAGTGTGGGCATTCACTGGGATTCTCTCATTTTCTTTGGCCAGACTTCTGATTTGGGGAACCCAGAAGGAAATACTCATTGTCAGTGCCTTTGCTTAGGGACATTTGCTTCATCCCACCTTTGTCTCCACAGGGGTGATCACGTACGCAATAGGCATCGCGTGGGCTGCTCAGGACGAGCTGGAGGTAATTGCCACTCACCCTGCCAGGGACCATTCCTTCTTTGTGGATGAGTTTGACAACCTCTACAAATTCGTCCCCAGGGTCATCCAGAATATTTGTACAGAGTTCAACTCACAGCCTCGAAACTGAGTTGGGAGCAGACAGAGGATGGCAAATGCTGTCCTACTGATCCTTGGAACTATCCCCAGTATTGTCCCTATTTGGGGGGGGAGGGGAGGAGGTGAGCGGGGGAGGGCTCTGATGGAGCTTGGGAAAATGCATTCGGTGTTACTATTCTTTGTCATTGGTGGTGTAAATGCTTCAAAACCTACCAGTTAAAAAGCTGGCTATCAGCTCTTAGGTTGAGTTCAAATACTGCATCGCTTTGCCTGTACTGAAGAATCCACATTTTGACAGTTGTTTTCAAAATAATATCTAGAGAGGCAAGTACAGCTTTTATGACAGCAGAAAGAACTGAGCGCTTATGAGAGTTTGTTTACATTTCTCATTAGAAACTCTGTAATTGTCCATAAGTTTCTTTTTATCGTTTTCTTCCTTTTTTTTTTTTCTTTTTTTCTGTTCTGTCATGAGAATGTAGGAATTGCTTAAATAAATGTTTCAAAGAATTATGTGGACTTTTTCTAATCGTGTGATGAGAAGTCTCTCTACGTTTGTGGTGAAGTCAGACTTTACTATTCCTTTTCTTGCAAAACAAAACATAGCAAAATAAAACAAAAACCACTATTAGATGTGGGTTTGTACTAAGGGGAAGTAAGAGGAGCCTGACTGAGCTTCAGGCCCTCACCCCAAGACACGTCTGTTAGCTTGTAAAATACACATGCAGTGCATGCACAGGAGGATTCAGAGATGGACAGGGGGGTGCATGCCTGTCATCCCAGCTACGACAGGCTGGGACAGGAGGATCACACGTTCAAGGCCTGACTAGTCAATGTAATGAGACTGTCTCAAAATATAAAATAAACATACAAACACTGTGGCTCAGTGGCAGGTACTTGACCAACATGCAGAGGGTGCTTGCTTTTAACCCTAGAACTTAAAAAATATTCAAAAGATTCCTAAAAAAAAGATGAGTATTTAAGTTTTGTTTTATTTTATGAAAATATGTATTGGGCTGGAGAGATGGCTCAGAGATTATGAGCACTGGGCACTCTTACAGATGACCTGGGTTCCATTGCCAGCACCTCTAAGGCAGCTCACAACCATCTGTAACTCCAGACCTCCAAGGGTTTCAGACCTGCATATGGTGAACAGATATACATCAGGGAGAAGGAGAATCGCTTTTGCTGAGGAGGAGAAGGTCCCGGCCTGAGAAGCCTGCGAGCTGCAGGAGAGAAAGCATACAGCCACGTAAGAATTGGGGAAGAGCGGCCCCAGGGCCCACCGCCCCGATTGGGTCTGGGGTAGCAGAGATGAAATATAGATTTTAGTAAGTAATGATTCAGGAATATCGGAGGGGAGGCTTTAGCAACATGGAAGTTTGGGAGTGGCCCAACTGTTAAGTTGCTTAGGGCATATTAAAAATAGCCCCCCCCTCTCTCTCTGTGTGTGTGTCTGTGTGTCTGTGTGTCTGTGTGTGTGTGTTTCATTCATGAATCTAAAACATTTGGGCGTGCCCACCACAGAGTTTAGAGTGGATTAACCAACTACCACGTCAACACTAAGCTTACTGAATGTCTTAACACCCGTAAACAATACAGCACCAATTAAAACTACTGTGGTCTGGGCTGGGACGTGGCTCAGTGGGTGAGGTACTTGCTGTGCAAGCAGAAGGACCTGAGCTGGGCTTCCCAGCAACCACTTAAAGGTGAATGGGTGGCAACACATCTCTACCTTAGCAATGGAGGGTAGAAACCGGCAGATCCGGGGCTCACTAACCTGCTGCTCTAGCCAAAGCAGCTCCATGTTCAGGGGGAGACAATCTCAATAATATAAGTTGGCAAAGCCACTGAGGAAACACCCTGATATCAATGTCTGGCCTCTATATGTACATTCATGGTCCACAAATACACGCACATGTACACACACGCGCACACACACACGAGGATTGGTCCCAGTGCACCCCCCATTAGTTCCAAATCCTCAGATGTTTAAGGCCTTTATATAGAACAGTATAGTATTTGCATATGATTTCTGCACAGCCTCTCTCTCATATACTTTACAGTACATCTAGATTACTTATCATACCTAATATAATGAAAATATATATTTCATGGGGCTGAGGAGATGGCTCAGTGGGTAAAGCACTTGCCACACAAGCATGAAGACCAGAGTTCAGATCTCCAGCACTGATATAAATGCCATGTGACTGTGGCAACAGGTTTCTAATCCCAGGACACAGGTTATGGAGACGGGACACCTGTAGCAAGCAGAACAGCCACTCAAGCTGAGTTGGTGAGTTTCTAAGTCCAATGAGAGACTCTATCTCAATGTATAAGGTGAAATGAAATTAAGGAAGGCATCCCACATCAGCCTCTGGTCTCTACGCACACACATGTGCACACACCCTCCCCCCACACACATATATTCCTACACATGTGAGTAGACATACATGTGCACAAAACATAAAACTTTAAACTATATATCATTGTATTGTTGGAGAAAATAACAAGGCTTGCAAATATTCAGGGCTGATAGTTTTGTTTTTTTTTAAATATTCTTATCCAAGATTGGTTGAATCCACGGATATGAAAAGCCAATTATTTTCTGGGATCTTAATAAAAAAAAATTGTCACCGGTAAGCAAACATTTTTTAAAAAATAATGTAATTTTAATTATTTTGGTGTGTCCTTTCATGCAGAAAAAAAATTTTTTCCACATTAGAAATTAGATGATCCTTGTCATGGTTTAAATTAAACCATGAGTCACGCTATTAGAAATTGTGGCCTTAGCCGGGCAGTGGTGGCGCACGCCTTTAATCCCAGCACTTGGGAGGCAGAGGCAGGTGGATTTCTGAGTTCGAGGCCAGCCTGGTCTACAGAGTGAGTTCCAGGACAGCCAGGGCTACACAGAGAAACCCTGTCTCGAAAAACCAAAAAAAAAAAGAGTTGCCTTGGTCATGGTGTCTCTTTACATCAATGAAAACCCTAACTGAGACAATCATCAACATTACTTTCCTTATTGCTGTGATAAAATACCAGACAAAAGCTTCTTTGCACTTAAAAAAGAAAGGTTCAGCTTGGCTCACGGTTAATGAAAGGGTACCTGGCCCACTGTGGCGGGACTGCATGGCACCAGGAGTGTCAGGTGGCTAGTCACACCGGGTCCTCAGGAAGGACACAGAGAGAAGAAATCCTGCCATAAGCTCGCTTCCTCATTTTTCACCTTTACTCAGTCTGGAATCCCAAGCCAAGGGAGGATGCCACCCACACTCGCGGTCTGTCATCCCTCTGACTTAAACCCCTCCGGAAGCTCCCTCAAAGGGCATTGCATTCTTAAGTGATTCCAAGTCCAGTGAGATGATAATGTGGGTGACCCATGATAGTCACCTGAGTGACGGGTGTACATGTGTATATGCATGTGTGTCTATCTGGGGAAGTGACATTTCTTCCAACTGGCCACTGACTACGTGATGTCAGCAGTTATGTGTATGTGCTGGGTAGAGGGAAGAACCTCGGGGAGTGGAGGCGCTATGAAGCTGTGATGCCATCAGACTTGTCTGGGCATGTGTTCAGATCGGCAGAAATGAGGACAGGCGTGAGGCTGAAAGAAAAATAGTGAGAGAAGCTAAAATACTAATGGTTATTTTCAGCCATTGAGAGAAGGTGTCTGGGAGGCATGCTGGGGACAGCAATCACAGAGCAAGACTACAACCAAGAGAGCTAAAGGTAATGTTTTAGTTAGGGCTTTTTTTAATATCTTTTTTTTTTTTTTTTTTTTTTTTTTTTTTTTGGTTTTTCGAGACAGGGTTTCTCTGTGTAGCCCTGGCTGTCCTGGAACTCACTCTATAGACCAGGCTGGCCTCGAACTCAGAAATCCACCTGCCTCTGCCTCCCAAGTGCTGGGATTAAAGGTATGCACCACCACTGCCCAGCTTTAGTTAGGGTTTTGCTGCTGTGAACAGACACCATGACCAAAGCAAGTCTTATAAAGGACAACATATATTTGGGGCTAGCATATAGGTTCAGAAGCTCAGTCCATTATCATCAAGGCAGGAGCATGGCAGCAGCCAGACAGATGTGGGGCTGGAGGAGCTGAGAGTTCCACCTCGGTTCTGAAGGCAGTTAGCAGAATACTGACTTCCAGGCAGCTAGGATGAGGGTCTTAAGCCCACACCCACAGTGACACGCCTACTCCAACAGGGCCACACCTCCTAATAGTGTCACTCTCTGGGCCAAACCATCACAGGGGATAAGCGTTTGGAAGAGACAGTGGGGACATAAGAAGTGAGGGGCCATGTCCTCCGCCAGTTTGACCCAAGAGGAGGCTGATGGGGAGTGTGGCTGAGTGTGTACAGAGTAGTTGGGAGATCCAGATCTTGGGAATGATGGAATTACATGGGCATGGATAGGGGTGGAGGTGGGATTGGTTGTAATGCTACCATAGCAACCCAAGCCATGCCCGGTGCTGTTGAAACAGATGACAGTGATAACCCAAGAAACAGTCATTCAGACACAGTCAGAGTCAAGCCAGCAAACTGTGCAGATACTGAGAGACAGGCATGTCAGTGTGTGCTCATTTGGTCGTGCTTTGCTGGGAGTTAAGACCCGCACACTCTTGCTGCTCTGGTCTGCATTTGGCCTCACTCTCTAGAGGCCCCAAGCTCTCCAGCCAATCTCCTAGAG
This sequence comes from Uromys caudimaculatus, assembly GCA_028551405.1. Taxonomy (NCBI): domain Eukaryota; kingdom Metazoa; phylum Chordata; class Mammalia; order Rodentia; family Muridae; genus Uromys; species Uromys caudimaculatus. Next base: position 8,558,242 of record CM052705.1, on the reverse strand, counting down.
CAACTCTGCCTTTCATAATGTGTCCTTAACAGAATATATATATATATTCAACAACCAAGCTTCTCTGGTACCCATGATATCTCAACTCCACTCAACCTAATTTTCCCACTTCTGAGAACTTGATGACCCCTGGCAGAAGTTTGTTTGCTGAGGTTGAAAGCTTTGCAGTGAGGCTCTGAAAAAGAGAAAAAAAAAATTGAGCCACACTGAAAAAGTTCAGATATTTCTTGTTCCTCTTGGCTCTTTAAATAACCCTTTTTGAACAGGGCAAGTCCTTCATCCTCAGTTGCTGTCTCAGAGACCAGTGTGAGTTTACAGAAAAGACAATCTTCCTGTGTCCGAGGAATTTTTTTCAGCTTAAAAGGAGTTTTCAAAAAATGTTATTTTCCAGTCAAAGTCCCAAGAAGGTCTCCCACTAGATTACATCATCACGTCTTTACCAGCTGCTGCTCATTTTATATTAACCACAATTCTATATTTATTTACTTGAGACAGGATCTCACAATGCATATCTGGCTGATCCAGAACTCCTATGGGGACCACGCTAGCCTTGAACTCAAAGAGATCTGCTTGCCTCTGCCTTCCCGGTGCTGGAATTAAATAAAAGCAAAGCGACCATACCCAGTGATCACTGTAATTTAATAAGTCTATTTTATTCACTTTGAGATGGTCTCATCATGTAGTCTAGGTTGGCCTCAAATGTATGATTCTCCTGCCTTAGCCTTCTAAGTGCTCAGCCTATAGGCATGTACCAGCAGTCCCAGCTCCATGAATAAGCTTTAGGAGAGTCCAGAAAGCATCAGGGTGAATGCTAGTATGTTCGACATCTGAAAGCAAGTCGAGTTTTGTTCTGCCTTGTGTATTAACCAAGAAAGTCAATGTCTGTCTCTCTAAAACTGCATGTTACTACCCTCAGCCCCCATGATGACAGAGTCCTGCTTGTCGCATTGCACATTATTGACTACTACAAAGCTCTTCGTATGACCAGGGAGACAGACAGCATGGTTCTAGGATCCATTTCTCTTTCTCTAGACGGGCTCCACTAAGGAAAGTTACTAAGCCATCAGCATACAAAACAAATAAGGTCAAAAGATCATAATTTCAAGGCAAAATTTCAGCCAGGCGGTGGTGGCGCATGCCTTTAATCCCAGCACTCGGGAGGCAGACGCAGGCGGATTTCTGAGTTCGATGCCAGCCTGGTCTACAGAGTGAGCTCCAGGACAGCCAGGGCTACACAGAGAAACCCTGTCTCGGGAAAAAAAAAAAAAATCAAGGCAAAATTTCCCTCCTTCTTTCCTTCATTCCTTTGTGTCTGTCTCTGTCTGTCTGTCTGTGTTCTAATTGAAAAATACTGAGCTGAGCTTTCTCCCTGCCCTCCCTCTGATACAAATGGGGCCTGTCAGCAGAAGCTGCCCAAGCAAGCAAATACTGTACTTGGCTTGGCAGCCAAGACTCTGCTAACAAATACATCCCTGCTGAATAGCTCCTTTCTGTGACCCCTCCTGCCTCACACTTGCTTGAGGTGAGTGGAGTGTATTCAGGTTAAAGGCAAATTTGAATCTGGGCTCCCTACAAAGAGCTTTTACACAACTGCCCTGGGGTACATACACCCATAGAGACCAAAAGCCATAGAAACCACACAGATGCTGTAACAAGACCTGAGATCAATTTCATCGTTATCCCACTGACATCCTTCAGCATCTGTAAACCTGTATCCTGACATCACCCAATTGACTTTTATCCATTGCCTTTGTTCTTTTTGGGGCTAATGAAAGGGAGTTTCTTTCCCACCTCAGTAGGACAGTTGTGTCACATTTTTTAAACCAAAGAGGGAACAAGCCGAAGGTTTCAAACTGCTATGGTAATGACAGGGTAAGATATGCACCAGGCAAAATTAATAAGCAGTTTTCTAAAGGGCAAAGTGGTAGGGTGATTTGTTTTCTCCTTAAACAAAACCAAAAAAACCACACTGTTGACCCTGGAGGACAACTGCAACATGGAATTTGAAAGAGTGGCTTCCCAGCCTGGTGGCCCAAGGGAACATACACATTCTTATTTGTGTTTTTGGAGTGGGGCACTTTCCTGCACTGGAAAAGCTACCTGTCTTCCTGGAGATCTCAGAAGTCAGCAAGGAGCACTTCTGGGAGAATACTGGTGGTACAGTACCAGTTTCCGGAGAAGCTGCCCACGTAGGCAGCAGCCAAGACTCCCATGGCAGGGTCAGTGGAGTTGTTCACAAGCAGATGTGGAGCAGGCCTGGATTCTGAGTGTACTAGTGGCAAGCCAACACCACTGAGTGGTTGCCGTCCATGTGACTTCACATCCACAGGCTGGAGAGGCCTAGGGACATTTTGGTGACAGTGGCATCTAATCATTGGCATCACTTACAAAGCTCAGCTGTGGGCCAATCAAGTGGTTTTATCCTCATCATGTCGTTGGACCCATACAATGTCCCTGCTGCTGAAGAAATGGTTCAGAACCGTCTTTCTTCCAAGCTTTTTCTAGAAGGGATGGATCTTGCATGTCTAGCAACTGTTGGGGGCCAGGAATGGCCACACAAACTACTCAGACACCAACTCAAATAGGGATGGTTTATTGAATGCCACACCCCAAAACTGATCAATCAGGGCCACAGGTCAGACTAAGGAGTTGACTTGACGTTAAGTCAAGAGCCTATAGGGCTAAAGCTGAGATCTACCAACATCTGTGCCAAGTTATTCCACCAATCAGGATTTAGGGAGAGGGATTTCCTTAGGAACATGTCTTTGTTGTACACTTATACTGCTCCCATTGGTTGGGGTGTTCAACTGTGGCAGGGGACTTGTCTTATCCAACATTCATGTCTTAACTTGCCAACTAAGATGTCAGTTCCCAGGGAGGTCTTGGGAACTTAAAACTTTTCTCAACCCCTACTCAAAGTGGAAGTCTAACTTCAAATAGTTCCTTATATCGGGGCAAGTGTCTGTCCTATGTTAGGGTCCATCCCAGGGACAGCTTATAAAGGCAAATACCATAAAAGCTTATGCACGGGTGCAGGAAGTGCTGCTGGGTGGTTGGTTCAGGTCCAAACCTACTGTGGCTATTTCTACAAAGCAGTTCTTCTGACTTCTATAGTGATTGGTTTCCAAGAGCACAGGACATTAACAGAATGTGTAATCAACTTGGGCATGAGAAAGTCTCCTAGTAACAGCAGAAACAACATATGAGAACATTTCCTTACAATATTAGTAACAGCACAAAATGGCAGGCTAGACAGGTAAGTTACGTAGGCCTTAACGTTTTACCTAGACCTTAACATTAACTACAGCTGGGAGTCTACCATGGCACAAATAGATTTCCATAGCTTGTTATATCTTCAATGAGTACTCCTTGCTTTCCATGGAGGACAGCAAGACACAGAGAGGGAGTTACCTGAGCTCACACAGGGAAGAAGGAAAACTTCCAGGAGCCCGTTTCCTGATGGCAGGTTCAATGCTGCCCGACTGCAGTGCCTGCCCTGCCCCCTGCAGCTGTCTCCTACTCCCTCCCTGCCAGTCACCCCCACCTCACTCTCTGCCCCTTACCCTCCCCACATCTCCTCAGCTCCACACACACACATATCTCCATGTCTCTTAAGATAATTTTTTAAAGTTGCTCACAGAATAACTGCCAGTGAGTGTGTATGCTCTGAGCGGCTGAGGAGTGGTCAGGAAAAGCAGGAGTCCTCACTCAGAGGGCCTCTCCTCACTTTAAAGAAGACATATCTCATTAATGACTAAATGTCCTTGAATTTCAAGGGACTCTAAACATTTGCAAGAACAAGGCGTTCTTAGAAGCAGATAGCTCTGAGGAATTTTCTTTAATTGACATTAACTCTTAACAGGGTCTTTGGTTAGTTTCCTTCAGCATAAGACAGTCAGGACTCTCAGGGGCCTTTCCCATACCCAGCTCCCTCCATGGAGCATGAGGGGAAATGGTTCTCCTCAGAAGCCCAGAAACTTTGCACCTCCACTTAGGCCACAGGAGCAGCTGCCCTCTGACCCTATGCTTGAGGGGCCTGCAGAGATGATCTGAGGAGCACAGCAGGGGAGGCAGTCCGTGAGGAGCGGTCCCACAGTCCCTTCTGCCTCACAAAGATCCCACCAAGCACCTCACCTTCAATCTCCCTGGTTTCCATGACACCTGGAACTTCTCCCATACCCCTTCAAGCAGACAGCTGTGGACTTACAGATGGATCCTCTGTCCTCTCCAACTGGTGACCCACCTCTCCTATGCCTGTCACCTGGCTCCTTTTGTGTAAGTGTTGTCCTATGGGACATGGAGCTGGCATTATGCTTAATATGAAAAGAAGAAACTATCTGAGGGCCTTTGGGTGCACTGTATATTAAGCTACCAAGCCCGCAGCAGTGGGGCAAGCCACCCAAGTCATGGCAAGCTTGGCCACAAAACAGCCACTGATGTTTCAGTTGCCCTAGGAAGTGCTGGCGGCCACAGGGCCTCTGGGAGGTTTCTGACTTCCAATCCTAGTGTTTCTCCCACTTCAACAGCAGGTGACCTGCCAGTGAGTGGCCATGTACATTTAGAGTCTCTCCTTCGACCTGTGACTTGCCAACCACACTCACTTCTATTAGGGGCGGCCTCACACACACACCTTGGTCTGGGACTGACTATAGCAAAATTGTATCTTAGGAGATCAAAATGTCCGAGATTCTGAGGCCACAGCTCACCCTGAGATGTGAAGTGGTCCATGAGGCAGCTCTCAGAGCTCATGTTTACCCATTTCTATGTTTTATGAACAGGCAGTGGATTAAAGAAGTGCACTCGGGGATTAAAAGTCAGCTTTCTTAGCTTTTCCTGAATGAGGCACTATCCATAAACCCTCTTCATTTTCTGGAAAAATACTAGGAATGGAAAAAGTTCGTTTGCCTTTGGTAGGATTTCTTTTCCAGAGAGGTGTCTAAATAAATCACCTGGAAACAGCCAGGTTATGGATGTCTCTGAACTAAGGAGTCTTTGTATGTGGAGCTTTCGAATAGCTGGTTGAGACTTCTCAGTGAAGTTTCTCACCCCGAGCCAGCCTGATAACAACTATCCATGGCTTCAGGTGGTCAAAGCCAGGAAAAGAAAAGAAACGAAGGTCAGCCCCTCCTGCGTAGTTTTCAGATGCCTGGGAACCTCTCAACTGCTTTCACATAATTTAGCCCAATTAATTCCCACACCGACATTCCCGGCAGTAATAGAAAATAGAGACTTAGAAAGGTCATGTAACTTATCCCAGGGACACACCAAATCCATCTCAGGAATTATTTAAGTACTGTGGAAAAAAACTCAAAAAACTTAGCAACGTTTAATTGAATGAAATACAGTTTGAGAATTGCGTGGCCCTGGGAGCCAGAACTGAGTCACAGAAACCTCTAGGCGGCAGTGTGGTCAGATGCTAGGCAGAAAAGAGAGAGACACAGACACCAAGAATTTACATGTGGACATTGCCTCAGACCAAGTGCGTTAACAGTAAATACAATAAAAACCATTTACCAATATCTTGAGAAAAAATGTCTAATGTTCCCTTCTTTAAAAAATAAGCTGAAAAGTTATGGAACAAAATAATACAATGTTCTGAGTGTTAATTTATACATCCTGATTAGCAGAGTGAAATGAGCCTAAGAGGGACCTGAGTTAGCTTTGAAGGGTAGAAAATATGAAACATATTTCAAAGTCCATTACAGTCAAAGTATTGCCAAATCACTAATTAAAAGGAACTTTCTTGGAAGGAGCCAGAAGTCCCGGGGTTCTTTCCTTACTGAAGGATGTTTGATTTTCTTTGGTTCTGGAAGTAGACTGCTCCCAGCACCTAGGGAAGGGCTAAGCATTTCTCATCAGCCCATGGTTCTTCCTGGGCGGGAGGAAGCATTGTCTCTCCTCAGTCACCTACTCCAGATGCTGCCAGAACAGAACTCAGGATTCACAACAGCCCAAGCATCTGGTCCACTTTAGTCCTTTTAGAAGCAGAAGCATCCAGTGTGTTTCTTCTTGATATAGATTGTGAGATGCACACTGTTCATATAAATAAAGTGTTCATTCTTGCTGCTGGGTATTTCATGTTGAACAAAGGTGTTATTGTCCATTCTGCAGATGAACAGGTGAGTAGTCTTTGGCATGAGCTAAAAGACTGGTGCCATTCCATTTCTCCTAGTAAATGTATGTATGCTTTTATAGGGTATACACCAGCCAGAATTTCTAGATCCTAGACCCCATGTGTGACCATGGAAGCTTGAGTTGATTATGCCAAGTGGTTTTTCTGTGTGTTTGAACCTCTGGTTACCCCTATTATTCAATTGGGAGGGAGGGAGGGAGGGAAGGAGAGAGAGAGGGGGAGAATATGAATCTCAGAATAGAACCAGGACCTCGTTGAGTATCACGCATATTGATATCGGCTATATTCCCAGTCCTCAGCAAGCTAATAAGACTCATGAATATGGATATTGAAACCCAAGGGACTGGAGGTCTGGTTCTGAGGTTAAGGGCACTTGTTGCTCTTGCAGAAGATCTGTATTCGGTTCCCGGCATCCACGTGTTCGCTTACAACCATCCTTAGTTCCCATTCCAGGGATCTAATGCTGTCTTCTGAGCACACGCCAGGCATGCACATGGTGCACACGCAGGCAAAACACTCATTTCTGTAAAACAAATCTGAGGAAAGTTTTGAAGCTGTAACTAAAAGATTAACAACTAAAACATATTTTAAAAGGAAAACACATTGTGCTCAAGTGGGCTTTATTCCAAGGGGTGCTCTGGTATCAGAGCTTTGCACACATATAACCCAGCTGGCCAACAACCTTTAAAAAAGATTTTTACTTCCAATGTGTGTAGGTGCAAGCACATGAATGCAGGTGCCTCTGGAGTCAGCAGATTCCCTGGAGCTGGGGTAACAGGCAGTTGTGAGCAGCCACACGCGGGTGCTACAAACCAAACTTGGATCTTCTGCAAGAGCAGTGTGAGCTCTTAGTGTCTGAGCCACCGCTTCAGTCCCACGCTGGGGAAGTAACCCATGAGCATATCAGAAGATGCTGAGAAGGCATTTGATAAGATTCAGCAGCTATTCCGAATAAAACTGGATCTGTCTTCATGAACACTGTAAAGCTGGCTGAACGGCTAGCAGCATGAACATTCCCAATGCTGTGCTGAAGCCGGCTCCACTAGAGTCAGGCGCAGATGGGGCCTCCCGTCATCATTACTTAAGACCAGATGGGAGTCCCAGGCAATTAAGATTTCAGTAAAGGAAACCATCAAACATCAAAAGATAGCAGAGTGTTTTCATCAAGTATTATTTCTAAACCCCCAAGGTACGCTAGAAAAAAAAAACTACTAGAATTAATAAAATTTAATGTTTATTCTAAACAATATATATTTATGTAGAAACAATTGTTTTGTTATAAAACATTAAAAATAGAAATGGGGAAATTCATTCATCATAATGACTAATAAAAGCATAGTAGTCATTTTAAAAAAACTCAAATCTTATTAAAGTTATTAATAAGATAGAAACAAAATGTTTTTCTTAGCTGAAAAAAATGATATCCTATATCAAAATTTCCAAAATAGTTTTAACCACTAATAGTATAAAATTGGAGTAAATAACAAATTTCAAATTCCTAAGAATATGCAAAAACATACCAAAAAGAATGGGGGTAAAGTGTGGGGTAAACTATGCTGTGCTGTACTATAAACCACTGTAAATAAATATAAAGCTGCTGTAGTTAGATCCATTTGCTGCCACCTATACAGAGAAATAAACGTAAAAATAAAAGCACACCGAGAAACGCCACTATGTATAAAAACTTCACCATGCTGGCATTTTAATTCATTGAGAAAACCTTATTTAATAGTGCGGGGAGGGGGGGGGTTTACTGGATCCCCGGCTTGGAAAAATAGAAAAACTACTTTCATTCTTTATAAAGTTTAAATGAAGTTCACAATTCAGTGTAGGGAGCTGGAGTGATGGCTCAGTATGACCATCTTGTAGAGTCACCAGAATCGCCTGTAATTCCAGCTGTAGGCAGACAGCTCTGGCCCTAAACATATCTATCACCTCTCCCACAACACACATATAATTCAAAAATAAAAATTTAAACATTTAAATTATTAAATTTAGAAGAAAAAGCTTCAACCCAACTCCTCAAAATAGCGGTCATTCTTTGGATGGGACAGGAAATGATGGCCTTAAATACACAAACTTCTTAGAAGTGTAGGCCGGTCGGTGGGAGGGCTCATTGATAAAGGTACCTGCTGCCAAGCCTAATGACCCAAGTTCAATCCCCAGAACCCACAGGGTGGGAGAAGAGAAAGGACCCCTAAAAGGTTATACCCTGACCTCCACAGAAAAGCTGAGACACGTGCACATAAAGGATTGAAAAGGTAAGTTTTAGTCTTTTATAGACTTTTTTCCAAAATGCCTACATTTCATAAAATAATATACTCATATCCTGCAGGGTGGTGTTGGTGCATGCTTTTAATCCCAGCACTCAGGACACAGAGGCAGGTGCAGCTCTGTGAGTTCAAGGCCAGCCTGGTCTACAGAGCAAATTCCAGGACAGTCAAGGCTACACAATGTTTTGAAAACGTGTGTGTGTGTGTGTGTGTGTGTGTGTGTGTGTGTGTGTGTATGTGTATGTGTTCATAACCTAGTATAAAGTTTTGAATGGCAAAAGGGTATACACATCAACAGAAATATCACAGACTGGGAGAAAACATGCAAATAAAAGATTATTTACATGATATGAAAGGGGAACGTAAAATGTGTGTGTGACCTTCCTTCCATCCCTCCCTGATAATAGCATCTCTTGCCAGCAGGTATAGAGAAGAAAGTGTTTCTACACACTTGCTGATAGAAATGTAACTTCTTCCGGCCTCTTTTGGGCACAATCTGTCAACATGGATGAAAAAAATTAAGTATATACAGTCTTCTGTACATCAGTACACTCCAGGGAGCCTCTTCATAGAAATAAAGCCGTGGAAATCACAAATATACACACAGGAATGTTTATTGTAGCAGAGCAGTAGATATAACAAGGTGGTTATCCACCAGTATAGGAAGAGGGTTAATAGATGATAAAATGTCAACAGCACCGAACAAGGCAGTCAGTAAAAGAATGAATGAAAAGCTGTGGGCATAAAAGGATTCCCACTGTCACTGGGGAAAAAGGTGAGATGCACAGGATCCTTGATTTCATTTACTTACAGTATGCTGGCTTACTTATAAAAAAGGCTGCACACGCATGTTAAGAGATTTAGAGTTGGGCACAGTAGCACACACCTTTAATCCCAGCATTTGGGAAACAGGCAGGAGCTCTGTGAACTCGAGGTTAGCCTGGTCTTCACAGTGAGTTCCATGGCTACTACTGAGAACCTGTCTTTAAAACAGCAAAGAAAATTAAATAAACACATAGCAACACAAAGAAATTGAGAAGTGATCCATGTACATATAGACTTTAAAGTGCTCATTATGTACAAGAAATTAGAAAAGGCAAAGTACAGAGAAACACAGAGGCTGAGCCAATGCATGCACGGATGCACCCACACTTGGATGAACTGCCAGAGTCTTCTTAGGAAGGCAGGAGTGAATGAGCATAGTGGAAGGGGACTGATTTTGAGTGTACATCTTTAAATAGGCATCCATTTAATAGTTTGTGTTAATTACATGGACTATTTGTGTCACAGTTAGCCAGAGATACATCAAACGTGACTTTCTTTCCTCCAGCACTTGCCTGTAATATTCCACGTATTTTTTTAAAGAATTATTTATTGTGTACAGTGTTCTGGCTGCATAAATGCCTGCACAACAGGAGAGGGCACCAGATCTCATTATAGATGACTGTGAGCCACCACGTGGGTACTGGGGATTGAACTCAGGACCTCCGGAAGAGCAGTCAGTGCTCTCAGCCATCTCTCCAGCTCCATTGCCATGTATTTTACTCATTATTTGTGTCTCTGGCTGGTGTGGATAGTGTGTCAGGGAAAGATTTTGCCTAGTCACTGTCAGGCTCCCAGAGTGACACACAGAGACAGAGTGTGGAATGAAGGAATGTCCTCAACAGGGTCAGAGACAACTCCTCTCCCACGTGCATGGTCCAGCCCAAGATGGACAGGCCGAGAAGGAAGGTATAGAGGAGTTGCCTTGAGTAGTCTGTTGCTACCTAGAAGTTAAGATCCAAATTCTTCCCAAGTCAGGGCACAGACCTCAATCTTAGGGTCACACACACCCACACACTTAAATACATTTGAGCATTATCACATGGCTGGCAGGGTAGCTATGTCCCTGGCCATACTGTGGAGGCCAACCCCAGCTGCTGTTCCTCAGGAACAGGGTTCTCACTGGGTTAGAGCTTGCCAACTTTTGTAGAAGGGCTGCTCGCAAGGCCCCCTCGCCCACCAACCCTTCTGTGACTCCTCAGAACCGCACCCTAACATTTTTATATGTGTGTTTGGGGATGGAATTCAGGTCTCCAGGATTGCAAGGTAAGCACCTTACAGGATTAGCCATTTTGCCAGCTACCCCATCTCCCACTCTTTGTTTTGAAATTATGCGTGTGGGCCTTTATGTGGCCGGAGGCATCAGACTGTCCTTGAGTTGGACAGGTGGTTTTGAGTGAGCGACACTGGTGCTGAGAACCACACTAGGGTCCTCTGCAGGAGTGGTAAGTGCTCTTCTGAGCTTTCTCTCTAGCCCCTGAAGGGTTTTGGTGACTAATACAGATGTGGAACTTTGAAATAGGTTCTTCACTATTCAGCCAACAAATATACGAATCCTTTCTAGGTAACACATCACTAAGCAAAGTGCGAAGGGGAAATATAGAGAAACCGAACATGCTCCAATGAGCTTACAGAGACAGGAGCGAGTCCTTGCTTTATCTTGTTAGGTGATAGGTGAGCAGCTGGTAACAAAATGTGAGCCGAGGACAGAGGAGAACCAAGACACGGTACTAAATACTGTCATGATGGGTACTTACGGTGCGCAGAAAGTTCTGAATGCTTTCTAAAGATGATGCATACATTTTAGCACCAATTCCTTGTGAATCTTTGTACTTTCAAAGATACACAAAATAAAAATTTAATGTGCTCATCAGCAGAGACAAAATGTATATAAACTACATACTGAGAGCACAACACTGCTTGGGACCATAATCAAATTCAAATATAAAACTAAACACCTGTAATCAATAATCAGGTGAGTATCCCTAAGCAGTCTACATAAATAAAAGAGCTCACGGCTTTGTTTAAAATGCTCACCACTGGAGGGTGGGTGTCTCTTCAACACACAGATTTCATTTTCGTTGGCTATCTATCCACTGCTAGGATTTTACTGGAACTTGGTTTTGCTTTTTGTTTTGTTTTAATTCATGCACAAGGGTTGTACACTAATCCCACCAATAGTACTGAATTTCATTCACTTTTTTCTCCACAGCCTTGCCAGCACAATGGGATGGTATCTAATCACTAAAAAGGCATGAAATCCTGCCATCTGCAACAGCATGTACAGGCTGAAGGCCGTATTAGAAGAAGTGGCAGATATAAATACAGACACTGCACTATCACCTACACAGAAGCACCTCAATTGAAGACTTCATAGTTGTTATCAGACACTGATAGTAGTGAGAAATTCTGTTGTTCCGAAGAACAGCAGGGTGAATTAACAATAATGTATCTTAAAGACTAGAGACGTATTCACCACATTGAGTTAAGTTTAAGGTGACAGGTATGTAATTACCCCGAGTTGATAACTATTGGATGTATACACGCATCAAAACACCACATTGAACTTCATAAATATGCACAAGTATAAACTGGAAAGGACCGAGCTTAGAAGATGACTCAGTGTTAGGAGCACTGACTGCTCTTCCAGAGGACCCAGCTTTGATTCCCAGCACCCACACGGCAGCTTACAACTGCCTGTAACTCTAGTTCCAGGGATCTAATGCCCTCTTCTGGCCTCCGTGGGCACCAGGCCTGCTCCATGTACACATGTATTCCTGCAAGCAAAACACTCATACACAAAAATCTAAAAGAGGGCAAAAGGAAAAGGAATGAGAGGAGACCTCCTGAGTTAGAAGCAAGCCGGACTCCTCCTGAGATGCCCCAGGGAACTGAGCAGGTCGTTTTACTAAAGAACGTCTTCCACTTAAATAAATCCAGATTACATGCTGCTTCCGTTCAATCTGCGTTCTTTGTAAACATCACCTGGCAGAACCTAACTCTAGTGCTGATAGCCCTGTGAGAGGACCCTTCTAATGAGAGTTTCCCTGAGTTATTACACTCGACGTAAGCTTCATGTTCGTTTTAATCTATATCCGGTGGTACTTTACTAGCCAGGTTTTAGAACACTTGGTGTAACTTTTTTTTTTTTTTTTTAAATAACTAAATAGAACCAATGTAAGACAAAATCAGAGCCTTTGGTTTCTGAGATTAAAAGAGATCATCTTTCAGCCCTTTAAGGAGGACTGGAAGGCACAATGCCCAGGTCACAGGCCTGGCTGCTTTTCTTTCTTAGTGTGGCAGTTTTTTTTTCTTCCTGTTATCAGCCAAGTTACTGCAAACAAACTGCTGCTGAAATCGCTTTAGCTCTAATTCAAGTTTCTTTATATATGAGAAAAGTTACTTTCGTGGTCATGCCAGACAGGAAGGAAGAAGATGACAGTATGTGTTAGCAGTCCACACACGAGCTGCCTTTCTCTACATCACCAGTGGCACACAAGTTTGCTTTCTGGGAACTTTCTCACTTGGGGATGGCGGGCCTTCCTAACATGACCCTTCCTTTGCTGATGCAGTTATGTAAGTATCTGATAGCCTGTTTTCTTATTGATCTGAGACTGGGAACCTGGAACATAAACACTATGGCACATGGAGAGCATTCTGAGTGCTGTGTAGCAGAGATCTTGCTGTGAGCTCTTTCCATCATTGGGCTAATTATCTTTCTGGATAGAAGGTGGAGTTAGCATCTGGACCACTTTCTATGGAAGCTGAATGACTAAAGCCAACTGAGGAAAAGGGCACTGTCTGTGAAACAGGAAAGAAACAGGCCTAAGCGAACTGTCTGTGAAATAGGCCTTTCCTATGAGGACACTGCAGACTGTTCTCGCGAACATTACCAGATCTTTATTCAGGCCTAACCACAGCTACCAGGACCTTTAACTAATCTAGAATCAATGAAGACACCAGCAGTCTTAGGACTTTGTGGGCTTCTAAATTGTTCTCTTTTAGTGGAGCTGTGTTAAGGCTTTGAAGTCTTAAAGATACAGCTCAGTGACAGTGCTGGACTGGCACACATGAAACACTGGTTTGGGTTTGAAGCCCAGCACTGAAAAATATATAAAACATACCACCACCACTACCATCACCCTCCCTCAAAAAACTGTCCCAGAAAATAAGGATTCATAAGTTTCAGAGCCTCATACTGCATTGCTTTACCAAACTGAGTGTCCTGGCACATGGAAACAGAGACACGCCAGACTCCCGGGTATTTCTGAGAAGTACAGAACAGGGCTAGTTTCTTAGGAAACCCAGCACAGATCATATTGGTTACTCTGACCCTAGACTGACCCCAGGGTATTCAGCAATTCCCCCATAACTCTTGAGTTAGTTCTCTTGATCTTCCAAGGTAGATTGTTCCAAGATGATTCCAGCAAATCATGTCTCAGCAAATCATGCTCCTCTTTAAAAGGGCAAGTGGGGATTTCTGATAGTACTGAATAGATGCGTACACCAGAGACAGATCCCTCATCGCCACACCAATACAGACAAAACAGGCTCAGGGACCAGAAGAGGCCTCCTTTACATTCCATGCTGTACGGTGAACTCAGACTGTAACAGACATCCTGAGTCCTGGACAGGATAAGACCTTGAAAAGGAATGGTTGACTTGTGGGTCAGAGGATATAAACGATTCTTGGTTGGTAAGTAGCCCAACAAAGGGGGAGAACATTAAATTTACATGTGTCTACAATTTAAAACAATTACCTCAACACTTGAGAATAGGAACCATTAGGTAAGTATACATGCCACATGTCCCTGGAAGTAGTACTGAACTAATCTCACGGGGTATTTGAATTTTACCGGCTTTCCGCAGGTCCAAAGTGCTCATAAGGATGAGCTTTCCTACTTCCCATGGTGTGTACCTGAGGATGTTGTTACTCTGCACATGTATCCACTTTGTCTAGTACTCTTCAGTCTCTCTGCATCCTTCTGTAAGCCCTCTAACAAAAGGCTCAGATATTAATGTATTTTAACTGATTGGTTGCAAAGTTATGGCTAGATTCCAAAGTTCACACAGTCCAATTCACAACACACCTGTGAGCACATTAACTATATTTGTACACTTTATTTAAAAACAAATAATACACTTAGAGCCACCAAAACTGGATATCATTATTAGCTTATCCATACCCTGAATTTACAAAAGAAACTTCTTGCACCACACAAATTTGCATTTGGATTTACATTAATTGATATTATAACTAAAGTTTAAGATACCTGAATATCAAACAATCTGGCCCAGGGCTCACCAGTTGGGGTTTGGGTTGAAGAGAAAGGGTTATTTAGGAATCTGAACTGATGATACCCTGAGATCCGCTCCAGTAAACTGATATTGAGAAGACATAAAATAAGTGGTAGATTTTAGTATTACAAAGAAGTGGGTCTTCCTAAAACAGGCATTGGGTCATACAGCTGGGGAGGGGGCACTCCTTAATCGGGAATTAAACAAAGTGTGAAGGGGGCTCTATTTGTTTTCTCACAAGGGGCCAACACCAGCCAAACAATGAAGAGAAAGCAGGAGAGTGGACATGGCAGACCCAAGACCTCCTAATGCTGTTTTATCAATCTCAGCAGCTCTCCACAGTCAACTCAAAGCTCAGTCTCTGAGACCCTCTCAGAAAGACCTAACATACAACGGGTAAAATCATTCTACACTAACAAGGCACTCACTGGTTCACAGCCTGGTAAAAACCCAGGCAGACAGTAAAGTTAATCTAAATTAACATGAACTTTCTAATTTGCACCAGAGGGATGAGGAGCATGTGGTCCCAGTTAAATAAAATCTAAAGCTCGACTAGCCAAGATCCAGAAAAAAATTCTCAGCACCGCTTCAGAAACATTGTCAGATAAAGAGTGGGATCGAAACGATCTCTTCTGGTCTAACATAACCTTTTCAAAATTAAACACACAACAATAAAACGGATATAAAGGTTCTGTTCAATCCTTGGTCAATGTGGCGTCCTTCCACGGACACAGAGACCTAACTGCATGCCTGATATGGACAATTACAAAGCAAAACTGACTCAAGTTGTTGATGATTTACTCATTTTCTGACCTTCCACTGAAATGGACTTAAAGAAATAATACATTTCACACACACACACACACACACACACACACACACTTCATCAGATACTTTTGTGCAACTAGAGTCCCAGTGTCAAACATCCTAAGTACTACAATATAAACAAAGTAGTAACATATTTATAGAGGCATTTTCTAAGTCAATAAAGTGAATAATTATATACTCAAGAGTGCTGAAACACTATTCAAACAATTAAAGTAAGCCAAATAAAATTATACTTTTCTTTCAAGGTAAACTTTTTGTTGTATTGAGACAAGGGTTCATTTAGCCCAGGCTGGCCTTGAACTCCTTATACAGCTGAGGATGATCTTGAACTTGTGACTCTCTTGCCTTCACCTCTCAGGTGGTAGGATTACATAAGAGTGTGCCACTATGCCTGGAGTTTCAGGTAAATTCAGTAATAATTTGATTCTTGGTTAAAAATATCGCACAGACATAACAACCGGGAACCAACTCCCTCCAAAAAGGAACACTGATGGTATTTCAAAGCCATCCTTAGGAAAACAAAAGCAACAAAGTAAACCAAGCAAAAAACAAAAAAACCCTAAAACTAACCCTACATGTTACAGGCTGCCTTGTGACAAACAGCTGAGATGACAAAGCCTGAGAAAAGCACCGACAGATGTTTAAGTTGCATTAACCATCATCTTTAATGGCAGACAGAGCTGTTCTACCTAGAATGGCGGCAATGACAGTGAGGTAGATATGAGAGAGGCCATTTCAATTCCTCAAGACTACTC
This sequence comes from Uromys caudimaculatus, assembly GCA_028551405.1. Lineage (NCBI taxonomy): Eukaryota > Metazoa > Chordata > Mammalia > Rodentia > Muridae > Uromys > Uromys caudimaculatus. The sequence goes on along the minus strand of CM052705.1, from coordinate 8,542,133 downwards.
GGAGGTGGAGTTTAGTTAGTTCAAGTGTTTCATCTAAAAGCGAGTTTATTGGTTCAATCCTCATCATCTAAGAACTTTATGCCATATTCTTGTGAACAGGGGACACACATGAAGCACTAAAACGTCAAGCTTTAAAAAATTACAATACCAACAAGAATCCCATAATTCTGAGGAACCAATAATTTGTTATCTGAAATTGATTTTAATTTAAAAAAAAAAACCTAGCTATTTATTCTTTACTGAATTTTCTACGAGCTCACATTTACAACTCTTGGAAAGCACATAAAGTGCCCAGAGGAGCACGACTATGCGGAAATGCCCCCTCAAGTCTTGGAAGTAGAATCGATACATTAAACGACACTGACAGTCACAAATCAGGATCTCCACAGATTGGCACACACACACACACACACACACACACACACACACACACACACACACACACACACACACCATCATCACCACCACCACACGCTCTCTCCCCCTCCCACCCCACACAGATTCAATCTTCACCCTCGCTGTAAGGCTGCATTGTAGGATTTTTAAAAGGCACCTCTCACTTTCTTCTAGCTATTGCCTTCTCGATGACACATTTTGTCAAAAAGCTTCAATGTTCAATGGGAATAGTTCAGTTCTGAGAATGGAATTTTTTCAATTCACATTTGAATAGCCAGGTTTTCTTACATTCAGATTTTAATAAACTAGAATGACAGTCTTTAAAACAAGCATGCTAGCCTATAATGAATATAGTATATACAGTATTTAAACACTTGGAACTATATATTATACTGTAAAAGCAAACAGCACAGCACTCGTCAGACTCACCAGCTTCTGAGTATACTACCTCCAAAAGTGAAGACACAAACAGTAAAATGCACCCATGGTTTAGATAGGTATATATAGTCTATATATTATATATATCCATATAATATATATAATATATATTTATAAAATATACATACATTTTAGACATCTTTCAAATAAAGAATCATTATCTCCAAAAGAAATTTATAGCAAGAATACTGAAGGAATGGAAGTCAGATAAACAAATAATTTCTCACAGAGTTCATTATCAGTGATACAGTTCAGTTTCCCCCTTTTAGTTACAACTAAATGATTACAAAAGCTAAATACTGTGCATAACTAATTATCTGTTTAATGGCAAAAATTGATAACTTTGTTCAATAGAAAAATACTGAAGGTCATTACATCACTTATCTGTCTATGGTTCGAGTAGCAAATGAGCGCCAAATGACGGCTGCATTTGAGAAGTACTGTAAGCTCCCGGAGACATACCCATAGCCCAGGAAAATAAGGCAGGGACCTAACCTACCTGCTGATTTTCATATTATTCCAAAACAGCTCACCCAAAACATTTACAATCTGGTAAATATTCATCAAAGTATTCCAAGGATTTTGAATCTTGAATTTGTTCACCTTGTGACTTTTCAATAGAATGGGGAAAGTCAAACACATGTGCATGCTACCATCCAGCTGGAAGACAGCTTTGGCTCATTTCTAGGGTGACAGCAAACAGGGCTAGTCTGAAGAATCTCTTTCTATGTGCAGTCTTCAATGGCACAAAGCACACTTCCTGAAAAACTGTCAACAGTTCTGGCATTTGTATGACACTATGCCTATCTTAGGATTATTTCCCACCCACTAACAGGAAAACTCCCATCACGAGGCACAGAACGAACAGGGCAGACTCTCCTGGGTTCTGGAGTGTTGGTGACAAGAGTAAGACATACATACACTGAAGACTTTGGAAAGTAACTGAAGCAGTAACTGTGCTCAGCCTTCATAAATATGCCACTTCTGACCAGAATCTTCTAATAGTCTACAAATGTTTACAAACCCTTTTGTTCACTTTACAAAGGATGGAAGAATTTACCGACACAACAGAAAACTCCTATCTACATGAAAATGTGAGCACTTACTTGGTAGTTATGTGTAACTCAATTCACTTGCATATACCAATCAACTTCTTAAGCCTGCTTGTTAACCAAAGCACAAAGATAAACCGTAGTAGTGTTAAATACTACAGCACATCTACATACTAATCAGGGAAAATTCAACATGAGTCTTATAATGTTATAATAAAAGTTTGCCTGCACTGGAGAATTCTAAAGACAGATGAGCAGAAATTTTTAAGAAGTCAATTATTAGCCATATCACCATGAAAATACTACTTCAAAGAGCAGATCACCAGGACAGCTATGGCTATGGCAATGGAATTATCTTAATGGGTCGTAATATCTGTGGGTATAATAGTTTAAGACAGAGAGCCTATGGTGTATACATTTTGGTGAAAGGGTGAAGATTAGTTTGGATTTAATATTTCTAGTGGTCTCTGTCATAGGGCATGAGGACGGCCCTAGGCGAGTCAGCGGGATCCTGAGACTCCCAAGAGCTGCCCACACCGCTCACAGATAAGAGTGAGAGCCGGCATTGTAGGACATGGCTTTCTCTAGATACAGTATTGATCAACTGTTCATTAAAATGTGTGTTCCAACTAAACAATGCAGGGAGGGGGGAGAAAGAACCTTGTAGACATCGCAGGCACTAACGTCTCCACCTAGATCTCTACAGAGTTCTTTTGTGAGACACTAGCAGTGGACTTTCCGGGGTGCACTGCTTTATCAGGCACAGCTGCAAGAGCAGCTGCCTGAGGTGACCACATGCTTTGGACTACATGACATAATAATTATAAACTTTATGGTAACATCAGACAACATGACCGTGGAAGGAAGACACAGTGAGAATCACTTGAACCAGGTATATGGGTGTTGGGAACCGGACGCTAATAAACAGCTTGCTCCTTTTTTAGAGAGTCCCTAGGAAGTAAATTTATCAATATGAAATGATCACTCTAGTACTATAAATGCCACATTAATGAGGTGAGATTTTAGACAAATTATAGAAATGTGCCCTATTTACCCTTAAAAATAAACAGGATCTCAAACCTGGAGTTAAAACCTTTAGTAAAAGCAGACTCTATTACCCATTCTTGACTGCAAGTGCTTCACAGTAAACTTTAGAATGGTTCCACATCTACTTTCAAAACTTAATACAATATAGAAATCTGCTTGCAAATAAGTATTTGTTTAGCACTTCTGAATAATATACTTAGCATATTATTGCCTCTTTGCCTCTAACAGGTGAACTGCCATGTGCTTTATGAGAACAGCTGGAAGGACAGCTGTGGTAGACACTCATTTGAACACTGACTGGTCGGTATACACAACGGAGTTAGTAGAGCAGATACAGCTGTTCAGCTGACTACCTAGTGTGGTTAGCAGATGTCTCAGGGTGGAAGTACAGTTAGTCTCCACTCTACTTATTCCAGGCATCCAACTCTAATTATCCATGACAGCATGCCCTGTTTACTCAAAAGGGGGAAGCTAACCCTGCTCCGCTCAGGCCTGCCTAGCGAATGAGAACAACTTCAGAAATAAAAGTGCCTCTTTGGGGGGAAATCTGAAAGTTCCAGGCTCACAGGTTCAGCTGAGCTTGCAGCAACCTGAACAAACCTTAATTTTAGAAAAACAGTATACGAACTGCAAAACTATACTTTAACAGAGTTCTCTGTGCTCCCTCAGCAGGGCGAGCCGATTCTTGCCCTGGTCTTCCGTATCTCTGTTGTGCAGTTGACTTTTATAAAGAGCTACAAGGTGAAGCTGATGGGCCTCATCATACAAAGACCTTAGCCAGGGCGTCAGCTCCAGCACTGGCTATATAGCATTTGGAAGGGTGGAATGCTACATCATGGATCGATTCTTCAAATTTTTTCCGATGAGCTGTGAACTCCTGGATACACGTCTTACTTTCTAAATTCCATAAGCGTATTGAACAGTCATGACCTATTGCAAAAGAAAGAAAGGTGAAAAGAACAGTTACCTCAACATGACGACGATAAGGACAAATATAAAATCCACAGCTAATGCACTTACTGCCAGACATCAAGTACAGGCCATTTGGATCAACCGCCAAGCTTGTAACCGCTTCCAAGTGGGCCACCATCGAGTGGATCAGTTTGCCTTTGGAAAGAGAAATTGTTATTCTACTGATGACTCTCTTCAGCTGAATCGTATGCCGACGCCCACGCTACCCTGCTTTCCCCAGTCATCCCCGTCGGTGTGCTTCCTGGATGAACCTTTCCACAGTTCAAGCAGTACATCTCCCTGTCCTGCCTTTGGACATGTTAATAACAAGAAACCAAAGCAGGTTAAACTTCAGATGGGACTCTGTCTTTTAAGCCTCAACAAATTCAGTGAGTTTTAGATGTTCATTAATTACGAGTCAGACATTACTAATCTTCTTATGCACCCTTTAGTTACAAACTACATGAGTGTCTGAGGGCAGAAAGTTCAAATTCAAAGGGACAAAAGAGAAAGAAAACATGGCCAGGGTTTTGGCGAAATAGCACAGAAAAGAATATGAAGATTAAATTGCTAGCAAGTAAATACAATCACAAGTGACGATATTAAAAAGGCAGACAGCCAAAGAAACATGGCTGCATACACGAGGTTCTTCTCACTTCAGCTCTTTGTGCATTTCTGTAGACTGCAGAAATGCAGTCCACTGAAAACTGGGAAAGCCTCACGCCCCAGCTCAGTTAGAACTCAAATCTTAGTATAACACAGAAAAGATCAGCCCGTGGAAAAACACACCGAACAAATGACTGGAGGGTTTTCACATACAACACTAAATCAAGCTATTTAATAGTGAACGACAGAACACAGCTGTTTGATAACTGAACAATTTAAAGTAAAACAGTCACCAGCCTCTGCCTCCAACGTTTCTGCTAACACCCCCTCCTTGTGGACTGTCACAGACGATTTCTGTTGGCGCTTAGGTTTGAGGCTTTAGAATATGCTCTCTGCTTACTATTAAAGAAACTAAAAACCATTCCATACAGTATAATATCGTCTTTAGAGATATGAATGAAATGAACAGAGACGGCTGCAGAGTGTTTCAGTGACTACTCCCTGACTATGTAGCTACCATCAGACACCCACGGTTAGCTTACTTTTAGTAGGTGCTTATTGCTGCTTTAGTCCTTGCTGCTGTGGGCTTTGTTTCAGTGTGACTCAGTCTCAGTAAGTCCTTACCTGTATTGTTATCGTAGAATTTGATGTGCCTGTCCTCATGAGCGGTGATGCTGATTGGGAGGGTGGGGTGACTGATGACTCTGTTTATTTGGCAGGAAGAACTGGCTGCTAAAAAGGAAAAATGGAAAATCAATACAAATTAGTCAAAGTAATATTTTTTCATACAAAGAAAATAAGCTATTCACCTTTAGTCTGGCTTTGGTCAATCACCCTCCAATTGTGTCCCCAGCTTCAGTGTTGTGAAATGAGTCACCTGAGCTGAAGCACACTCCACAGCCACAGGTAATGAAATATCAGCAGTTCCCTTCCAACCCTGCTACACGCTGATATCATCCTACACTTGGTCTAGAGACACTGATGACATCAAGCCTCCACATTTGCTACCTTAATAAAGTTCTAATAGCTGGGCCTGGTGACATAGAGGCAGGAGGATCTCTGTGAGTTCAAGAGCAGCCTGGCTCATGTACATAGAGTTCCAGGCCAGTCAGAGATTCAAAGTGGGGCCCTGACTCAAAACAAAAACAAACACACCAACCAAAAAAGTTCTATCATCATTTAGGCACAAATAATCTTCAAAGTTAACCTCAGCTCCTTCTACACAGGGAGCTCTATTCATATAGTTGTGACCAAAATACAGATACCATCGTTCCTTGTTCCTTCTTTGCAACATAATAGGAAAAAATCCATCATCTTGCAACCTGTCAGATTTTGAATTTTTAAGTAGCAAACTGACAATTGTTGTTGTGTACCTTTAAGAGTTTTCAAAGAGATGAATTACTAGACCCTGTTTGTTATTTCCATGTATATCAGGAAATGTCGCCGGCCACGTGGAGTAAGTTCTTTGCATGAGGTTTTTCTATTGTTTGGTTTGGTTGTTTAGACTGTGTTGAAATTAAACCCAAAAGCAACTGTTTTAAAGTAAATGTGTTCTCAGGCTTGGGCGCTACAACACTTTATAAGTCAAGCGCTCTTTGTAGTGATTATGGCAGTTAAACTTTTGATTAAGTTTAAAAGTTAACACAGAGACTTTTTAAAAACTGGTATACATACTTGAATCGACATTGGATTCTAGTGTGAGAATTCGCTGTTGCGTTTCCATGTTGAATATGCTTGTATATCCCTTGCTGAAAGATGCTACCATATGGCTCGGGTCACTGCTCACCAGATCCACAGAGGCAGGGATTCCCAATTCTAAGTGTCAGAAATAGTCAAAGAAAATGACAATTTAAAGGTCTACTTGACAATGTGCTCAAAATGCAGCAAAACAAACCAACCTACTTAAGTACATAAAACTTAACATTAAAGGTTATTTATAACCTTTCAGTAAAGAGCATTTCTTTCTAACTTTTAGCCTTAGTACGTTATCATCCCTACCTGTTCTCTACCCATTAATACGCTAATACACTCATGCAATGAAAACTTATTTATAAAGAACATAAAACCATATAGAGCGTAAGCTTTACAGCCTCCATTCCACTTCAGGCAGGCAGCGAAAACGAAGTGGGAACTCTGTATTTTACAAATCCATCTTGAAGAAAAGAAAACAACAACAAACCCCCCTCAGGCTGAGCGCAGCTCAGGAGTGCCACGCTTGCCTGGCATGTAGTGACACCTTCAAAGCCTAAACACAAGTCATAGCTGCTCAAGGTATGTGTATATCTTGCTGAAGAATAAAGGTGCTCTGTGGCTAGGAGTGTAAGACAGTGCTAGAACATCTGTCTAGCGTGCAAACCACCGCACAGATATAAAAAGGTTTGTCAAGGACTAAACCTGAAACTCATTCGTACCAAAAGCAGAGCGACAAAGCCAGAGTGGTAACATGTGCCTTAACTCCAAGCACTTGGGAAGCTGAGGCCCAAGGATTATGAACCTGAGTTCAGCCTGGACTACACAATAAATTCCAGGTAAACCAGGGCTATACAGCAAGGCACTGCCACAAGAAAACAAACAAATGGAATAAACATGAAAATAATCTCTCATTTGGTTCAACACCTAACCAAAGCAAGGTAATAATTCAAAACTGCATCTGTAGCAGAAGATCTAGCGCTGGACAATCTTAAACAGCAGCCAACAGCACTGAACCAAATGAGCCGTCACAGAGCCCAACACTAACGCTCAAGGGAAACACTACCACACGCCCACAGAAAGGCTAAACGAGACAGACCGACATCAGAGGTGAGTGAGGGCAGAGCAAATGACCTCATACACGCCGCAGTACCAAGTACCGTGAGCACTTGGGAAAATAGTTATTGCACACCAGCTGATAACAAACTCCTACCCCAAACCTAGCAATTCTTCGAGGTCTCTACTACTCACAGTGAAAAGTTATGCATGGTCATAATAAATTATTCCTAAAAGACTTATACTAGAACAATCTACCAAGGGAAGAAACGGTCTAGCTCCAGAGCTGTGTCAGCTGCAGGACTGCTGTTCACCAGATGCATCAGAACAAATCCTTTCAGTATTTTCACTAAAAATAAGTTATATCTCAATTTTAAAAATTCAAACCCCATTTTCTCATCAAATGGTACTGTCTTAAGAAATATATATTCATTAAAATTACAAACAGAAATACAGTTGCTCCTTAAAAGTCAAACAAACAAAACCTTAGAAATGTATACAATCAAGAGTTCATAGAATCACTTATTTGTTTGCTTTTTAGAGTAGGATGCTCAGATCTGGAAATTTTCATTTTGAAGGAGTGTACCTTGGTTATCATTAAATACACTCAGTGCTGGAGTAACCTCAGTTGTATTCCATAAACGAAGAGTGCCATCTGCTGAACAGGACAGCAAGCGCTGGTGTGCCGCACTGTAGGCCAGCCCCCACACCGCGTCCGTGTGGCCCAGCAGAGGGCCTCTTAGAACTGAAGGATCTGTGCAAAACAAGAAAGTGCAAAACAGGAAGAAAAACTGTAAAGGCATTTAGGTTCAATGTAAAGCATAAAACAGAGCATCAGGAAACAGTATAACACAGTACTCCCGCTCCCCACTGTTCTTCTGAAGTGCTGAACAGTATGACACAGTACTCCCGCTCCCCACTGTTCTTCTGAAGTGCTGAACAGTATAACACAGTACTCTCGCTCCCCACTGTTCTTCTGAAGTGCTGAACAGTTTAACACAGTACTC
>CM052705.1:8478961-8533791 GCA_028551405.1 Uromys caudimaculatus | reverse complement strand
TATACAAATATAGAGTTTGAAAATTCTAAATTAGAACTAAGAAGCACAACTTTGTTTTTAAAGAAAGCTCTATTTTAATGGCTCTTAAACAAATGTAAGAAGAGAATCTTGTTTGCTGATTTTGTTTACTTCTCTTTGGTAGTAAAAATTAAAATATTTTTAATGACAAACATGATGGGTTAAAAATCTGTATTAAAACTAAAGCAGCCAATTTCTCAAAAGAGTTTTGCAAGAGAACTTATGGAACTATGTGAAGAGAGCATATAACATGGATTCATGGCATAGTAACACTGCAAGAGCCGTGGGGATCCACGCATCCACGCACCCACGCATCCGCACAGGTATATGTTGAGGGTGGAGGAAGGACAGACAGAACTCGGCCTGGCCTAGAACTCATTCAATAGACTAGGCTAGTCTAAATCCATAGCAATTCTCCTGCCTCAGGAGATTTCAGGCCTACACCTCCTAGCCATAAGGCCATTCCTTAACCTTTAAAACCCTTTATAATAAATATTTTTGGAGGTGTGGACTTTAAAACTAATTAGCTTCTTCTATTTTCCTCTAACAATTGACCAAAAGAATAATGCCAGTATTTATTTACCTTCAGCATTGTTTGTCAAAAACAGTAATGAAATACGATTACAGACGAGTTACAGTATTTCAAGTACTAGACAGATGCCTAACATGAAGAAAGCAAGCGTCAACCAAACCAGAACTTACGTCCAATAAGACTGCAGCAGTAAACTCTTTTCTCAAGAACAGCATGCTTTTACTTTTAGCATTCCGTACCTAGTTGACTCCTGCATTTACAGGAGTCCTTTTGAATGAAATAAAGACATGCTTCTCTTTACTAATTTTTAAACTATCTAATTTTACCCTTAATATAGAAACACTGTTGGGGAACTCTGGTGAGCCACGTACCATAGGAGTCGTAGGGGTCGACGTTGGGATTGGTAGTGCTCCAGCTCTGGATCAGCCCATCAGTGCCGCCGCTGTAGCACTGCTCACCATTGCTACTCATTACCACACACAGCACTGGGCCCCTGCAACACCAAAGAAACCCATGCGTGGTCACGGAACAGCTATCGCACACATTGATCCTACAGTGGTGCTTACAGACATCTAGGACATTTAATTACTCAAATGCCTTCCTACTCTCCGGCTTGTAACAAGAATAAAAACACTGCTGGAGTGCTTACTGCACTATTCATTTTTCTTTCTTTGCTACACCGGAAGTTAGTGAATTATGGCCTTGAGGCTAAGATCACTTACAGTCCTTAAGGACCTACACTTAGTACAGACCTTAAGCTAAGAATGCTTTTTATACTTTTAAACTTAAAATAATAGCACATACAACAAAACCGAGGATATGTTACAAGAATTAAGGCCCTTAGTTCAATCCCCAGCAAAAACCAAACCAAACCAAAAGCCAAAAGAGGACCAAAAAAGGTTCAACAGACAGTATATGGCCTGCTAAACCTGAAAAATATTTACTTTCCCACCCTTTATATAAAAAGATATCAATCTGTATGGCCCATCAAATGAAGACATGCCCCTTATACATACGTAGAAGCAAGAAAATATGTGATTACGATAGAACAAGTCTTGGTTAAAGATAAAGTGGCACGTGTGTGAGCGTGTGTCCCTAAGGAGGGTCCCCAAGCCTCAAGCCCAACGGGCACGCCTTCTGCTTTCAAGCTGCATCCCGAGACTCAGAGCAATTTTTATGTAGGCTATGTTAAGGGATGAAAAAAAAAATGTGAGAAGTCCTTTTAAAAATTATTTTGCTTTTTAACTGTGTACGTGTGTGTTATCTCTGCATGGAAGCCCAGAGGCCCGAAAAGCACTGTCAGAACACCAGGAGCTGGAGTTACAAGCTGTTGTGCTGGGAACCAAACTCCAGTTTTCTGAGAAGCAGCAAGGACCCCTAACTGCTGACGCATCTTTTCAGTCCCAATGCTAGCATTTCTAACAAACCTAAATGCCTTGCCTTCAGTTTATAATGTGCACACATAGTAGGGTCCCTACTGGTGTTCATCTTATCTGCCAGGTTCTTTGACATTTACAACAAAAAGCCCAACACTAACAGAAAAAAATATATTAAATTACATAAGTGACAGAATGTATGATATTCCAATTAAAACTGTGTCATAAAGACGTTGGCTTAAGATAAAAACAAACCAAAACCACATACTTACTTGTGAGCCCTGAACGTATAGATAGGCTCCACATCTAGAGAAGTACTCCTAAACCGGAAAAAGAAGACAAGTTTTAGTGCTCCACATTTCAGTAGTAAATGGCATGACTAACTGCTGTAACACCGAAGTCAGAAATAGACTCTATGGTAGTAAGATCCTCAGCCTCAGGACACAGAGGCTCACCTACCGTCAATTACACCTTAGTGGCATCAACACACTAGCGCCTTAGAACAGTGCTGAGCGAGCACAGCCTTCTTACCCTGCTCCAACTCATCCATCAGTGGGGAGTATCACTCCCAAGAAAAACACGGGCTGCTAAGGGCATTTCAGAGCGTGATTTCCAGTTATATCATTAATTAACCAACTCAGGGAAGTTTCTATTATTCAGAACTTCAGATTATCCTATTTTTAAAGTAAAGCAGAAAGTCTAGATAGTATCAACTATTCAACATTGAAAAATGAGAATCTAAATATAAAAACTAGTCAAGGCCAGGACTACGCACACGGCAGGATTTTAGCAAATGGTACTTTTACCTTCTCTGTTTTCACGAAGGTTAATCTATACTTGATTCTGTAGTCACTGTCCAAGTCAATGATCCGATGTTCATTCATTACTAGGAACTGGACTCCGAGTGTATTACATAACTTAACCGTCAAGGATTCATCACAGACACTAGTTACAGGCAGGCACTCCCGATTCCTACATCACATTGCAGGGATCTGTAGGTATGTCTTACCTCTCCTCACATCACTCAGAAGCTTAAAGGTAACCAGCTTACTAATTTGTTTTGCTCTTTTCCTAAATCGGACATTTACATTCAGCTTCATGTGACTGGGCTGCAGCTAGAACTAGCATACTGTGAGCTGAGAAACAAAGGCAAAAGACACAGCACATAAAGGGAATGAGCCCTCTGCTGACCCTGATCCACGTTCTGCTCAGGTTGCATCCAATGCTACTGGTATCTTTTAACGTGGGCAGCAGATTTCTTCTCCATGTAGTACAACTTCCGTGATGTCCTGTGTCACAGTGCACGTACTGTTGTGCCTATCACAGCAAAAGGATCCCTGCTGAAGGATGCTGGCTCTGGCTGGTGGACGGACCAATGGAAGGCGAGCTCCAGAAGGACCTAGCCAAGTAGATCTGGTCTAGCTCAGGGGCTAATAAAACCCTCTAAAGGAAATCATGCCCGTTGTCACCCAGATAGCAGCAAGCCAAGAACAAACAGCTGAGCAAAGACAGCAGTGTCCTTCGGGTCAGACAAACTGGTTAGTGTGTGAAACTCGTCAGCATAGAAAAGTACTTAAGCGCTCCTTCATTTTGTAAATCCAAGCTTCGCCAATGATGGGCCACACTGAGGTCAAAGGTTTGATGATCCTAAGTGCTCCTACTTACGTCTCTTTACATTAACAGGGATCTCCATTACAGACAAGAGGCCCCACACATAAGACAGCCATGTAAAACACTAATGCATAAGGAGTGGAATCAGCAGTTACAAACCCTTGGGAACCATCAGGTAAAAACTCTTTTCCTAAATGTCAGACCTAACAGTAGACTGTCTGAAGGATTTACCTATAAAGAGTAAAGAATAAAGAACAAGAAGAGATATCTGGGAAATATAACAGACAATTGTTTTTAAAATATATCTTTTCCTGTTGTTAATTAATTTAACTAAAATCTTTAAAAGTGCGAAGAGAATATTCTCACTTTTTGGCTGGGGCCGTTTTCTGCAGATTCCACATTTTCAGAGTATGGTCCTCTGATGCTGTTATTAACACCGGCTCGATAGGGTGGAAAGCAAGGGCTCGGATGCCATCAAAATGACTCCTTAATGTAAACTTGGGGTTCCACGTCTTCCTCAAGGCGTCTTTATTATTCGCTATCTATTCAAGAAACAAAAGATCAGGCTGAGATAGCTGATTTGCTATTAAACATGATACAAATCTCAAAATAATTTGTCTTTAAAGTAAACAACAAACCAATTAGCAAAACTGGCAATGTGTGGCAGCAGTTTGCATGGGAGAAATATAAAAGACTCAAAGAACAGTTAATGTAGTTCAATCTAAAACGTAGGTAAGTGATTCCAAACAGTTCTTTACTAGTGCTAGTTTGGGTCCTGAATGTCCTCCCAGGGCCCAGGTGCTGAAGGCTTGGTCAGCAGCCTGTGACCTTCCCAGGGGGGAGAGGCTTTAGCAGATGGAGCCTAGACAAGACAGCAGGAGACTGCAGAACTCAGCCGTCTCCTTTCTCTGCTCCCCTAACACCAGAAAGGAAGTAGCTTCTTCTGACACAGCCTCACCACAGTCCCAACCAAACATGGACGGAAACTCAAGTGAGCCTTCCCTCCTAACATGTCCTTATTTCAAATTATTATGTCACAGTGACAGAGAGACTGACTAATTAGTAGAACTAACTCAATTCAAACTGTAAGATAGAGAGTGTAATTAACTGGGTTAGGAAAAACTGAGTTTTTTCCCTTTATCCCTGAGTCCTAGCTAGTTTTATGTCAACTGTGTCAATGACTAGAGCCATTCTAGAAGAGGGAACCTAGTAGAGAAAATGCTCCCACCAGCTTGGCCTGTGGGCAGTGCCATCCTAGGCTGGTGGTGCCATGTGCTTTCAGAAAGCAGGTGAGCAAGCCTGTGTTCTTTTACAGCCCCCGCTCTGATTCCTGCACTGACTTCCGCCGACAGCGGACTGTGATGTGCGACTGTAAATGGAATAAACCCTTTTCTACCCTATTTGCTTTTGCTTGTGGTGTTTCATCTCAGCAATGCAGCTCCGAACTTAGACAGCTTGTTAATTAAAACTACAATCACATTTTTTGAGACTTAAATACTTTCTTCACCAAGATGGAAACAAGATTTATAAACCGGACATAGAAAACGTTAAAATGGCTGAGCATGGTGTCACACAGCTGCAATTCCAGCCCCCAGAGCTGAGGAGGAAGATTTAGAATCCATGGTCATCACTGATTTACAGCCCTGCTGCATTTCCTGTGTCCACACACACTCAGGTGTGGACACTAGATGCCATGTGAAGACAGCATGCAGGGCATTCTGTGGTAAAACACACAGCCTGCCAACAACTGGGACGGAGCCTGGCCTGCTCCAAGGTAAGTCTTCAAGTGAGAACACAGGCAATGCCGACATCTTGACTGCAGCTACGTAAGACCCGCAGCCAGTCCGACACCCAGACTCGGGGTGCAGAGAGATTAGAAGATGATGCTTTTAAAACTCTTATTAAAAAGGTGTGGTTTTTTTTTCCCATAGATATTCTGACTACAGTTTCCTTTTACCAATTCCTCCAGGCCTCCCCACTTTCCCCTTGTATCTGAGTCCCCATTCTTCACTCTCTCGTGAAAAAAAGGACATCTAAAGAATAGTAACATAAAAAAAAAAAAAAGAATGAAATGGGACAAAAAAAGAAAAAAGAACCAAAGAAAAAGTACAGGAAACACATACAGGCCCAAGAGACATACATGATCACACACAGAAATCCCACAAAACTGGAAACCATAATATATACCCAAAGAATCTACAAGGTTAAAAAAAAAAAATCTGACAAAGAAATATGAGACAAAGAATCTCCAAAAATGCCAGAGTTCATTTTGTATTTTTAAAAATATAGCAATAGATTACTGGCATGTTTAATAAAACAAAGAACTACCTTTGAAAATAGGGTAAACACATAATATCAATTTTTCCTGAGAAGGAAAGAAGTGAGCTTGTGTTAGAAATCAGTCCGAGTTCCATTAGCTACTGGGTAAAGTCTTCGTGGTTTGGGAGAGAAGACAGAAGTACGCAGTGGGAAATGCTGCCTGCAGCCATTATGAAGCAGGTAATTTGGAGGACCGCTGTTATGAGGGTAAGGAGACAAGAAGAGAGCGTGCAGCAATGAGGAGAAGCCGGGCAGCGCAGGGAGCACACACTGGACAAGGTACCGAAGGGGGCAGCACAGGGGCTGCAGGGCAGACAGACGTCACAGGGGCCTAAGCGGCACCACAGCTCACACTTCCTTCTCCTCCTAAGACCAGTGCACATTTTAGAGTGACCCACAGATGAAGGCAGTCTCTAACTTTAATCGCCAGGTTATTTAGAAAATGTTAGCTTATTTTTAGATCCATCTTTGCAAAGTTTGAGATTAAAACTAAACCAAGATCTATACTTGTGAAAAATTTTACCTCTGCCATCATCTTCTATAAACTCAACTATTAAATTTTCAAACAGATTAATGGTGTAAAGAACAGAACTGCTACTTACATCATATGCCAGCGAGTCTGCTTCATTGGCCACTGTAAGACCTGCTAATTCTCCCAGCCCCAGCTCGCTTTCAAGGGCTTCATCTGCTCCCATGATAAACGACTTGCCAGAAGAAGGAGGAAACGTCAGGGCTTCCACTGAGGGAGGCAAAGTCCAAGTTACACATCTAAACAGTTCACAACTAGTCTCGCTTGCTTGCATCACAAATCTGCTAAGAGAACATGTACATTTTAACTTGATCTGTTTTGGGGTTTGTCTGTTTCTTGTTTTTTGAGCCTAAGCTGTCCCAGAACAAGGCAATTCTCTTGCCTCAGCCTCCTAAGTACTGGAATTATAGGCCAGAGAGATTATCTCTCTCTTATATTACTGTTAAGAAATTTAATAAACAGTGAAATTCCAAGAGCAAAAAAAAAAAAATCTTAAAGACCACTTTTTCATATATTATCCTGCTAACAGCATCGTCTACTTAGAAAAGTAAAAGAGAAACAGATTTAGTAACATCCTTTATCATCATACAGAAAATAGTAAGTCTAAAAGTCTATTTGATATTTCACGATAATTACTCAAATAACATCTACCAATTACTAAGTATATTAACAAGTGGTTCTTGCTATATACGTTGAACACTTTTGACCTCATTCAAAATAAAGCCAATCAGTTCTATACCCTGGAATACTGTAGACATTTCAAAGTGAAAACTCTACACGTGCCTCTTTAAGAAAACTTAATATGTACGAAGTCAGAATCACCTCTTAAAGTGAGACAAGTGAGTGGTGGTTAAAGGGCCACAGAGGATGCTATCTTAGTAATGTAGAGCACTGCTACCTTGGTAATGCCCTGCTCCTTCATCTGTGGGGACAACATCAACAGTCAGGGGCTACTTCTGATTTGTGGTAATGTAACGAGCTGTTCCCATTTGTACGCATGTTTTATTTCCTTTAAAGATGTTTTAAGTCCATTTCAGAGCTCTAATTGCTGACAACTGTGCTTCAAGAAGGAGCTTCACTGTGTAAGCAACTTGAATATTCTTACTTGGTACCTCTGAACGCAGCAGTTCAACCTTTTTCAACAAGTACCACTGAAGAACCAGTGAAAAGCAAAACACTAAACTAAGATCTTATGAAAAAAAACTATTCCAACAATACACCAGAGCTCGCCTTGCCAGAGGAAGATACTCCATTGATTAGAAACATTTAAGACAAATTTAACAGTTCAAAGAATTTGCTAAAGAGATATTATCTTTTAAAAAAAAGAAAAAGGAGCAAGTTAGCTGAGCTGAGTGTACAGAAGACCTGAAAGCTGTTTGCAGGCTGCAGTTACATTTAATAACAGGCTCTTGTCAAACACGTTAAATAGTGGTTATCTGCTTTAAAAGCAGTAGTGGCATCTGGGTGTGCACAGCTTTAACCCCAGCACTCTGGAGGCCCAGAGAGACAGACCTCAGGCCAGCCAGGGATAAACAGTGACAAAAACTAGTACTAGTGACAAAAACTCAAAATATGTCAGAAAAAAGAAAATCACTTTCAGAATAACACAGAAGACAATCAAGCCACCGTCAAGCCACATGCACACAAGAGGCACGCCGACAAAACCAAGCTTTCCCGAGAACACTGCATGCCTCTGAAGGTGTCAAATAACCCTCGCTGTCCGCAGCGTGAGAACAGTCCACATGCAATTTTCAGGCCAAAATTTCAAATAACAACTCATGTGCACCTAGAAGACTAGGGATTCAGCAGGTGTCTGTCCTATTTTTCATTTCTAACATTTTCATACACAAAGTAAAAACAGCCTTGTCGGGCAAACAGTAGGACTTCTTAAGACTTTTGGAACCCAGCACAGCATGGGTTAGTAGCAGCTAACGCTCTAGGAAGATCTAGCCAGCGGTCAGAGAAAGCAACAGGGCAATCACGTCTCTACGTAGGTGGGCATCTTGTTCTCGGAGTCCTCAGAAGTGAAGAACTAGGTAAACATTGCTGCCCGTCATTAGGGACTCAAATACTACACAGAGGCTGAGGAAGCTTTCCCTGAATGCTGGCTGGAGAACCTTTCCTAACAGGCAATTAAATGTAGAGTGAGCAGTCCTTCCTGTCCTCCGCCCCACCTCTCTCACGGCTGCTCACGTTTCTTCTCCACTCAGTCCTTTACCCACTGCTGGGGATGAACTGAGCTCTGCATGAGGCAAATGTCACATCACCAACCGACGTACATTTCCAACCCTGAACTTTTTGCATGTGTATACCACAGAACTGCACTGTGAAAATCTAGAAACAACCAAAATATTTTAAAGAGAGAATTTTATTTCAAATCTAGAGTATAATATATAGCATTGTGGCTGAGCTTGAAAATCATCAATATGGTTTTATACTAAACATAAAACAAAACAGAACTATTCTACGTCATGGCTCTAACTGTATTTTTAAAAGGTATATGCCAACAGATAAGGAAACATGGGAAACAGAAAATATGACAACAGGTGGCTTTCCCTCCATTTTGTTATTGTCACTTTGAGATAGGGTCTCACTATGCAGTCCTTGGCTGGTCTGGAACTTGCTGTGTAGAGCAGGCTGGCCTCAAACTCATAGAGAACTAGTTTCCTCCGCCTCTGAGAGCTAAGATTAAAGCATGTGTCATCACGTCCAGTGTCCATGCAGTTTTTAAAATGTATTTATGCTGACTTTCAATGTGAACACTTAGTACCACCTTTTTGACACATTTTTCTCAATGTAGGCGTGGAGTATGCCTGTTAACACTGAGTTGCCAGTGAAGCTAGGGAATATTCAAAACCAGAAACTAAGAGTTGGTTCTTAAATTCATGCCCTTCCCTCCAAATCAGACAGATGCTAAAGTCAACCCCACTGCCGTAAGAAAGCGGACGTGTGCGCTGTGGCAGCTCAGTTCAGCTCCAAGTCTACGCGCTCACCTTCATCTGCCCTGCTGATCTCCTGGTCAGGAAGCCTGGAGCTGCTGGGTCTGGAAGGGGAGCCAACAGATGGCTGCAAGGAGGGTAGTTCATCAACGTCTCTCAAATTAGCAAGCATGTCTTGTAGTTTTGACCTATTGGGCCCTATCCAAAACAGGGGAGGGCAGAGGAGGAAAAGAGAAAACAGAATCACTCATTTCATAAAAACTGCACAATAAACCTGTATACACCTGCCAACATTTACCTTTAAAATATCCTACCAGATTGATCAATAAGAAGGAGTTAAGTTTTCAAATTTTAAGAGTTTATTATTTCTGGAAAAGAATTACATTTAAAAATATATTTTGTAAATTAAATTAATGGAATCACTACGTGGGAAAGAATGTCATGTCCAATAGGTATCATTAAAGTCATCCTTATCTACAATGAAGCCAACGACTAGTGCTCTAAATGAAGACAGACAATCACAGATCATGAGACACATGTGAACTCAGTTGAACAGTGACACCCCTGCTTGTTTAAATTAAGTTACATTCATTGCCTATGTCCTGAAGCTATGGAACCCAGAGTGAAGTCTCATGCCCTGGTGATTACTTACCTGGGCTTTGATTCTTCATTCTCCCACATCCCTGTTTTGACTGTTTTATATAGGATAGAGGCTGAAACAGATCTTCGGTAGTTTTTCCTGTTACAAGTTTAATTAAGAATGGGAAAATCTTACCCATAGTCGATTATGGTTTTTCCTATACCAGCAAAGAAAACAACTATTTCTAAGCAATTTTAACTAATACCTAGAAAAATTTAAGATAGTATGACTGGAGTACACAATTTGACTGGATATACTTACACTAGACCAATTAAAAACATCAAAAAGTTCACAGTAGGTAACAGCTCAATTAGAAAGTATGCTTTGATTGCTTATACATGAGTGTCCTGTGAATCAGTGCAAAGCTTTAATTCCTTCTTCTCTCATCGCAGGTCGGCACTTGTCCTCACACTCCTGTGTTACACAGGAACAAGTGACAGTGACAGCCAAGCTGTGCAGACCTCAGTCTCCACTCCTTATCCTCAGTGCAAGGCACTCACGGTCTCCCCAGAGACGGACGCTGCTTCACTCAAAAAACCCCCTGTGCTACAGGTTTAAATATGCATCTTAGTGCCCAGCGCAGCAATTCCAATGGCTTCTACTAACGGAATACTGTTCCAGTCAAATGGTGCAGTTTTATATCTTAAGGGCTAAATCCCAACTACGAGTAGATGAGTCACAGAAGGCTTTTCAATCAAAAAAACTTTACATTCCAAGATACTCATTTGAAAACACAATGACCAAAGAAATATAATCTGGAAATGTTTCTAATGTACAATACATTTTCCTCAACATTTTAGCTTAATTGGCTCAGACTTCATTTTACAAAGCCATAGCAATTCATGTCTCAATATGTTTCTTAAGTTTAGCGTATCTGAATAAGGAATGAAACAGGCTTGTTTTAATGTTACCTTTCTCACTCTGATTTGATCTACTCTGAGGTAACAGTAAGTGATCTCATTGCTCAGTGATTCTTAAACCTGTGCTATCATCACTAATGGACATGGACTTCACTGAATTCAGAATTTATAAATTCTAAGATTTTAATATTGAAATGTCTTAAAAATAACTACCAGACAATAACACAATGTCTGCAGTAGTGACTGCTCTTGATGTTTTACCATAATTAAAAAGCAAGGAGGGAATATAGCATATCCTTCCAGTCTTTTGCAATCTATAAGTACATTTCACACTAAGTTTAGATTTTAATTTCATTCTTGTACTAGTTTCACATCTAAAGGACAAAATTTCTAATGCCATGAAAAGGAAAACTCATTATTTACCATGTCAATGAGTCGAAGCACAGAAGGTGGTTTAATCTTATTCTCCCAAAAAGACGGTTTCTGTTTTTCTGAGACAAGGTCTCCTATATCCTGGGACGGTCTCTAACTCCTCATAGCTAACTATGTCCCTGACCTTCTGGCTCTCCAGCCTCCCGTCCAGAGTGCGGGGATGACAGACATGTGTCCCCACACCCACTTTATGCAGCTCCAGGGATGAGGCGAGGGCTTTGTGCAGGGAAACATTTTGCCATCTGAGCTACATCCCTAGTCTCTAAGAAGCTGTTTAATATTATTTTCATCAAGGTTTTGATAGGATTTGCATTTCCTTACATACATACTAGATCTACCGACCAACTTTTCATTTGCATAATGAGTTATATGATCCACAGGGCTAAATTTCATTTTGGCTTCTGTTTCTGATCTGGCATACATTTTACTGAAATGTAGAAAAAGGTAATTGGTAATACTGCTATAAATTAAACTGGCCAAAACAGTTACATTAGAAAACAGACTCTTTTAAATTATATGTTTGACTGTGTGCCCTGTATAGCATATACAGACGAAAGCAAATGAACTGCGTGTTGTGAACATACAAGACTATTCAGGGGTAGAAATTAACTTTTTTTTTTGTCTCAAGATCTGAAAGTATAAGCAATCACTTTGGTGGACTGCTAGCAAACTGAGTTAAGTAAGATTTACAAATTGCCACCAGAAATAAACATCCTTGTGAGTGAGCACATAGCTCTCTGAAAGCCAACTCATCACTGTTCATGCACGGGCCGACATTCTCTCAAACCTGTTACACGTCTGTTAAAATTCCATAATCATAGGTGATTTTTTAAGTTCAGTCAAAAAGCTATTGCTTAATTTCAACCCCTGAGAGAAGGTAGAAGGAAAGAGGTCAGGAGCAGAAATGAAAGAGTAAGTAGTCTTAGGAAAACACCGAGAACAAACACGGAGATGGAGAGACGCAGAGGTCTGTTTATAGACACAACGTTCCCACTTACTCTTCACCCCCTTCTTCCCCTTCCTCTCCTTTCTGTACTGCTCCTTCAGTTTGCTGATCACTCCCTGGTCCACGTTCCAGGCTTCAGGCGTCAGACACTGATCTTCCTTTTCTAAACAGAGTGAGACAAACGGTCTTTCTTCAATAAAGTATCAAACAGTAAGGCAACATTTGAAAGACAATGATTTTCTTTATATCACTCACCAAAGCAAGCCATTCTTATACTCATATATATGACATACAAGTGTAACGGCTATCAAAGATCAATTCAATTTCCTAATTAATAAAACGGTTCCATTGAAAAGGACAGAAAAAATAAACCTAGATATGTCATTAACTCCAAGCGTGTTACATCACTGCCAACGTGTTTCATATCATACATATACAGTGACAGAAGATTAGTATTAAAAGATACAGAAGCACCTTAAATGGTTTTTCCAAGTTTTAAGACAGGCCACTGTGGCCAGGCAGATCAGTGCCTTGTTCAGTCATCATTAGAGAAGCTTCCTTCTGCAGCAGAGGGAACAAAACAAAGACCCTCAGCCAGACAATTCACCCAGAGTGAGAGACCTTGGAACACTCAGCCCTAAAAGTGATGTGTCCACCAAATCCCTCCCCTTAGGGCTCAGAGAACCCACAAGAGGAGGCAGAAAGAGTTTACAAGCCAGAGGAGATGGAGGACACCAAGAAAGCCAAAGTCCTCTAAATCAACATGTTCAAAGCTCACATGAACTCACTTAGGCAGCAAGCACAGCGCCTGCATGGGTCTGTGCCACATCCTCCGAGTATCTCCTGTGGCTTCCAGTTTAGTGTTTCTAAGGGATTCCTGAGTGTGCGAAAGAGTAGGTCTCTGATTACTGTGCCTTCTCTTGGGTTCTTTTCCTTCTGTTTGTCTTGGCCAATTCAGATGTGTTAGTTTCTGTTTTACATTATTATATTTTATTATTTAAAAAGATCTTTTTAAAAAATAATTATCAAAAGCAAAAAACAAAAACAAAAACAAAAACAAAAAGGAGGCTTATGCTTTGGGCATGTGGTGCTCATTTTATGAACAATGCCAGATCCACCACTGAGTACCACAGGAGCAGGAATCGTCACCTGTAAGACCCAGTACATGGAAAGCACCCAATCAATCTATTTGTTGAATTAACGCTGGAATTACCTGAAAAAAAAAAATCGGAATAAACAGAAATCTATTTTGAAAGCAATTTAAGTTTACTCCAATTTCGAAAAGTGTCTGTTAGATCTCTGACATACCATCTATCCGTAGTAGGAATAGCGCATTCTTACAGAAGGACTAGGCAATTTTAGAAAATGTTAATTTTTACAAAGTCTTTTTTAAAATGTTTTTATTTTATTTATTCAGAGAGAGAGAGAGAGAGAGAGAGAGAGAGAAAGAGAGAGCGCGAGTATAGCCACAGCACACATGTAGTCAGATGATAACTTGCTCAAGTAGGGTCTTTCTTTATACTATGTAAGTTCTAAAAATCAGACTCACGTTGTCAGGCTCGGCAGCACTTTTTCTTGTTCAGCTATCCTGGTAGCCTTAAAGACTTGTGATTACAGTCTCAAGGCACTCGTACCAGCAGCAGCAATGGGAGGTCATAGGCAGTATCAATTCACCTGCCCCAAGCTCACTAGGTTCTTGACATCCAATCGGCCAACCATCAGCCAATCTCATTCTCTCACAAGATTTACGGTCTAGTTCTCTGAACTTACTCAAAGTTCTGTGCTTTGAATTTTAATTATAAATTTTTAAAAAGTTTATTTTTGAGACAGAGTCTTACTATGTAGTCTTAGCTGTCCTAGAACTCACTATATAGCAGTCTGGCCTCAAACTCAAAGAAATCCACCTGCTTCAGCCCCCCAAGCTCTAGGATTAAAGTTGTACACCATCACACTTGGCGATTTTAAAATTCTTTAAATAAATAAAGACAGACCGACCAAGGGGCTGGAATGATGGCTCAGAGGGGTTAAGAACACTTACTGCCCCAGCACCTGGGAGGCAGAGACAGGCGGATTTCTGAGTTCGAGACCAGCCTGGTCTACAGAGTGAGTTCCAGGACAGCCAGGGCTACACAGAGAAACCCTGTCTCGAAAAACCAAAAAAAAAAAAAAAAAAAGAACACTTACTGCTCTTGCGGAGTGTCGGAGACAAAGGCTTTGGCCTTGGCATTTTTTGCTTGATGAAGGATCCCAGGTTTGACTTAACCTTGCTAGCCACATTGTCTCAAATCTCACGGCAGGCATTCCTTTGATTCCTTTCTGCCTGATATCAGATTATCTAGGGCCTTGACTTTTAGGCTTGGCTTGATTAGCAAATCAAGGTGTTCCGGCTCCAGCAGGCCTCCCTTTGTTTCCTCCCCATAGTTACTGCCCCCAGGTAGGGATTAGACGTCCGGCCTTCAACTCAGGGACAACTATGGCATATGATTATGTATATTATGTCTGATCGCATTGTGGAATTTCCCCTCCCTCTGCCATTTCCCGCCCAAAAGTGTTTAAAAATATATAACATTAAAGATTAAACGGAGCTTGAACGGAATCTCGTCTTGCTCCAACGCGTCCTTTGTTTCCTGCTTCTTTCCCCAACCGAAGGTTTCTCTCTACAGCACGGAGCTCCTGCTGGCGGGAACTTCGAACCTAGTAGATAGCCTTTCTTGGAAGGGCCCTCCAAGGCAAGGCAGGCAGCCAGCTCTTTGCAGCGGAGGACCCGAGTTTAACTCTAAGCGCCCCCTGGGTAGATCACAACAATCCATAGCCCCAGTCCCTGGGACCTAACACCTTCCCCTGACTCCCTCAGGCACCAGGCATGCACATGGTACACAGACATGCACACAGGCAAGACACTCATACTGGTAAAATAATCTAAAGACAAAAATCTAAGTAAAACTCAAGGCCAAGCCCCTGGCCAACCGAGAGCTTCTGTGCACTCACCTCCACTAAGAGACCTAGCACAGGGTCAGCATCTATCTCATGGCACACTGAACCCAAATGCACATACACTGGTGTATACCAAGTCACACGGGGCTGCGGCTCATGGTCCGGAGAGAACAAAGTTACACAAGGCAGGCAGACTCCAGCTGCCTTTGCAGAAAAGCCAGTACAACAAGCCTGCAACAAGACTAGCAATGAAGAGAGTCCTATCTTCAGCAACCTGGAATCTCAGCAAAAAGAGCTCACTATAGCACAGGGCAATACTAGCCCAACTTGGGAAACTGCTTGGGAAACTGCTTGGGAAACTGTTATATAAATACCTAAATAACTTGAGAAATAAGCTCAGGCAGAGAAAGGCAGAAGAGAGACCTATAGCACGTTCTACTTGGTTTTTAAATTTTGGTGTCTTGAAAAAAAGAAACCTCTTCAGATACCTGTTGTGTTTCTTACTGTATTATCTGAAATAGTTCTAGATTTTACTTTAAAAAAGGAGGGGGCAGGCAACAGCAACAGTCCTTGACAGTATCCCTGAAGGTAAGGCCATAAAGGTAACTATATACACAGAAAATTATGTGACCTAATGAAATAAAGAAAAAAACTAATAAATGACCAGTGCCAACATTATTACTACACTAGAATATTAGTATTTACTGACTGTGAGCAAAGCCCTGCCGCCAGCGTTGGAAAGCATTTTCCCTGAGTCCAGAGGGCTGTAAAGACAGCAGAGTTCAGATGCACTATGGCGCCCTTCTCTCACTGGCTCATCTTTAAGAACGCTAACAGGAAGCTTACAGAGGTACACTAAAAGTAATAGTACAGTAACCAGCAGCATTACATTCTCTCAGTAAATAATTGAGCAAATGCCAGTCACGCCTCTTCCGTTTCTTTCTCTTTTACATACATATGCACACCCCAACAGAACTGACTACCTATGAAGGGTTTGTTTATCACAAGCCTTTAAAGTACAAGAATAGTCTATCCCAGAAGTCCCCTCAAATGCTTGATGTAGTGCTTGCTGACAGTTTAGCTGTTCAGAGCTATTTAAAGCAATCCAACTGTGCCTGTGCGACGTGTCCAGCCCAGGGAGCACAGAGACTGCAGCTCTCTAATGTAACGTAAGAAAGCCCTCCCCCACATCCACATGCTCGGGCTTTCCCAAACCTAAACCAGGAGATCCTAAACCAGGAGGTGCTGCTTGTCTAAGCAGAACACAAAACAGCCCAGCCCGTGTTTTACTTCAATCTTGTTTCATACTGCATTGCTTACACGTTAAAGGAGGAGTTAGCAGCTACACAAGCAGCTGGGCAGTGGTGGCGCATGCCTTCAATCCCAGCACTCGGGAGGCAGAGGCAGGCAGATTTCTGAGTTCGAGGCCAGCCTGGTCTACAGAGTGAGTTCCAGGATAGCCAAGGCTATACAGAGAAACCCTGTCTTGAAAAAGCCAAAAAAAAAAAAAAAAAAAAAAAAAAAAACCAAAAAATCACAACCAAAAAACAAAGCAGCTACACAAGCTTCCTTACAGGTACTCACACAACCTAGACAGAGGGAAGAGTAGACAAGCTTCCCTGATGTATAACGTTTCAGAACCTAGTGTTTCCCAGACTCTGCCCTCCTGGTGAAACAGTAGGTCCCTGAACTTATCCAGACCCCTGACCAGATCCAGCGTGCTCCTTACCCCAGTCCGTCCCGTCGCCTGCACTTCTCGACTCACTGTCTCCTTCCTCTGATGTGACAAGGAAGTCAAACTCCTTCAGAGCTTCTTTTGTGTCTCGATCTTCACTGGTGTCAGGCGAGGCTTTTTTCCTAACAATCTAACAGGGGGAGGGAAAACATCAAGCTAAAATAAAAACAAATATTATGCATTTAATTTAAATAAAGAGACTGGATCCTTTGTAATTGAGTAAGCGAAGAAACCGTTTTTTCAGAACGTACATACTGGCTGTATTAAAGAACTGCAACACCTAACTCAGGCAGACACATTGTGTTCTTAAAAACAAGCAGTGCACATCTTAAAGCAGTGATTTAAATTTTGTTCAAAGGTACACTAGATCACTTAAACTACAGGAAATTTCTGTATCACTGGATAAGATTTGCACTTAAATTACAGACGGTTACACTCTTGTTATGAGAACAATTAAATCTTACATTCCTTAGATGCAGTATGCATAGTCTGCAGACTCTGATCTAATTTAAATAGAGCACATTCTGTAAACAGTGAAATGCTTCCTGAGTACAGCCAAGATCTGTTGATATATCAATGTTGCACCCTCACAAAGCCAGCCACAACTACCAACTCAGAAATGAATGCCTCAGGAATCAAAAGACACCGTGGGCTCCTATATTATTTCCACTTTCCACAACTTCTCTAAAACTCTATTTTATCTCCTGTCTTACTAAGCAGCCCTTGCTCATCTTGATGCTGAGTTGTCCTTGACTCCAGAATGCTGGGATGAGAGACATGTCCCCTGTGTCCAGGTCAGCAGCTCTTATAGAGTCACTTTCCCTCCTTAAAATATCAATAACTCAGGCTTAATACAAGAATCGTTATGACTCACTTTTATATATTTAAAAATACCTCTGGAGGGGCTGGAGAGATGGCTCAGTGGTTAAGAGCACTGACTGCTCTTCCAGAGATCCTGAGTTCAATTCCCAGCAACCACATGGTGGCTCACAACCATCTGTAATGAGATCTGGTGCCCTCTTCTGGTGTGTCTGAAGACAGCAACAGTGTCATATACATAAATAAATCTTTAAAAAAATAATAAAATAATAAAAATAAAAAAATAAAATAAAAATACCTCTGGAACCACAAATCCAGCAGTTTTAAAAGGTAAACTGGATAGTGAGTGCTGAGCCCAACATGCCTATGTTCTGTCTGTCTTCGTTATGAATATAAAAACAAAACAGGAAAAATTGTGTTATTTAATGATGCTATAATTCCATTTACTTAGAGTATTACCCTAAAACAAGAAACACTGTTATGCTTACAGTACTTCTTAGCTTACCATCTAGCAAACCCATAAGACAACTGTGGCAGGTTCTGAACAGAGAGCCCATAGCAAATGGTTTTGTTTCTCTAATTACTAACAAGCCATTTCCTGATAACTTGTTCTAGTTTTGACTGAGCAACAAAACTCAGGCATTAAACAATGTCTCTGGCACCAAGGCCAGAGAAATGGCTCAGTGGTGAAGAGCTTGGGCTGTTCTTCCAGAGGACCTGAGTTCATTCCACAGCCCCCACATCACAGCTCACAACTGTCTGTACCTCCAGACAGGGGATCTAATGCCCTCTTCTGGCCTCCATGGACACTAGACACACACGTGGTGCACAGACAAACAGGCAGAGCATCCACGGGCTACCCTATCCTCACAGTTCTACAGGTAAATGTACCACCTACTCCTAAGACAGGAGTTCAGCTGACGTCAGAGGGGCCACCACTAGCCATCAAAATGGAAAGACTCTGTCCTCACTGCCAGACAAAAAGAACAGGGAAAAGCCAGAAATGGTACCTGGAACCTCAAATTAAATGTCTCAGAGTATTTTGGGCTTTAGTTATTATTACTAGATATGGTATTGAGTAACAAAAGCAACTCCAAGGGCAAACACACGTCTAGGTAACCTTAAACAAAATGAGACAGCCATCGTGCCCATGCCATCATTACAGAGCCCAGCAAGTGTCGCATTTTAAGTAAACAAACCAAACCCCTGTGTTTTCTTATGCTTAGGCACCAAAGAAAATACAGCTGTGGTGGCAAAGGAAATATATGACCAGTAAGTAGGAAGAGTAAAAGTTGTAATATTTTCCCTCCCCATACAGGAGCCTTTCTACTTAAGAGATTAAGGAGAAAAGACCGGCAAACGGGATCATCACAGAAAACTGCAGTTAGACACAGGACAAATTTCAACTATTTTCTCCCTGTAGATTGTAATACATTTTACAAGCCATGCTTATCATTCTATATACTTAAAACCTTTAAAAATCCTTCTGGCATGCGCCTATCAGGCTACAGCTGTCTGTGAAAGCTAACGTGATACAATGTAAAACTTAATAAAACTATTAAGAAAAATGCCCACTCATTTAAATACATTTTCTTCCGGGCTGGGGTGTTGCATTTGCCTTGAATTCAATACACAGCATGTGGTAAAGACGGCGGAGAAAAGCTTTCTGAAGCCAGTATTTAAATGTGGATAGTGGGTGAACCCGTTCCCAGTGGGTGGACCTTCATGCATACTCACAGTATCCTGTGATCTGTGCTATCTACTGGAATGCTATCAATACTAGGAATCAAATGGTTAAACACTAAGACACCAAATGCTTAGGTTGTTAAAATTTTCCAATCTGATCATTTAACATAGTTTTAATAATCAATTTACAGATTTTAAAATATTTAAGCTAATATAATTACCAACAAGGAACTTACAAAGAGTTATTTACCACTGCAATAGTATTCTGTTAGGAAAATGGTATCTCAAAGCAACTGCCACACAAAAGTCCGTAAGGAGCTAAACAACTCTGGATGATTAGGACAAAGCAAAGGATTGGACATTAAGGTTAACACATGCTTTATAGCTCGTGCTGCTAAGAAAAATTTGGGTGATTCCTTGATATTCAAAACTATCTCTGACAGGGATGAGATCAGCAGTATAAATGACTAGTAGCATATACAAACAATAATGTGGCAGAAATAAGAATCTCTGATTAAGCCCAGAAAGCAGGAAGCATACAAAACAGAAGTTATACTAAGAAAGCACATTATAGTTAAACATATTTTCATACACAGTCTATTTATCATAGAGTCTTCTGGGGATTAAATGAGGTACTTATTATAATCTTCATTTTACAAACTAATAAAATTATGTCAGACTTATTAAGAAAAAAATTAAAGTCAGGCAACTTTAATCCCAGCACTCAGAAGGCAGAGGCAGGTGGATATCTTTGAGTTCCAGGCCACCCTGGTTTACACAGTGAGTTCCAGGATAGACAGAGCTACATGGTGAGACTTTGTCTCAACCCTAACCCCTGCAAAAAAGAAAAAAAGAACCTGATGCAGACATAAGCCTTAAAGTATGGCCATTGACACTGGATCCTTCTGCTTCACCTTTTAACTTTCCTTCTTCCTATTCTTAAATAAAAGACACAATGCAGACTTTGCTGGCCAAAAGTAAAGCATGTCTTCATCTCTTACTTCAAAGAAGAGAAAGAGAAAGCAGGAAAAGGAGAAAATGAAATGAAGGAAAGAAGAAAGGAGGGAGAAAAGACTAGAGAAAAAAGAAACATTAACTTCCGAGACACTTGTAGGAAGCGTACGGGAAAGCCAGTACACGTAAAGGCTGAATGAACAGTTAAGCCTTCCCAACGACTGAAGAAAGTGAAGGGAGAGGTCTGAAACTCTGTAGAGCGCACTACAGCTCTCCTGAGAGAGACGAAAACCTCCTCAGAGCTGCTCCCGGCCACCGTCAGGCACCATCCTGTGTCTGCCAGCTCTACTGCCATTACAGACAATACCAGGACACGGTTAGAACATGCAGTGGTCAGCACGCTCTGACGCTCCGTGGAGCTCTGCCTTCGCTAATGAATTGACAAAGTCTGAGCATACTGTGGAGAAAATGCTATACTTAAAATACGACCGAGATTAAAATCAGCAATAAAAATTTTCTCCATCTTGCATTATGGCACCTAAAAACATTGAAATGAGTGCTTCAACTCACTGTGGAAGTATCAATGACACTTTTCTCTCTTCCATCAATGTCCTCGTCCTCGTCTTCATCACTGAAATCTGCAGCTGCATTTTCAAGGAATTTGAAATTGTCCAGCACGGAGGCGGAATCCGTTAACTCAGATTTTCTGGTTTAAAATATGTACAATAATACTCAGGTCATCTTGTAAAACATCACCAAAAGAATGGCCTGCTGTTAGGTTTCACCCCTTACGCTTGAATTACAGTATGACCATACATGATCCCCAAACTACCCATGACCTACACTGATTCCATCTATGCAGTTCTGCGCACTAACTGAAAAGGACGAACAGTGCGTGCTGAAGCCCTCCGTCTCTAGCAGACAGAAAGAGCTCCCGTCGGATGCGGCACAGACTGACCTTCATGCTAACCTTGATGTGCTCCTTCAAAATATTATTTTAAGTAGCTCTGCCCTGTTTCTCCGTTGTTTCTTCTCTACAACTCCTCCTTGAACCTCTCATGTAAGTTTTTAAATTATAACATTTAATTAACTAAAATTAAATTATTACCAAGTCATCATTTAAAGGCTTAATATCATCTATACCAAAAATATTCAGTAAAAACGAAGTTATAGCTAAAACAATTTCCAGACAAAATATTTACCCAATCATTGCTGTCTCTTTAACTTCAGCCTCTGTGCCATTTATCACTGAGTCCTGGTTTTTGTCATCCTCCCTGTCAGTGACATCACTTGAAAAGCCCAACAATGCCCGCACACGCTTGGATTTCACATCTAGAATGGTATCTGTGTAGCCGACCTCCTGGAGATACCTGCACAAAGAGGATCCTTACAATTCAGTCACACAGGAATTAGCACTGTAAAGTTCAAAATGTAAATAAAAGTATCTCTTCAAACTCACTGACTATATAAGGTTTAACAGAACAGTACCATGTCAGTAAGACTTGTTAATTATATTCCAGCTGCAGACGGAGCTGTCTCTTGCAGTACCAGTCTCTGCGGTCACAGAGAAAAGCCAAAGAACTATACAATAACACTATTCATTTATCCCAAGAAGAACAGTTCTTCAATGTATTTCAGAGCACACGCTTTGCTTTAGGAAGAATGGAACACTCTCCTCCCAAGCTCTACCACTGCTATTCTAGAATAATGGCTCCAGTTGTTTTAACCTTTCTTATGTGAAGTGTCATTAACTAAAATCTGCAGAAAATGCTTCTAGTGTAAATGGTTTCTTTCCATGACAGAAAAAGGTAACTTTTTTCCCCCATAACAGTCAATTTAAAAAGAGATGTTTGTGTCCTGAGAAATTCCAAAACAAAAATAAACAATTAAATTGTGAGACTTAAGGTACACTAGCTCATGTGAATTTGTGTAATTCAAGAGAGTCAGAGGCACAGTAAAAGAGCCAGAGCATAGTCACATCCATGGCTCACGCCCAATTCTGCCACTTACTTGATATCCAACTTTCTCTTAAACTTGTTTTTATTCTCATCAAGGAGACCTAATATCACCCATGATATATAGAAAGCACTCTATACCCAAGAGCCCCAGTGTTAAATGCTGATGATGACTTAGCAGGCCAAGCATGGTAGTGGTAGGACCAGAACAAAGGAAACGACATGGATATCACAATATAATGATAACACGCGTTCCTTTATATAGTAGGTCTACTGAAGGACCGAGGAAAGCACAGGTTCACAAGATGGCTAGTGTTAAGTCCACCTTACTTCAGGATTACGTTCGTATAGTTACTAGAACTGAAAGATACCTCAGAGACAGGTGATCAAATGGGATAGGGTGTCTTATTAAATCAAGATGCTCCTTTTCAAATCCATTCAGTATCCACAGAAAAGCCTTAATTTTAAAAATCTGAAATTATAAATTCCCACTTCCTTGAATTAGATCAGATATTTTTGAAGACTACTATAATAACGTAAGATGTCCTAATACTTAAAATTTTTAGGCTTACTTATTTTATGGGTATGAAAGTTTTGCATGCATGTGTGTATGTGCACCACATAAGTGCCTGGTGTCCACAGCGGGCAGATGAGGGCATTGGATCCCCTGAAACTGCAGTTATAAACGGTTCTGAGTCACCACGTGGGTCCTAGAAACCAAACCCGGTCCTCTCAAAAAGCAGCCAATGCTTGATTCTGCTAAGCTATTTCTCTGGCTCGTTTTTCTGCTTTTAATAATTAATATTTGATATGTACCTCGCTTTGGCAACAAAACTAAATTTATTTATTTATATATATATATGTGTGTGTGTGTGTGTGTGTGTGTGTGTGTGTGTGTGTTTTAAACTGCTCTACCAGAGATACATTAGTCTCATTAAATGCACAGCTTACTGATAAAATGTCATCTTTTACAAAAAGTGTGTAATGACTCTTTTAAAGTTTTGAAAATGTCTTAATTTACTATGAAATCACTTCTCATTAACAAAAACAAAAAATACTAATCAGCATTTAAAACTTACAAGAGTAAGTATGTATGGGTGCTTTGCCTGCATGTATATCTGTGCACCATGTGTGTGCCTAGCGCCTGCAGAGGCTAGCAGCAGATGTCAGATCACCTGGATTAGAGTTACAGGTGGTTGTGAGCCACCATGTGGGTGCTGGGAATTGAACCCAGGTCTGCAAGAACAGAAAGTGCTCTTAACTGTGGAGACCCCCACAGCAGTGTAAGAGCACTCAGCCATTTAAAAACTGAAAATGCCTAAGCCTGGTGGTGCTCACCTGTAACGAAGCTACTGAGGAGGCCCAGGGAGGGACTTTACACACTCGAGGCTCGCCTGGCTAACTTAGTGAGACCACGCCAAGAAAGAAAGAAGTAAACAAGCAAACAGGAGGTACATGTGGTACAAGAAAAAAAGGGCCTGTTAGTACAAGAAGCAGGGCACTTGCTTGGTATATATAAGAACCTAGGTTCAACTCAAGATTACTAAAAATAAATTTGAAAAGAGAAAGTCAGGTCGTATTTAAGACTGAAGTAAGAACAGCCATGAAAATCCACCTAATGGTTTAAATCTTTTCTAAGTCTGTCTAGATCAGTGATTTTAATCCTGAGCTGAAGGGACTGAACAACCCTTTCATGGGGGTCACCTGCCAGAAATCCTGCACATCAGGCATTCACATTACTATTCCTACCACCAGCAAAATTACAGTTATGAAGTAGCAACAAAAATAATTTTTTGGTTGGGGGTCACCACAACATGAGGAACTGTATTAAAGGGCTCACAGCATTAGGGAGGTTGAGAACCACTGATCTAGATAAAAGACAGGTATGGACTATTCTAATATTCTCTTCCTCTAGTCAAAAGGGATGATGGCAATAGTATGCTTTGAAAATCTTGGACATAAACTACTAATAACCACCCCAAAAATCCAAAACAGGGAATGAGAACAAATTTCCTTTTACTCTGGCATAAATCTGTATGCCAGTTTCCAAGACTACAGGTCTAGTCTGCTATTTAACATCAGAACACCTGTAGAGTCTCAGTTAGGGAAAAATGTATGTTAGTACATGCAAAATCTGGAGATTCGGAGAGTTCTTCAGGGTACTGAAAAGACTTGTAACGGAATGTGTATGGGATCCTTACTGGTTTGATGAAAAGAAAATAATAATGACACAGAACTCTTTTAACTACTAAACTTCAACAGAGGGGAAAGTGTTTAATATGAAAAATGAATAGTAAATCAATTAAGGTTGCTGG
This sequence comes from Uromys caudimaculatus, assembly GCA_028551405.1. Lineage (NCBI taxonomy): Eukaryota > Metazoa > Chordata > Mammalia > Rodentia > Muridae > Uromys > Uromys caudimaculatus. The sequence goes on along the minus strand of CM052705.1, from coordinate 8,509,191 downwards.
TTTTTTAACTTCCTTACTATTTGCTACTCACAGCAGTAACACAAGAGAAACATCTGAGTTAAAAATACAAAAGAGAAGCATGAAAAACTGTTCTTACTTTCAACAAGATGAACATTTAATCTTGGTACTTACTGTCTGAGTAGCTGTCGGCCTTGCTTCCACATTAACTGGCTATTTTGCTGTGGCTGCACCTCTGTTTCATTACCTTCATCTGGAGAATATTAAATCACAATGAAATTGACTAATTGTACATGTTTGAACAACCCAGTTCATAAACATGTCCAATAAACATTTATAAGGCTCAGAAGAGGAAAGCGCGACTTTTAAGGGTATGCTTCAGGACAATATGATTGCCTTGTAACGATTTTGATAACAAAACTCTGTGTGATTAAGTATCTTCACTGGATTCCCTTTAGAGCACCAGAACGAAGAATACATTTTTCTTTCATTTTCACTAGCCTGAGAATTTTCCTCTAAGACACAGACCTATCAAATCAAGTTACAGAGTGAGAACCACATAGAAATATTATAAAACCTAGAAATGGTAGTTAAAAAACAAAACAAATCACGCCTTTAATCCTAGCACTTGGGAGGCAGAGGCAGGTGGATTTCTGAGTTCGAGGCCAGCCTGGTCTACAGAGTGAGTTCCAGGACAGCCAGGGGTACACAGAGAAACCCTGTCTCGAAAAACCAAAAAATAAATAAATAAATAAAATAAAATGGGAGATTCCATTCACGATATCTGGTATGTAATGACTACCCAGTAGATGTTAGCTCCCCTGTTTAATTGCTTTCAAAAAACCAAAACCAAACCAAAACAAAACAAACAAAAAACCAGAAACCCCAAACAATCTGATGCACCTATGCAAAGACATTATCTCAGCTGGGGACATGATTCAGTTGGTAGACTGCTTGCCTGGCATGCGTAAAGCCATGGGTTCTATCCCCAGCACTGCATGAGACCAGGCATGGCGGCACAAGCTTGTAACCCACACTTAGGAGGTGAAGACAGAAGGATCAAAAGTTGACAATGAGTTGGGGCTACCTGAGACCTTGTGTCAAAAACGACAAAATTAACAGCTAAGCCATACCTCCAGCCCTCTAATAAAGTTTGTTTATGCATAGCAATTAAACCTTTGTACTCCTAAAGAGCTCTGTAAAACTTATGGGGCAGGGAATTAAAACAACTATAGATTTTATATATACATAAAGAATTTATATATTGTGATTAAACATACTGTTTTGAAACAGACAATATATAACTATGATAGTCTTTTGAAAAAGTACCTCTGTTTTGTTTGTGTTTTATAATTTTTTTTTCTGGTGTTACAGGAACATGGTTCAATCAGTAAAATAACTGCTATGTAAACATGAAGCTTTGAGTGAAATACTATCACTCTGATTTAAAAAACTAAAAATTAAAAAAAAGACAAGAAAAAGGCCAGTCTGTATGTATAACCCCACCACTAGGAAGGCCGGGAGCCTGAAGAGTAGGGCTCACTGGCCGGCTGGCTGCTGAACCTGTGAGCCCCAGGCGCTAGGGAGGTATGGAGAGCTCTGCCCAGGACCACGTGCTGAGCACCACCAGGCAGTGCCCTCGCCTAGGACTCCCGGTCACTCAGACCACCATCTGTCTTCAGGTCCTTCCAGATGTTCACACTGCCTAATAAAAGACTAGCTCACCTGGGCTCTGTCTTCTCAGACTCTTTCAATCAAAGACAATGGTATTTTTAAAAAGTATGAATATGCAAGAATATTGGACACCACAAGAAGACCATATCTATGAATTATGAATATAAGACAAGAAAAATAATTCAAGGCCAAAGGCATTAACATATCTTCAATAAAATCCCAGCAAAGAGATGCCCATTCTAGCACAAAGAACACACAGAACAAAAACAGATACAGAGAAGACTCCCTACACCAAGTTATAGCTAAAACACTTTATAGTTATAGCTAAAGTATACAGGGGGGGAAAAAAGGAAGAGTGTGGTAGTTTGAATAGATATGGCTCCAATAGACTCCAGTTTGAATGCTTGGCCATTGGGAGTGGCACTATTAGGAGTGTGGCCTTGTTGGAGTAGGTGTGGCCTTGTTGGAGTAGGTGTGGCCTTGTTAGAGGAAGTCTGCTTGAGGTCTTACAAGCTTAAGTTACACCCAGGGTGGCACACAGGCTCCTGCTGCCTTTGGATTAAGATATAGAACTCTCAGCTCCTTCTCCAGCATCACGGCTGCCTGGATACTGCCATGCTTTTTGCCGTCATATGACAATCATGGACTATAGACCTCTGAAACTGTAAAAGTTGTTGTGGTCATGGTGTCTCTTCACAGCAATGAAACCCTAAGACAGAGGGGGTATTTAAAGATGAAAGAAATATGGTTCAAGTTACATATAAAGAGCAGACCCACGAGAGCAAAGCTTACTTCTCAGTGGGAACTTTATGACTACCAACCGGCCCTACAGACAATATAAGGAATACTGGAAGATGAACAGAAGAATAAACACATCCAAGGCTATAAGGAAAAAAATTAATGATGATAGGTTGACAGGTATGCAAAATAAGACTACCACACACTACAAAAATCAACAAAATGACAGCAAGTAACACCCATCTTCCAGTAATATATCCACACGTTAATGGCCTCAAATCCTCAGTCAAAGGATACAACTGCATTAGAGCCAACTGTATCAGAAAACAGGACCTATCTTTCTGTTATCTACCGGAAATACACCTCACTCTCAAGGACAGAGCTCACTTAGAGTGAACAGGTGGAAAGAAGATCTACAGATTAACACAACAAAGCAACAGTAGGTGACTTCAACTGCCCAGTTACAGACAGGTCATCCAGACGAGAAAGGATGAGAAACATAAAAGCTAAATGTCGCCAAGTACCAGATGGACTTAACAGCTATCTATAGAATATTCTGCCCAAACACTATCGAATATACACTCTTCTCAATAGGCCATACAAGTACATGTATGGGGACTCAAAGCAAAACTCAACAAACTTCGAAAAACTGAAATAACTGCATGGATTTTATCTGACCCACAAAGGAATAAAGCTTGATATTAACAACAATGGGAAGTATAGAAAGACACACAAAGTAATAGACATGAAAAGTACTGAGCTTGGTGTGCTGCCCAGAGGCAGTTAGATCTTTGTGCATGAGACCTGCCTGGTCTACAGAGAGAGCTCCATGCCAGCTGAAGCTACATACTGAGAGTCTGACTAAACAAAACTGTACAGAACAAAACAGGACAAGACAGTTAGTGAATGATAAACAGACCACTGAAGGAATCAACAAAGATGAAGAAGAACATTCTTGGAATTAACTGGAATGAAAACACAATATACCAAAATCTCTGGAATAAATGAAAGCAAGTGTAAAAGGGGAACTTACAGCTCTAAGGACCTACAAACAAAAACAAGAAAGCAGACAGAAGGGCTGGAGTGGTGGCTAAGCAGGGAAGTGTGGGCTGTCCTTGCAGAGGATTCTGAGTTCAAGTCTCAGCATCTGTAGCATGGTCACAACCACTTGTAACTCCAGCTCCAGGAACCCAATGGTTACCCTCTTCTGGGCTCCCCAGAAACCTGTCTCATGTGCACATGGACATCTACACACACATGTGTTCACAATTTAAAGATGAAAATGTAAGAAAAAGAGTAAGAATTCAAATAAGTAACTTTAAAATGTACCTAAATAGTTTGGAAAAAAAACAAACAAACAAGGAACAAACATAAAGGCAACAGGTGAAAAGAAATTATCAAAACTAAAGCAGAAATAAATGAAATGGAAAAATGCAAAGAATGGATGAAATAATGAGTTAATGTTTTAAAAAGATAAGCAGGATTAACAGAATCTGACCTGAATTAAAAGACATAGAAAACCCAAATTAATAAAACTAGAGGTCAACAGAGAGATTACAACAGATAAAGAATTTCAGAAATTTTAAGGACCTTCTACTGATTGTAGAACACAGGCAGAAAACTGTGAACTAAAAAAGGGTGTAGATGAAGAAGAAAAGAAAAAGTGATACAAAATGATCTCATGACACTAAAAAATTAGCACCCAAAAACAAAACAGCAAAAATAACTGCAAACTTACAGTTGAAATTTACATTAAAACTTTGAATTAAAAATTACATTGAAACTTCCAGTTTCAATGTTTCTGTAAAATACTAGACAGTAACTTTTTATTACTTAAAACTTCCTTTATAGCTAGCTTACCAGAATCATAGCTTGGAGGCTTCGTGTCTCCCTGATTCAGCTCTGTCCCATATTTCAACTTGTGGTATTTGGCTCTAACAAAGAAATGAGAATATACAAGCCATGTTAAAACACATTTAAATAAGCTTTAAGGAAAAGTGAGTCTGCATGAGTCCTGACTGAACATGCCCAGAACTTTTAAAGGCCCCGAGATTTCCATGGTGTCAAGTGCTTGCTTTTGTTACTGAATTGCCAACTGTCATTACAGTGAAATAAAAGGAGAACACTAGGAATCACAAATCTTAGTTTTGTACCTATAATGAACCATATAAATTCTAATTAATGTTGTATTCAAATTTTCTTGGCGACTATAAGCTGAAGATTACCGTCAATGAATAAAAGAGGTCTAATAATTTATTTTGTTACATTAACCTTTCTCAATATTTGAACTTATCCTAAAAAGAAACATTACCTATAATTTTGTGGGTCTTATTTGGTAATTACAATTCAAATATTTTTATGGTGTGCTATCAAAGCAAATCAAAAGCCCAGGCAAAATCATCTATGCTGCATGAGATATTCTAGCAGTAATGATTAAATATTGCCCTTAGTCAATATATACTTTGTCTTTATAAAAAAAAAATCCCATGATTAGGAGGTCTAATTTCTTTTTAAAGTTAGCAAAGTATTATTTTCAGCAAACTGCACTTGCCATCTAACTATCTCAGATCTAGGCCAATGATACAAAAAGAGATATTCCAGATAAGGAGAAAAACAATTTTTTAAAGATTAACTAAGAATAATAACATTGACTTAATATATTTGTATATTTTAGCTCTTTTTCTCTACAAAATGAAGTTTTTTAAAGTAAATATTCAATGAGTTCAGATAGGCAATAAAAATATATAACTAAAAACAACAATTTTCAGAACCAAAAGTAAGCAATGAAGAAAAAAAAAAAAAACACAAACAAATTGAAAGTTTTTCTTCCTTATAAAAAGTTAATGGGGGGGGAGGAGGTGTGTGTGTTCTGATGGCTCATCAATTGAGATCACTGGCTACTCTTTCCTGAGATTCAATTCTAAGCACCCACATAGTACCTACATGACGACTCATGATTATCTGTAATTGTAGTTCCAGGGATCCAAATCCCTCCTCAGGCACTAGGCACACATGTGGTACATATACATACATACATACATGCAAAACACACATATAAAACAAAAATAAGCTAATTTAAAAAAAAATGGATGGAACACTTGCCATACCATTTTATATAATTTAAAATTAGAAAAAGAAAATTATTCACTCCAATATATAAATTACTAAAATTCTTCATTCTTTTTCAATAATCATTTTGTAGTCACAGAGAAAGGTCAGATTTTTTTAATTCACTAGTTTTTATATAGAGGGGAGTCTTAAGACAATTTACAGATTAAAGACACCAAATTATCTAGAACATGTTTCTCTGTATTCCTACCAGGTCTTAATCCAATGATCTCATTACTGAACTAAGCTTTTCCAATGGTGTTGATGATCAGTAGGTGAGGTACAGACATTAGCTTGATTTACAGTTATAAGTAAACATATTTTTAATGTAACTGTCAATCTTCTGATTTTCCAGAAATAATTCACCTACCATAAGACAAAGTAACAGTATCTTGTTAAAAGTCAAAATAGTATATTAATATAACAGGCCTGATAACAAATAATAACATTTTAAACAAAAGTAGCAACACACTTCTCTGAAGCTTACTTATATTATGTAAATACAGAGAGAAAGCACCTCCCATACCACACACTGCATCATACTGCATTCTAGTGGTCTTAGAAAAAAAGTGCAATATTAGGTTTTTTTAAATAATCAGAAGACATCATATACAATATGTGATGCAAAGCAGTCATATTATCCACTACTATTTCACAAAAATTTAGATGAAGATAAAATATGTAAGTAACTGTTGTGTTTAGGACAAGCTCTGGCTCCTAGAATCTGTGTTTCCTTACTTAGCAAGTTTTCTAAAAAAAAATATTTTACTAAAATAACCCTCCTCAATCTTAGGAACATTCTCTGGAAGAGAAAAGGCTGAACTGTTTCTGAAGAACTCATAGACGCCCACTGTTTTGATACTTCAAGTCACTGTGTTAACAATCTTGTTCATTATTCCTTTTCTGTCTCACCTGAACCACAGAAAACAGATCTAAACAGATCTCCTAGTTCATATATCCCTAGACTTCCACCCTCAACTGGCCTTTACTAGATAAAATAACACAGAACATGTCCAATAATTATAAAAGACTAGAGAGGGGTCAGGGAGATGGCTCAGTGATTAGAAATACTTGCTGCTTTTCCAAAAGACCAGGGTTCAATTCCCAGAACCCACATGGCCGCTCACAATTGTCTGTAACTCTAGGGGAATCTAACATCCTCACACCAATGCACATTAAATAAATTATTTGAAAGACTAAAGAGCTTTTATTCTAGCTTTGTTTAAAAACCTACCTCATAAGCAGTATGTTGGGATTAAAAACCATGTCCAAGCACATCTTAAATGTTAATGCTACAAAGAATGATGGTATGTGTAGAGGCCAGAAGCCAGGTTAAGTGTCTTCCACTATCGTTTTGTATATTATTTTTTGAGATGGGTTTTTTTTTCACTGAGCCCTGAGCGCGCCATCTCAGCTATACCAGCGGGTCAGTAAAACTCTAAGTGCACATCTCTGCCCCTGCTGGGCTTACAGGTGAATGCTGCTGTGCCTGCTTCTGTATGTGAGGACTGGAGATCTGAACTCAGGTCCTTAAGCTTGCACAGCAAGCATTTTACTCACTGAGCCATCCCCCCATCCTGGAATGATTAATTTCAACAAACTACTGAATTCTTATCAAATGCAAAGTGGTGTGCGGACTGCTAAAAATAACCTGCATGTTCTAGTGAAGTAAGCCTAGAAACAAGAGGGTGCCTAGGACGTAGAAAACGTATAGCATACTGACACTGCACTGTAAGCATGTACCTGAAGAGTGCAGGCAAAGGACTGTCTAACTCTGTAAAGCATAATGTCAAATAAAACTAGGAAAGGCAACGTGAGATTTTAACTAATGCTCAATCAGTAAGATGTACAAGGTATTATGTCTAGATTTTCACAAATAACTGCTGTGTTGAGGACAGGCTCTGGCTCCTAACACAGAAACACCCAGTGGGTCAAAATGCAACAAACACTAGGTTTAACAGACCAAAGAATTACTAAGAATGAAGTCCAAAACAGACACCAGTAAAAAAGTGCCTACTTACATAAGATTTGCTTTAAGATTAACCAGGCATTTTATTTAGAGCAGGGCTACAACATGGTTATTCCTTTGTGTTGTGAACATTAATTCTGTTACCTGGAGGATGAATTAGAATTTGGAAATAAGACAGTGCCCCCTCCACCAAGTCTCTGCTGCTTTTGTGCTCTCCCACCCGCCACAACCAGCCTTAAGGACCTCGAAGGGAAGGGCCTGTTGGAAAGCCACGGCTTTGAGGAGTACATGAAAGAGTTAGGAGTGGGACTGGCTCTTAGGGAGGCGGGTACCATGGCCAAACCAGCCTGTGTCATTACTTGTGACAGCAACATCACCATCAAAACCAAGAGTACGGTGAAGACGGTGGTGTTCTCTTGTACCCTGGGAGAGAAGTTTGATGAAACTACGGTTGATGGCAGGAAAACTGAGACGCTCTGCACCTTCACCAACAGCGCCCTAGTCCAGCACCAGAAGTGGGGCGGGAAAGAAAGTAACAAGAAGGACGGGAAGATAGATGGTGGTGGAATGTGTCGTGAGCAATGCCATCTGTACTCGGAGCTGCCAGAGTGAAAAAGCTCAGTTCAATGAGCAGGTCATAAATGACCATACTGCTTCACTTCTTTGGTTTCATTTTTCATGACTGTTCAGTTCTCTTTATCACAAACACTTTACATGAAACCTATGTCAAACTGTTGGTTTACCCAGGCCATTCCTTTGGTTAGTAAATAAATATGTTTGTGCAAGAAAAAAAAAAGAATTTGGAAATAAAGAAGCAAGAAGACATTTGGACTCTTACAGTAAAGATAAAGGTGGCAGCAGGCAAAGAAAGACGGGAAACATGAGAAGAGTTGATTTTATGTAGAGCTGAGCTTCCTTAGAATGAAAATTGCGGGAAAATGTCAAATCAAACACTGTACTGTTGAAAGGAACGCGTAACCTGCTTCATCTGTAAACTCTATCGCGCTTTAAGGAATGCTTTGATAAATTCATTGCTAGGTAAGCAGTCCATCTAAAGAGTCAGTTTTATTTTATTTTGGCTCTTTAGAGAGAGGAGCTTAGAAAATCTACATTGATCATTACTTAGTTGTTTATCGGTGAAGTGTCATGGAAGCGGGGACGGAGCAGGCTGGCGGGCAGAGAGAGAGCTACGCAGGTGAGGCATCTATTATACTGTTTGGAGAGGGGACAGGGGCTTGGCAATCGATACTTTCTACTGGCCAGGTCTGGGGGCTCTCTAGTGCCACATTTGCTTATGGGAGGGGTCAAGGCTGCTTTCTACGTGACAAATCTCACATGGCAGGCCTCTCTCTATACAGGGGTTGTGAGAGCTGTGGTTGATTTTACAGGAGTCTTCTGGGAGCGTTGGCTAAAAATATAATCTGGTCCCTAGTGAATATTTCACGGGGTCTCCCAGAATTTTCAGCCTTTGCTCAACCAGATGTCAGACTGCCTGTCACAGACCACTGCCCCCACAGTCTCTGATCTCCCTTCCCTCTGCAGCTTCTTCCTGCCACCCGGCTCCTACTCTTGCCACCTCTGGGAAGCCCTGTCAAGGGCTTCAAGGGCATCAGCAGGCGCCAACGGTGAGCCCCTATGACTATGTTCAGTAACAGCTTGCTTAGAGACTACCCCTCGCTCCGTTCCAACGCGCCTCTCCGCATCCTCCTTAAGCCACACCTGATTGGCTCTGCCTCCTCATTTTACCTCATTCCTAAGCGCCTGTTTCCCACGGCTCCAGCCGCTCTCCCTTCTGTGCTGTGCCTCAGCAACACAACCCGCCTCTGTTCTGTCGCCTTGTTCCACGCCTCCTTCCCAAGACAGAAACCTGGGAGTCTCTCTTGACTTTGCTTTCTCTCTTAGTATACCATCTTCACATTTTTATACCTCCAAACTCTAGATTCTTTGTACTTAAATGTTTTGTGGTAGATATTGCTATATATCCCAGCAAGTGCTATGCTTGTCATTTCTCATTTATTATAATTTCCCTGCCCTGATAAGGACATCTTTCTAGTACTGTTCAGGGAGATATTTCTAAAATGTATTTCAAGCTTAAAACCTTTCCCTAATAGTATGATCCAACACTGGAGTGGGGATGGGCCCGCTATGAAGATCACCAACAAGTAACAGAATTACACCAGCATGAAGCTTCATTAACAATAATACTTGCTTGAATAGATAGTATATGCATGGATATAGTTATAATATGATATATGATATTATACATATAAGATATAGAGATAGTTAATATATAAAATGGATAGTACTTGGTTAGATAAGAGAAGGTCCTTGCTCTAAAAAAAAATACAAGAGGTAAAAAACAAAAAAGAAATTATACATTAAACTAGTTAGGGGGAGTTAAGCAAATATTTTAGGGGAAAAAACAACAGGCTCATAGATGGCATAATTAGGCAAAGATAAATGTGTACATTGGTAAATCTGGGTAAAGAGTATAAAAAACCCTTGCAATGCTCCAATTAGTTCAAGGTCTTTGCTATAAACTTTTGAAAGTTTTCCATGCTTCCTACTACATTTAAGATAAAAGTTGAACTCCTTAAGTTGATGCCATAACCTGACACTTGTACTGTCTCTATTTCTGGTCATCAAATAACAACTAATGTGCACTATACTACACACACACACACACACACACACACACACACACACACACTACAAATTACTGAGCACTGCTTGGTTCCAATGGGTTTTCTCTGCACTCTACGTGCAGAGCTTCTTCTGCTTCTTTTTGACCTCCCTATATACCATGTATACATTTCTACCACAGCACTGAGCACCTCAGTGGGGTTTTGTAGTTAATATGCACACACATTTCTGTTTACTTTAGTATGGGTTTGCTTCAGTTCTACTGCCTTATAGGTAACAAATGGTGTTATGGTAAAGAGGACAGGCTTTAGGTTCCGTCTGGAGAGATCTAACCTGTAACTCTATAGAAATTACTTAGTTTTAAGCCTCTAGGTCTAGGCACTGTGCTGGTTTGTTTTTGTTATCTTGACACAACTCAGTTATCTAGGGAAGAGGAAACCACAACTAAGGTATTGCCTCCATCAGATTGGCCTGTGGGCATGGCTGAGGACATTTGCTTGATTGAAGATTAAAGTTGGAGGGCTCAGCCCACTGTAGACACGGCTTCTCCTGGGCTGATGGTTCTGAGTTGTATAGGAAAGCAAATGAAGGTGCTAGAAAGATGGCTCAGTTAAGAGTGCTCGCTGATCTTCCAGAGGCCCTGGGTTCAATTCCCAGCACATGGAAACTCACAACTGTCTGTAACTCCACTTCCAGGGAACCCCAAACCCTCTACTGGCCTCTACAGGTACTAGGCACATGTGACACACAGATACTCATGCATGAAACATAACCATAAACATAAAAATAAATACATTTCTGAAAATGAAGAAGAAGAAAAAGCAAGCAAATAGAACAAGCCAGTAAGCAGAATTCCTCCGTGGGCTCTGCTTCAGTTCCTACCCTGACGTCTTGCCAGTGATGGGTTGTGACCTGGGAGTTCTAACATGAAATAAAACCTTCCCTCACCCAGGTAGTTTTGATAGGTTATCACAGCAACAGAAAGTACGGTAGGGGGCTGGAGAGATGGCTCAGCAGTTAAGAGCACTGACTTCCAAAGGTCCTGAGTTCAAATCCCAGCAACCACATGGTGGCTCACAACCATCTGTAATGAGATCTGATGCCCTCTTCTGGTGTATCTGAAGACAGCTACAATGAGAAGGGCGAGTGGGGCTGGAGCGAACGGGGCCAGAGCGAACGGGGCCGGAGAGAAAAGTGTCTAAAGACAGCTACAGTGTTTTTACATATAATAAATAAATAAATCTTTAAGAAAGAAAGGAAGGAAGGAAGGAAGGAAGGAAGGAAGGAAGGAAGGAAGGAAGGAAGGAAGGAAGGAAGGAAGGAAGGAAGGAAGGAAGGGCAGACATGGTAGCTCCTTGCAATGGACTTCTGTTACAGTCCTCATCTCCTCACACCAGGGGAAGCCTGCAGTGAAGACAGTCTGGGGTCTTAAGCACTTGAACATTACCTATTTTTAAGCTTTTTTTCTTTCCATCTTCCTAATGCAGCTTTCACTCAACTTCTTAAGGCATGGGAAAATCCATCTATTTCATCAATGAGAGAAATCGCTTGTGTATCAATTTCTCAACATCTAAAATTATTTTATGTTATTTTATGGTGGTTTTACAAACAGTTGCTAACTTCAAAAACGAAAGAAAAGCAAGTGACTATCAAAAAATAAAGCAAAAAATTACCAAAACAGAGCATTCTAATATCAGATTATCAAAGATTACTGAAAATAATGAACCACTTCAGACTGCTGACAAAAAAATCTAAAAACTAGTCACTGAAGAAACTTTAATCCACATGATAATTTTTCAAAACTCTTACATGTGACCTATTTTCCTTTACTTATGACCCAAATATAACACTAGCAAAATAGGAAGGCTTTCCTCCTGGAGAGATAAAGACATCTCACAAAGTAACACAAAAATTAAATAAAAAAAAAAAAAAAAAAAGGCTGAAGAGATGGCTCAGCAGTTAAGAGCACTGACTGCTCTTCCAAAGGTCCTGAGTTCAATTCCCAGCAACCACATGGTGGCTCACAATCATCTGTAATGGGATCTGATGCCCTCTTCTGGGGTGTCTGAAGATAGCTACAGTGTACTCATATAAATATAATAAATAAATCTTAAAAAAAAACAAAAACAAAAACAAAAAAGCAGTTTATGAAAAGATACTATCAGAGCAATTTTTAAAGAAACTATATCAAATTGAATATTGTATTATAAAGGGAGACAGAATTTTCTTTACAAATTAAAATAGAATGATTTACTCTATAACTAAATGGTTGAGTACTAGGCATACAGCTCAGTGGTAGAGGACTTGCACAGCATGCACATGGCTCTGGGTTCAATCCTCAAAACCATGGAAAGAAAAATAAACTAACAAACAAAAACTGTATTTAAAAAACAAAGAAGAGAAACAAATGAGCGGGGTCACCCATAAGCCTAGTCCGTGAGAATTAGGAGGCAGGTGACAGAGAGCTAGGGCTGAGGCTATGAGGAGTGGATGGGGTTAGAGCCTAGGCTATACAAAACCCATGCTCAGAATGCACAAACCTAAACAAATCAATAATAGAAAGTGCAGGGCGCAACAGAGAGGAATGGACGACAGTCTAAATCGAGGGAGGACACAGCTTCATGTCAGAAGCAGAGTGTGAAGAAATGCGTGGAAGCTGGTTTGCACCCTGTAACCTGCCTTACTGACGGCAGCCATATAAGGATGTGCATTTGATGCTCTCGGGTCAAGAGCACACGGTGTAAGGATAACAATGGCAGGACATAGGGTCTTAGTGAATTACCTTTCCTGCTTCAGAGCATATTCCAACATTTTGATCCTCCTCACAAGATCTTTCTTCAAATTTTCTTGACCTTTCCTCTCCCCCTGAAGGAAAGCAATCTGAGCCTGAAAAGGAGAGAAAGGCAAACTCAGTTCAGAACAACTACATTTTAAAAAGAGCTTTCAGAATAGCAGACAATCAATACGATTCCTTTTCAAATCTGTCACAATGCAAACTAACGGGGGAAGTCTCGATTTGAAAAACTATCCACAGGAGACCTATGTGCAGTCTACTTCAATGAGGGGCGTGACAGCGTGTGGGCTCTTCTTCCCTAAGAACCCAGAAAACACAAACAGGGTACAAAGCGGACCAGCAGTTTGTACAACGGATTAGGTATTTTATACCTTGGACGAGCTTTCATTTTTATAAAGAATGAAGACAGGAAAGTAAAATGACCAAAATCCTTATAAATTCTTTCAAATTAAGAGTTTCATTATCAAGGTGAAGAGAGCTGAACATTCAGCTCGGAAGGCCCACCCTTCAAGAAGACAAAGGCAACTGGTGGCTGGTGAGAAGGACTACCTTGCCCTTCTTGGGGAGTGCAGAGGGCACTGGCAGGTCACCTGGGCTTCAGTGGATGAATACAAGGAGGCCTATAGCAGCACTAACTGGACTCTGCAGGGTATTTAAAAAAAAGACACTAAGTAGAGAGGAAGACAGGAGACATGTTGGGGAGGCATGGGGGGATGGGGAAGCGGATGGAGGGTGTGGGAGATGGATAGGACCAAGATGTACTGCATACATCTGATAGTTTAAAAGTTTCCTGATAGATCTACATTTTACAAAACAGTCTTTAACTTAATCCTACATACCCTACAAACGATACATAGCTCTTTTCTCATCTCCGTTAATGAAATGTAGTTTGTGAAGAAGAAATGGAAGAGACAAACGATGCCAGATCCTCAGCACCCTGGATGTGCATGTCACCATGAGACAGACGACAAGCAACTCCAGCTTCAGGAGGAGGGGAACGGGAAAGGGCAGCTCTTCAGGAGCTGGGCCACGGAGACGACATCTGTACTTAAAGAAAAACTGCAAGTGCTGGGGTGTTAGCTTACCCAAGCAATTTGAAATCTTCACACAGGCAGGAAGGAGCTCTAGCCAAGATGTGTCTAAGCTAACCACCCATTTACTATTTGCCCACGCTCCTCTCACCCATTTCTGCCATGCCAACCCACAGAGATAGACGGCAACTTTATTTGCATATGTGCACTGCTTTCCATTAAAAAAATAAAAAAAAAAAAAAAAAAAGAATGACTTTAAAACATCCCTAAAGAATTCTGAGGATTGTCCAATTACAGTTTAGTAAATCAAGAAATAAACTTAGTTTTATTTAATTTGAAATAAGACTCAATTCTACTTATTTAGTACCATAATGAATATAAAATCCAATTTGCCAGTTTTCTCATAACCTCAAATTATAAATAGGTAATATGATATGTTTATTTTTATTTCAAAAGTCTCTTAAATCTTTTATTTCAATTAAAAAGATATTTTCCTTATTAAAATAATTAAAAGACTGACAACAATTCAACTGTATATAGAAACAGGCCTTCACATTTAGATAAACAGGAAAAAGCACTGAACGTCCATAGAATCTGTTCACTCCTCAAAGATCCTAAAATGCTTTAAATGAATATATACATATGTGTGTATATATACACGTGTATATGTATAGAACATATATATTCTAAAATGACAAAAGTAGAAAAACGGTACATGCACTTCAAGTATAAAAAATAAAGCTCAGCGCAAGAAAGTGTCAGCCCGACCATCTCACAAGAAAACAACTGCGTTGACAGAGAAATACATTCACTTTAAAAAATTAGTATTAAAAACAATGAACCTAATCAGTGTAACCAAACAAGGTAATAATAACATAAACTACAAACTTCATGCTCTATATTCCTTGGCTATTTCTGAATTTCTGACATGTCACTGACCCTGGATGACTCCCCAGTTTAACCTGTACCGTGGTCTATACTGCAACTGAGTCTCCAACCCACTGGCGGCATGCTGTCTTCCTACAGCTCGTTCCCTTGTCCTATCAGCTCAGGAACAGACTGAACAGTGCTTTATTAACTTTACATGTTTAATGCCACTGAGACAAGAACAAGAACTGCTGAAAGGCACGGGGTTGTAGACAGAAACTGCTACATTATATCAACTTGTGTGAAGATGTTTTAACATCAGAATGGAAGTCAGGGAATGTGTTAAATTGGGGAAGGTTCTGTCAACATTTTCACAGGCGATGAAAGACTATGGGTTCCATCAAAATTGATAAAGAGCCGTCCTAGTAAGAGAAGCTTCCACATGGAAGGCACAACTCAGGAAGAGATGCAGACAGCAACTCAGAAGATGGAGAAAGCCTATCTCCCCAGCATGGGACAGCTCAACAAACTAGCCGAAGAATGACAGGTCATTCATCAGACTGGCAGACGGAATACCTCGATGCTGAAATGGACCCTTGCTGAAGGACAGATATCAGGACCACACTTACAGGACAAGGATCATCACATTAGCAGATCTTCCTAAGGACATTTGGACTGTTAAATTGATGGGGTTGATGATTGGTTCTGTTGTAATAAACTGTGTACGATTATTAGCTTAAATAGAAAGGGGGAAGACAATAGAGGAATTTTAATCCATCAACATGGCTGCTCTGGCAAAGGATCACATCCAAAGACCTAGATCTGTGTGATTTGGCTGGAATGCAGACACATCACACACCTTTAATACCTCTGACCATAATACAGACACACCCTTAGTAGACATCTTTAAGGTAAAATTTGTTTGTAGAAGGAAGCAGTCCTATTTGAAAGTGACATCTAGTTGAGGGACAAAGTGACGAATTAGAGAAATATTTGACAGAATGAGTCAGAGATAGGATACACCCAATTCACAAGAACAGCAGGGGAAGGGAAGCTATTTCAGAGCAGCAGAGGGAGAGAGAGTTAGTGCAGTGAGCACAGTGTAGTGCAGTGGAGGTGAGCACAATCAATCAGCTCCATTCAGTCTATGCAGTTGCAGTCAGAGAATGAGAAGCCAGAAGATTAGAACAGACTGCCAGAGTTAGTTTGAGGCCAAGCAGAGATATTCAGTGAGAAATCAAGAGAGGCCAGACTGAATCAGTCAGCTTGGAGAGTAATTTATGACAGATGATTTGAACCTGACAGCCAAAGTTCAGAAAGAACTAGAAAGGGTGAACTAATTCAGCAGTAAGCCTCCAAGATGACAATTACACCAGGTGAATAAAAGTTACTTTTACAACTCACAGTTAAGAGACATTTTTATAAAGGATGAAGGAGACATTAAGAAACTCAACATGAGAGTCCTTTCACACCAATTTTCTTGTGATCTTCAAAGGTGTTAATTCATAAAGCCACAGAAGAACTGTTTCAGGTGGAAGAACTAAACAGACCAGAAACCAAATACAAGGCATGATTCTGAACTGTAATGGATTATGCAGAGACATTAGTGAGACAGACTTAACCAGAATGGAGTCTGAATGAGTTCGAGGCCAGCCTGGTCTACAGAGTGAGTTCCAGGACAGCCAGGGCTATACAGAGAAACCCTGTCTCGAAAAACCAAAAAAAAAAAAAAAAAGAATGGAGTCTGAAAAGCACAAATGCATCAGTGTTAACTTTCTGGTGTTGATACTGAGTGTCACACAGGATAGCACTGTCTGTATGAAACAAACACCGAGGTATTTAGTTGGTGCCAACAGACTATCAGGTTAGCTGGCAACTAGCCCTTATAGTTCAGGGAAAACAGATTCTTTGAATGGTCCTCTCAACTTTTTTTTCAGCTTAAGATTTTTCTTGTTGGCTTTTTAAAGAAAATTTGATACAAAATACAAACCTTCAAAATAAAAGATTCCATCTCAATCCAAAAGCCAACAACATATACTGAGAAATCTAAGAGTACTGAAACTAAATTAGAAGCAAAACAAAAATATCAATTTCAACATTATCACTGAAAAATGTGCTTAGAGGTGCTGAGAAAAAAATGTAAAAATAGAAAGAGAAAATATTTGTAAGTCATTTGCAAATAATAAGGCTGAATACTATAACTCCAAGAAAACAGATATTAAAAACATTTGTGTTGGATTTGCTTTGTTCTTTTTGTTTAAATTATATATAAACTCTCCTAAGGGGTAGCAAAAAATGATATGAACTTATAATAAAACTTTCATGTTCTTAAATATAAACTCAATATTACAAGATGTTATTTCTTCCTAAATTAGTATTTAAATATTTTGCAAGCCACTGGCAAATTTAACGAAAAATTTAAAACATAGACATAGGAATTCTAAAGTTCACATAGAAATAAAAAACAAGAAAAATTATTTAAAAGCTCTAAAATGTTTTACATTTTTATGGCTGTTTAATTTTATGTGTATGAGTGTTTGCGTGCATGTATGTATGTGCACCACACATGCATACCTGGGGCCTGTGGAGAAGAGACTGGAGTTATAGACACTGAGTCATTGTGTGAGTGCTGGGAATCAAACCCACGTCCTCTGCAAAAACCCAGTAAGTGTTCTTAACTGCTGAGCCACCATCCTTCCCAAAAGCTCTATATTATAGTTCTACAGTCAGCTCAAAAGTCACACCTATAATATAAGACAACTTAAAACAAACTCAAATACAGATCATTTAAAACTGAGAAGTGGTCAAAAGGTATACAGCTTGATGGCTTAGCACATGCAAGGTGCAGTCCCTAGGGCTAAAGGAAACTACGCTGCTTCTTTCTTCATTTACATTTGTGCACATGTGCATATGTGGACGTGTGCTGGTGAGCATTTGTGCATGAGTGTGAGAGCAGTGGATAACTGCTGTCACTAAGGTACATCCTGAGGCCACAAAAGACTAATGAATGTCCCCTAATGCTTTTAAACAGCAATGAAAAAGTTGCTGAAGAACTATTTTGAAAAATAAGATACTTCCTGAGAAACATCGAAACAAAACTATGGATAGCACAAATCACAAAAGTTTTTTTCTTTTCTTAATACACCCAGAATACCTACAAATCAGTAGAACACCAAGAACTCAATAGAAAACAAAGAACATGTAGACAGAAGGAAATCTAAAAGACTCAAATATACTAAAACAATGTTCAAAACAAACTTAAGTATGAAAAATGTCAAAGTACCATGTTTTTGGGTTTCATTGCTGTGAAGAGACACCATGACCAAGGCAGCTTTTATAAAGGACAAACATTTAATTGAAGCTGGCTTACAGTTTCAGAGATTCAGTCCACTACCATCATGGCTGGAAGCACGGCAGTGTGCAGGAAGACACAGTACTAGAGAAGGAGCCAAGAGTTCTGTATCTTGATCCAAAGGCAGCAGGAGGAGACTGTCCTCTGCAGGCAGCCAGGAGGAGACTGTCCTCTGCAGGTAGCCAGGAGGGAGGTCCCTTCCACACTGGGCCGAGCTTGAGCCCGGGATCTCGAAGCCCACCCACAGGGACACACTTCCTCCAACAAAGTCACGCCTCCTAACGGCACATTCACCACGGACCAAGCACATTCAAACCACTACATAACGTAAGCTAGTCACAGAGGCACATACCTGCCGTCCTAGAAAGGAGGAAGCTAAGGAAGGAGGATTCAGTACCTCAAAGGTAAATACACATCAATTAGCTAATTAATGTAAAATCCCATTGCACTCTTCCCTTTATTGTGACTTAGTCCCTAATCTACCAGTAGCCTAGATTATACAAATTCAAGATCAGCTTAGGGAAATAACAAGGTCCTAACTCAAACTAACAATAACAACAATAGTAATAATAAATGATGGAAAACAGGCACTTATTTCCATGATATGGTGTTATAAATCAGCTTCCCTCTAACGGGTGACATCTATTAGTCTTCAAATACACATATTCTTTAAACAAGCCAGTTTAGAGTGGTATCTTTCAAGTTTGTTGGCACATTGTAAAATTGCAAATTAAAAACAGGCAAGACTATATATATGTACAATGCATTTTCCATCAGGTTAAAAAGTATTAGTAGACCTGGAGAAATAAGTGTCTCAAAAGAGGCCTCTGAGAACAGAGACAGTCCTGTGAGATAATGCCAACCTTGTTAGTGTTGCTACTTATGAAACTACTTCCTCTTATAAAAAGCCCAACTGGCATACATCTAGTCTTTTTTCTAAAATATAAAATTACAAGTAAAGGGTTTTTTTAAAAATATATATATAAATTACAGGTAAGGATTGCCAACGTTTCACACTATACATTTGTCTGAGTTGGATTATTTAACTGAAAAGGGACAGGGTGGGACACAGAAGGAAGAAAAGGGCTGAAAAAAAAAAAGAATGGGCAAGTGGGGGAGAGAGAAACATCCTTCAAGGAATAAATACTAAGTAGCTACCAGCACGGACAGTTGTAAATACACTGGCAGAGAATCACTTACAAGACAGAGAAAAGGAAAGGGGGATTGCAGATATCTGACTTTCCTTAAAAGAAAAAAGGGTCAAGTCATCATTACGCCTCTCTAGAATAATCCAAGTATGTAATAACTATAAACGTTTGTCTAGGTATAAGATAGAAAGAAGACCAAGAGTTTACATTACCCTTAAATTCCCTCTATACCTCTTAAAGGTTGTCCCCTACGCATGCCAAAATGCTTTTAAAGTGTTTTAATTAAAAGCTATTACAGCCAAACACACTCATCTACCAAATCTAGTTCCCAAGCCACCTATTTGTAGACTGTCCTTGGATGCTATAGTCAAAACTCATTTTTAAGAGAGAAATAAAAAGGTGTGCCACGATATTAAGTGGTGTGCATCTCGGGGAGCAGCATCCTCACAAATGAACCAAGGAGATGAAAAGAGAAAATTCACTTCTGTTGTGGATTGCTGTCTGTTTTTTCTGCCCCCTCAAAGGGGTGCCAGTACTCAGGTGAGGTCAGATGAAATTTTAATTAGTCAGGTAAGCCAAGAGCCTGTGAATGGGCAGTGGAAGGAGGGGGCGGAGCTAAAAGTTTTAGAGAGGGGAGAGAGGAGATGGAACCTGAGGGAGAGGATGAAGACCGGAACCACGTGGTCCTAGGAGCCATAAGTAACTGGGGATTTCTTACATAGATGATCGAATAATGTAGGGCACATTTGTCCAATCTGGGTGTGTAACTTGTATCTATATCAATTGAGTTTTGGGTTCTTTGTGTGGGCATTTTGGGGGTTGAAGATTTAGTGTTATAAATCTAACTGGGACGGGCAGTGGTGGCGCACGCCTTTAATCCCAGCACTCAGGAGGCAGAGGCAGGTGGATTTCTGAGTTTGAGGCCTACAGACTACAGAGTGAGTTCCAGGACAGCCAGGGCTACACAGAGAAACCCTGTCTCGAAAAACCAAAAAAAATCTAACTGGTAAATTACAAGCCTCTGGAGTTGTCGATTTAAAGGGCAAAGGAGATTAGAACAAGCGGCAGCCAGTTTCTGCAGGCTATCCACAAGGGGCGGTTGGCTTGGGGAAGTGTAGAGTGCCTGGCAAGACCACAGCTTGGGGCTCCCATGGGGATGGAGAGACCGCCATTGCAGGTGTCTAGCCAACCGTAGCTTGGATTGTTTTTTATTAATACATGCTACAGATGGCGCCCAATGTGGTGCAAGAATCCTCTAGGAATTTAAGATTCTTGGCCTGAGAGTGGGAGAATTAGTTCTTAGTGAGCAGAGAGGAATCACGTGACTCCAGCGTGCATGGGATTCTAAACAAAGAAACACAGGAATAGACTCAGTTCAGGCTCTAAGTTCCTCTGCTATAAATAGAAACAATGTAAGTAAAAGCTGCCTACTTCCTATAAGCAGGTATTAATAGAAGTTTGACTTAATTGTTTTAAAGATGATACAAAGATAAAATTCTCTAATAAAGTCTTACAGGATACTCATATTCTTTCTAACATGGGCTCCACAGGAATTTTGGGTTAAAAATCCTGACTTGACAGTCTAGAAAAGGTCTAAGATAGGATCAAATAGTATTTTTTTTTAATCTTCTTTACTTGTTTTAAATTGTTTAATTATCAAGATGGCTGTGCTTCTGAGTTTTGTGGTTTTATTATTCCTCTGGGAGAGAGGTCAAACTACAGGTTTTCCTGGTTACTGGCTAAAGGACATACTAATTTGGGAGAAAAGCTTTGTGTTTGTGTTTTTAGAAAAGGACACCTTCCAGAGTTATATGGATCAGATATGATGCGGGAGACCCCCTGAAGAACTAGATTCAAGAGAATCAAAGATTCTTTGTGCTACCCCTCACATGGCACAAATGAAGACTTACAATTGGTTATTATTAAAATTGGCTCATAAAAAGACTGTCTTCACATGCTCAAAGAGCAGAATTTCATCCTAACTAATCTGTATACCCTACACAGACTAAAACAATCCATACAGGTACTTAAATTCTAGATGGTATTTAAATTTTGTTTTGAGATTTGTATATTGCAGAGTGTCTAGAGGGTACGCTTTGGGGAGATTCATCATTAGACATGCTGAACTGACCTGCTCCAACACCTGATATGGATCTTCAGACGGATCCAGTCAGGACTTAGCCATCAGAGACTAATAACAATTGTTGGTATGGCCTTAAGACCTAACCGACTCCCCCATTTTCCCTACTCTTCCCCACCCCCTTCAAAGATACCTCAACACCAATATTCAGCAGTAAGAAGTTATGAAGAGTCATCATCCAGGTTCCCTGGGTTTGGGGGGTCTAGAGGTAGTTTTTCTAGGTTGTCCTTCGAGGGAATTTAGAAATGGTCAAAACCGAACAGGGAGGAAATAGCCAGAATTGAGTGTATAGTCATAATCTCATTTGGTAAAAAAAAATCTTTATAATTGTTACTAAGTTGAAGTTATAATTTCTTACACTGGTACAGAATTTATGTTTGATACAGATTTAAGGTTTTCATTGGTATGAATTTCTTCTATTGATACAATGGTTTAAGTATACAAAGCTTAGACCCAGGCCTTCTCTAACTGCCATTACAAACTGATTTCAGATGATTAAGCATACAAGTTAAAGGCCAGATAGCAAATTTATAGCTGAGTTAATAGTAAGGGTGTTTTCAAGATATTCTAATTAGAAATAGCTACGAGTTGTTAAAGGACAACAGTCCAGATTACTTTACATAGATAGTTTTCAAAAGTGACAGAAATCCACAGAATGTGACATTTAATGTTATTTAATCATTTGTTGTTGAGACGTATCTGCTCCTGACAGCACCCCATTCTTGGATTCAGAGAAGAAACTGAGCATCTATACCTCCAGGTGAGGTTGTACATTATGACAAGATAGCTACTGGACAGAAATCGGTTATTCATCTACAGACAAAAGTATCCAAAAAAAGGGACCCACTATGGGGAGGAGTCTACACAGTCTACAAGGCAAGAAGTTAGTTAAGTCTGCTTGGGTTTGTGGTGTTATGGATCCAGCCTAAGGCCTAAGGTATGCTAGGCAAGCTTCCTACTTAGACACTTTGTACTATATACTGAACTATATCCCCAGCCCAAGCTTATTTGTAAATTATTTTCAATTTTAATTAGTTAAAAAGAATGTATATAGGTTGAACATCATCTGTGTCTGAAAATCTAAATTCAAAAATGTTCCTATGCCTGAAATTTTGTAAGCATCAGAACACATCCTGGATTTCATACTTTCAGATTAGGGATGTTCAGCCAGTGAGGTCTATGTGAATCTTCCAAACTTAAAATATCTATGGGTTTTTAAACACATCTGGGCCAAGTATTTCAGGTAAAGTTGAACATGGGATACAAATCTTCCATCCCTAACCAGGTTTATCTATATATGTAGTATTACTAAACAATTAAAACATATAAAATGCACCCCATACTTTAAGACTATTATAAACTGTTCAGTATCCTAAACTTTAAAGGGTTAGAATTCAAAATTGAAGACAAGCATGGTGTTGCACACCTTTAATCTCAGCATTTAGGAGGCAGAGATGAGAGGATCTCTGAGTTCGAGGTCAGTCTTGTCTATAGAGTGAGTTCCAGGACAGCTAGAGCAACACAGAGAAACCCTGTCTTAAAAAACACTTTGCAACTGTTTTTTGTTTTTTTTTTTTTTTTGGTCAGTTATTGTAAGACATAAAGGCTATTCATTTTCATAGAAATCTAAAACAAGGCATTAGAAAGCATGACTAATTGGAGGGTCTCAACTTTTAATCTAAATGTAAACAACAAAGAAAGTCAGCACCATGGTTTGTTTATGCTAAGAAGTGAAGATGCGTAAGTTTGGTCTCAATCTTCGTATGCTCAGCAGAAGGCCTTCCTATAACTACACATGCTCCCTGGAGAGGTCTGGGTAGACCTATGCTCTCTGATCTAGGTCACTAGGCAGTTCTCTTGAGCACATCATGGCTGCCAGCCCATCCTTAAAGGCACTCACAACCTACTGCTGTCTGGAGCATTTGTTAAAGTAAGACGGCTGTTTCTGACTGATGGGCTCTCGAGTGGGGCCTGAGAACCTGCATTTCTACCACATACTGCAAGGCCATGCTGGTGCAGACCTGAGGCTGAATTTGGAGCAGCTCTGACTTACACAGTGACACAGTTAGAAACCAAATAAACAGGGCACTGTGGAGCAAGGGGTGGATCTGTCTCAGAGCCCAGCTCTTTTCTCCCCCAAAATTTGCAAATAGGCCCACAAAGACTAGCTTTCTAAATAGCAGTCTCCTGATAAAGAGATCAAACCTAGCTACATGTTTAGAAATATCTACTGGCCACCAGTTTAAACTGTTATAAAAGAGAATATAGAATAGAAAAACTAAAATATTCCTGCTGACATGGTAGCACATGCCTCTAATCCTACCACTCAGGAGGCTGAGGCAGGGGATCCTGAATTTGAGAGGCCAGCCTGGGCTACATAGTAATGGAGTTCAAAACACATCTGGCCCACATATCAAGGGTCTGTCTCCAAAATAAAATAAAATAAAATAAAATAAAATAATCCTATTCACAACACAGTTCTAATGGGGTTAGGGTCTAATTCAAGTGGCAAAGACAAGTATTGCCACTCATTTAGCAATATTAACCGAGCCCTACTTGATTTCCAACACAATTACTGGCACTGAATAATGCAACGGAATGGCCTGCAATCCCTCCATCAGTAAATGAAGGAGAGACATGAGGTCAGGGTGAGCCTGGTAACTTAGTCATAGAAGAAGCAAATCTTGGGGGCTGGAGAGATGGCTCAGCGAGTAAGAGCAATGACTGTTCTTCCAAAGGTCCTGAGTTCAAATCCCAGCAACCACATGGTGGCTTACAACCATCCATAATGAGAGCTGATACCCTCTGCTGGGGTGTCTGAAGACAGCTACAGTGTACATACATATAATAAATAAATAAATCTTTAAAAAAAAAAAAAAGAAGCAAATCTTGCATAAAATATATAGGCATATATATTTTATACATAAATATATAAAAGTAGCACATAATTCATGCACAGAGAGCCAGAAACAGATACTGACAGAAAGAGTGATTATAAAAGTTAATACAAATAAAATACAGCAGGATACTCATTTACCTCTGGAGACACATGTACAATTGATATTCCACTCAAAAGTGAATTTTTAATATGGTATTTATTCTACAATGAGCTTGTCCTTCTGAGAAACTAATGAGCCTATGAAAATTTTCCTCACAGAAATATTTCTGGGCCAGTTTTATACATACCTGCAGAGAATTCACAACAGAGGAATCTTGAATGGCCAAGAAGCACTTAAAGAAATGTTCAAAGTCCTAAGTCATCAAGGAAATGCAAATCAAGGAAATGCAAATCAAAAACAGCCCTGAGATTCCATCTGACACCAATCAGAATGGCTAAGATCAAAAACTCGGGTGACAGCACTTGCTGGCAAGAATGTGGAGAAAGAGGAACACTCCTCCATTGCTGGAGAACTTGTAAGTTGTAAGAGGTTTGCTTACTAACAAAGCCTTAGCAACAGTTGGTGCTGCTTATCATTAGAAAGTTCCAAGAGTTCTAAATGTTTTAAACCAATACAATTACTAGCTTGGGCTATACCTCAGGTAGGTTCCCCAGGGTCCAAGCTTAATACTTAAAGCATTCACCCTTGGTGATTCCCGCCCTTTCTATTTACTAGGAGGCTGAAGTGTCTGTCTTCAGAGATGCCCCAGGTCTGTGCCCTCACCTTTGTACACCATCCCTCCTCTCCATAACCCCCTTTTCTTTTCAAAGTATTCCAGGGTTTCACTCTGAAATGACCCAGGTCACACTACTAGCTCCTTTGAAACACAAAATACACTATTTCCTATTTGAAAACAAAACAGTTTTCTGTACATAAATATACAACTAGTACTTTATGAAACATAATACCTTTTATTTTTCAAGTAAATTTTTAGGCAATGTTTAAAAATTCTCCATCAGAAATCATCTATGGTCTTAAGTAGATTTAGAACACAATTTAAGATAGGAGAATTTTCCAGGTCAATATACCAAAATATTCTCGTCAAGACAGCAAGATTCAGAACAAATTGTGGAGAGAAAAAAGTCAGTTAAGAAGAGAGAGCCAAGAATGGTGGTGTATGCTTGTGATTCCACCATGTGGAGGCTGAGGCAGGAGAATTACCATGAGTTCAAGCCCAGCTGGTTGACACAACAGTACAAGGTCGATCACTGCTTGATAGCAAGACCTGCTTTAAAAACAAAACAAAAGTAGAAGAAAAGAAAAAGGAGGAAGACTTTGCTGAATAGGAATCACAGTTTTATCTGAAAGATAAGTACACGTTCTGAAGAGACCATTGACAAGCAGATTAGTTAGAAAATATCCCCTCCTGACAGTCAGTAAGAGGATAAAAGACATGCTTTTAATTATAATTTTATTGCCAGCAAATGTTTCAACAAGGAAAACAGTGACATAAGGAAAGGGAGAGGTAGTGAAGGGGGAGGGAAGAGTGGGGGAGGGGAGGATGGGGGAGAGGAAGGAAGGAAAAGGCTAGGTCAGTAATTAGTAAATGGGTTGGCATACAAATAAAGAGAATAAATGACTTATCTTAACAAGCCTACAAAGTAAGTTGTGCACATTAGTTTCTAAGTGCTGAGGGCACTTGCGGTTCTTCCAGAGAACGGGAGTTCAGGTCTCAGTTCCCATGTCATGTGGCTCAAATCATGTGTTACTTCAGGGCATCTGATGCCTCTGGCATGTGCAGGCTTCTGCCCTCACACGCACAAACCCACATGCAGACACACACACCTACACGTAATTAAACGTAACAAAAGTGAATCTTTAAAGATGTAAATTTTTAAAAGAATTCTACTTTTCTAAAGGAAGAAAAAACAAGGTTATCACTCAAAGGAACATATTACTATAATAAATGCTAGAAGATTAAGGATATATGCTAATAAAGAGCAGTAATCGAGAAAAGCGGACTGTAAGAAACTTTCTCAAAAACATTCAGGTATAGCCAGATGAGC
Organism: Uromys caudimaculatus; assembly: GCA_028551405.1. Classification (NCBI taxonomy): domain Eukaryota; kingdom Metazoa; phylum Chordata; class Mammalia; order Rodentia; family Muridae; genus Uromys; species Uromys caudimaculatus. Next base: position 8,482,824 of record CM052705.1, on the reverse strand, counting down.
TTGGCCTGAACCTTACCCTATATCTGATGTTTTTCATTTGCATTTATTTTCATAGATAATATCAGCCTCCAGTCTGTTTTCCGGGTTGTAAAATTTCAAAGTCTCCCGAAGCCCTAACTGCCAGGCAAGGATGATCCTGAAATTCCTGATCCCCTTGCCAGCACCTCCCAAGTGCTAGAGTTACAGGCATGCGCCAGAATACCTGCCCCCATTATTCCTGCTTTAGCATGTTAATTAGACTATCAATCTCTGCTGACTCTATTTTAATTTTCATTACACTTTTTCATTTGTAAGTGCACATGCATTTAAGCATGTGTGTGCCTCTGTTTAACCTGTGGACGTTCAAGACAACATGGAGAAGTTGGGTGTCATCTGGCCTCAGCCCTGTGCTGATTCACAGGGCGCTGCTGGAAGACTGGCGACTGGAACTGCATTTGTTCTTACAACAAACATCTGAAAACATTGTATCTTCCTAAATAAAAGAAAAGCCGTTAACACAGAACCCACTTACAGCTTTTCCATAGTGACTTTTCCGAAGTACTTGTCATGTAACTAATTACCTTATGATCTTCTTAATCCTTGTACTGATACAAGGCTGCCCAGACAGGCGCTGAACAGTTCAGCCACATCAGCACACCCTCTGAAATCTAGTCCTGCTACTTAGTGGTGGCAAATTATTTAAGTTTGCTAAACTTCCACTTTTATTAATAAAACAGAGTTAATATCCCCAAACTCACAATACTATTATTAAAACTAAGCTACACAATGTATACTGATAATTCTAGAACATCTCGGTGCTAACTCATCTGTTCATGTCCTAAAATTTGGGCCATAATCTTGAATAGACACAGTCTAGATGCCATAATTCCAAATGTTAAGAATTCTCAAATGGTCCAAATTTCAAAATTATAATTTTTTTGAGACAAGGTCTCACTATGTAGCTAGCCTTCCTTGGCTGGCCTGGAACTGGCTTTGTAAGAATAGCTGGCCTCAAACTCACTCTGCCTCCTGAGTGGTGGGATTAAAGGCATTCGCCATGATGCTCAGCCCAGAAATATGATTCTTGAAAAAGTTTACATTATTTTAAAAAGTTTGTCTTTTTATATGGGTGTTTATTTGAGAAATACATAAAACATATCAGAATATTTCACGTTACTTTACTTAATAAATTTAGAAATAAATTTCTGTAAATACAAGGTGGACAGATAACAGGAAGGCACAAGAGTTATGAACAGATTAACTGTATTCACACGGAAACAGACTAATAGCCAAGCAAATAAATACGTGGTTCCATGCACTCTGATGCTTTACAGTCATCTGCAACGGCACACGAACAATCTAAGTCTTTTGATTTAAAAAAAAAAAAAAAAAAAAAATCCCACAAGGGCCCTAAAGATGCCACCAAAAGTGCTGAGATGATACCTTCAGCTACACAGCTGAGTAAGTATTTTTTATCACGCCAATGACAGTCATACTATGAAAGAAGAAAGGAAAACAATCCCACCACCAACATTCCGAAAAAGAAGAGAGGGGGGGAAAGCAGGTGATTTGCCTTCAACAAGGCATGTTCAAAATCAAACATGTTCGTTCAACAAATTATGCTGCAAAAACAAAGGTATCGAGTGAAACTAGATTCCTTTCCTCCGGTGCAAAAATCAATTCAGAATAGATTAAAGGATCTATGTAACTAAAACCTGAAACTCCGAGGCTGCTGGGGCAATCCCAAGGAAACACTGCACACACAGGCAGAGGAGATTCTGAGAGCAGTTCCCAGAGAAAAGAGTAACAGGAACAGACAAATGGGCTGCATGGAATCAAGGAGCTTCAAAACGAAAGAGTGAAAATCTGTGCCAGCTGGGATCTGACAGATGATTGATATCCAGGATAGAGAAAGAGCTCGAGAAACTCAAATACCAAAAGTAATAAAAATCTGATTAATAAATCAATAATTAATAAATGAGTCAGACAGACACTTCTCTAAAGAAGCACAAATGACCAACAAACAAAAACATGTTCACCACCCTTAGGGATCAGGAAACCAAGACTCTACTTAAGTTCCATCCCACCCAAATCTGAAGAGCTCATCATGCTAGGGAGAAATGGGGAAGAAACACTCCTACTCCTGCAGGTAGGAACAGAAGTCAATGTAACTACTGTGCAAACCAAAGCCATGAAAAGATTCAACTACCCTTCTTATATAACCTCTTCATTTCCTTTAGGAATTGTGGTTTTCGTGACTTCAACTTCCAGAATTACAGCATTAAGAACCCTAACCTCTTGGGATTGCCATTTTTAGTTTTGTTTTGTTTTTTTAATTTTAGAAATTGTGATCTTTCCATACTCCAATATTCAGAATTCTAGCAATCAAGATTATGTCTTTTAGATCTGGACTGGCACCACCTACTTTAAAACACTTCAGAATTAGCCGGGCAGTGGTGGCACAAGCCTTTAATCCCAGCACTTGGGAGGCAGAGGCAGGCGGACTTCTGAGTTCGAGGCCAGCCTGGTCTACAGATTGAGTTCCAGGACAGCCAGGGCTACACAGAGAAACCCTGTCTCGAAAAAAAAAAAAAGAAAGAAAGAAAAAAAACCACCTCAGAATTTAGGGAAAATACTTGAAGTTGATCCAGATGGCTGTTATCACTTTCATTAATATAGGAAGAAAAACATTTATACAACTATATACATGTATTATTCAAAAGAAAAAGCGGAAAAAATGTCTTATACAATGAATGACTATATATGTATCATACCCAAGGAAACAGGAAAATTCTGACAATCACCCACAGATTAAGCAAAGTGGCAGGATATAAATTAACTCCATGGAACCCAACACTATTTCTTTTTTTCTACAGAGGAGACAGAAGATCACCCTCAAAAACTAAGAGCAATCAGCATAAAATATTTGGTATTTTCTTAGAGCTTCCCTATTCAAATATGTTACAAAAGCAAGTCAATTATAAAAAGTTGGAAAACTCAAGTTCAGGTAAGGTGGCCCTAAATCTTGAGGCCAGTGATGTAAGTGATTCATTTGACATCCTGATTTTCATGCACACAAGCTAGGTCTCTTGCTCAGTAACTTTCCTCTGTAGTTTTTGAGTCAGGGTCTCTCACTGAACCTGGAGCTTGCTGACTCAGCAAGATCGCTGCCTAGCACGCCTTAGAAGGCTCTGCTTCCCCAGCACTGAGATTATAAGTCTGTACCAACACACCAGCTTTTATGTAGTTTTATCCAACTCAGATCCTCATAGTTACCCAGTAAGTACTTTGTCAACTAAGCCACCCCACTAGCCCATCCAGTCTTTCAAGGCAACGAAAGCACAAAGGTGAGACTCTGTGAGGAGAGTGTAAAGATGACAAGTCACTATAAGAATGTTCAATACATGGAAATCCATCAACATAATCCACTACATAAACAAACTCAAAGAAAAAAAAACCACACGATCGATCATCTCCTTAGATGCTGAGAAAGCATTTGACAAAAATTAGCATCCCTTCATGTTAAGTCTTGGAAAGATCAGGAATTCAAGGCCCATACCTAAACATAGTAAAAGCAATATACAGCAAACCAGTAGCCAACATCAAACTAAATGGAGAGAAACTCGAAGCGTTCCCACTAAAATCAGGGACTAGACAAGGCTGCCCTCTCTCTCCCTATATAGTACTTGAAGTTCTAGCTAGAGCATTTAGATAACAAAGGAGGTCAAACGGATACAAATTGGAAAGGAAGAAATCAAAATATCACTCTTTGCAGATGATATGATCGCATACTTAAGTGACCCGAAAACCTCCACCAGAGAACTGCTGCAGCTGATAAACAACTTCAGCAAAGTGGCCGGATATAAAATTAACTCAAACAAATC
>CM052705.1:8455766-8478461 GCA_028551405.1 Uromys caudimaculatus | reverse complement strand
GAGTGCTGGGATTAAAGGCGTGCGCCTCCACTGCCCAGCTACAAATATATTTGAACTTAACATTCCAAGGTATTGTGTTGAACACCTTCCCAAGCAGCATGACCACCACCAGTCTGGACCTGTGAAATGCTTCTGATTTATACACATTCTCAAAGTGCACAATACTCTGTGTGTAGAAGCCAAACAGGTTTTCCAGAGAAAGTAACTGAATCTTGATGATGATCAGAATTTAGGAGGCAGAACATTTCTATACACTGATCAAGAAGTATGAAAGAAAATAAAAATTATCAAAAATATTTCCTCTTACTTCATGTGCCTAGAACCATCATTAATCTTTTTCTATGGCATAACATTTACCCTTTCTCAATTGTTTTTACCTGTTTATTGGGGAATGATTAATACCTTTTACATAGAGTTTTATAAGATTAAAATAAAGTGTAAGTGTAAAATACTGAGCAATGTATCTGACACATGGTACTCAATAAACCAAACCTTTACTGCTCATAGAGGGTGATGAAGACAGCAAGCAAAGCAGTGTGCTTACTTACTGAGAGGACGATGCCTTCCTGGACTACCCTATCCTTTCATTAACTGCTGGCCCAGATCTCCAGGCTCCTCCTTGTTCCCTCCCCTTAACCTTATAGGTATCCACATTCCTTAGGAGCAGGTCTGGGTTGTGCCTGTAATTTAAACTCCTTTGCTCACTGCACAACCTTCTCATTTAGGAAGCATAAGCAAAACAAATAAAAAAATGAGAACAATTTACCCAGTGCTGTACTTTTCCATCGAGAGAAACTGGTATCGCCCAGTGGAATCTGGCGTCAGGTCCGCTTCTCCAAAGCAGATACACAGCATTGGGTCCAATTTCCATCACACACAGATGGGCGCTAATGGAGCCTGTGTGATCGGTGGTGAGACATTCCCTGGGGCCCTTCCTTGGAAAGGATCTCTCGGTGTATTTACGCCAAGAAGCTACTTGCCACACCCAACACACCTACTCAACCCTTCCCAAGCTCACCTTCCTTGGCTCCTACCGAGCCCTCGCTTTCCTTCCCACTTCATCTCCCCACCGCGCCCCTCTTCACAGGCCCCCAGCTTACTGTGCAATAAAATGTCCTTGTAAGCACATCAATATTTTTTAATGTCCATCATCTTGTTCGGATAATGTTATGTAATGAAAGTTAAACCTTAACTCTCTGCATAAGAGCAAATACACAGTTGACATATTTATCATTCTGTCCTCAAGGAGCACACATAAAACTGGCAAAGAAAAAACTAATAAGCAAAACATTATACAAAATCCGATGTCTAATCGACACATACAAACTATACTAAACTACATATAGCTATGTAATCTAATTAATGTATCTAATTAAACTACTTGCCTTGGAACAAATTCAAAGGCTCCAAATTTGAAAATTTTTAAAGAAAACGAAAGTTTTATTTCAGTATTCCGTCCACAAAAAATAAAACTGCTAGTTTCATCTCCAACACTGCACATATGAGGGCACACGCCTGTAATCCCAGCACACAGGAGGGGAGCAGGAGGAGCAGAAGTTAAAGGTCATTCTGCAGCCGGCAGTGGTGGCGCACACCTTTAATCCCAGCACTTGGGAGGCAGAGGCAGGTAGATTTCTGAGTTCGAGGCCAGCCTGGTTTACAGAGTGAGTTCCAGGACAGCCAGGGCTACACAGAGAAACCCTGTCTCAAAAAAACCAAAAAAAAAAAAAAAAAAAAAGTCATTCTGCACTACACAGAGTTTTCAAGATCAGCCTGAGGCCTGAGCCACATGGGGTGGAGTGGGCTCTAAATAACATTTAAATACTTCTGAGGAACACAAATTGTTTAAGACTTGTTTTGAGACCCCAACAATATAAATTATTCTGTATATCATTAACTCTCCAAGTTGAAGATAAAAAAATTTTTCAAGTGATGAGAATTTATATTTTAATAGCCATTCAAAACATTTATAATCGTAAATCTTATGATTTACAGGTTTGTTGAAACCAGAAGCAACTATACAGAGAAATCAATAAAATAGGAGACTTTAGTACAGCAAACGGGTCCTGAATTAGGGACTAAGACTCAGTTCAAACTAAGTCTATACCAACTGAGTCTACTTATATTCTAAATTTCCTTAAAGGACGAAATATTCTTGGTCTAAAGAATGGGACAGAAAATAAGTAGAAACACAGGGTTGGGAAAGACGCTCTACAACTGTAATTACAAATGCTCAAATACAACATTCAGGATGGTACCCTAACTTCCTCTAAGAATTGCAAGGCTATGTCGTTTTCCTCCTGTCCCGCTCCATATTTCTCGGTCCCTTTTCCATCTTCCTCCTCAGCTGTGCTGTCTTCCCCTCTGCCCAGTGCATGCGAGCTTAGCACCATCTACCTCTAGCTACCGCTAGCCTATCCATTAGCAGCAACACCTCATTTATAGTTCTCAAACCATACAGGGCAAAGACAGTTCAGCAGCTACTGTGACAACGGAATCATTTAAGCTGCTGGCTTCCCGAACATGCCAAACAGACAATATAAACTAGTGCATTCTGTCCAGAGACATCTCAACCAAGCAGAGCTAACCAGCTGGACCATCCATACACACCTACACTATTACATACTTCATTTTTATCGTGAGCAAACGCAGAGGCACGCTCCCATGTGGCAGTGAGAAGGCAGCAGCTGGTTCTCCCTTCACACCGTGTGGTCCCAGCCTCATACTCTGGCTGGCAGGCTTGGAAGCATACTTTACAGGTAAGCAGTCTCATTGGCCCGTACTTCCTAGTTCTTAAACCTTTTAACTACCCAGCTTGATTTGTGTATCATCACCAACAGTTTATAAATAAAAGAGAGGCCTACAAAAACTGAAAGTCTTAAGTGAGAGGGGCTTTCTGGCTCTAAGGCCCACATCTTGCACTGCCAAGTTATGATGGTTAAAGACTGTGTCATCATTTGGAGAGGCAACCCAGGTAAGACTCTCCAAGGTCCCAAGGACAAGGTTTGTTTGTTTTCGTTTTAATGGCTCAAAACTGACACCATTAGCAGATTTCATAAATCAAACAGCATAGCTGTATCAAGTAGCAAAGGGAAATCTATTCATATTATTTGGTCTGAGACACTTCTCAAAGACCACAAAGTGAAGAGTTTCTTGTTTTAAAATCTGCCTAAAGGACAACTCCTTTGGAGGAAAACTGTGGGTCTTCCCTGCCACTAGAATTCAAAGATACATGAATAGAGAAATGTAGGTGTGACGCTGCATACATAACCCAGTGCTCAGGAGGTGGAAGCAGCACTCTGGAGCAGACTGGGCTACAGAACAAGACCTTGTAGCAAAGAAAAACCAACAGAACAAGAAAGTTTAAGATTAAACAGGAATATCTCTTGATATAAGGAAGTGCTTTGAGTATGACTTTTTTTCCCCAAGATACATATTGAGGCCATTCTTACTAGATTTTGAAACTAAAATGAGAGAATTCAGCAACTTTTTCTATGGAAAACAGCTGAAAATTCTGGACAAAATACTGCAATTTTCTTTAAAGCAACATAAAATTGACAAGGTAGCAAAAAATTATCTGGTCCAAATTAAAGAGACTGTCAGAACCCAGTGAAGTCAGGAAATAAGAGCTTTCGTATACAGACCCAGCAAAACAGATCTGTATGTCAGCTTGAATAGGCTGACAGAAACCAAGTGGCAAAAAAACCAAAAACCCAGCCCATCCAAACTGGCCGTCTGACAGGTGACATACGTCCCATTTAAATAAGACACTAAAGGGTTTGTAAGTACCAGGCAAAGATAGTGAGTGTATTTGTTCTCATATTTGCAACACAGTTCTCATCAGACAGTGTTCCAAATGCCTCAAGCAATGGCTTTTGTTTAAACTAGTGCAGGACTAATAATGACTCTAATTACTAGTAATCTATAAAAAAGCAAATGCAGAACCCTTGAAAACTGGGAATAATCTTATACTTTTCCAAGGACAGTGAGCAGGACATTGAGATAAGGTAAAAATACAAAGGAACAAGTCATTGTGAGAAAAGAGCAACCAGAAAAGTCCACTGAAACCAAAGAACTGTGGAGACACCAAATTAAAAGTGACACACACCAGGGTTAAAAAGGACATCCTGGAAATATATGCAAGAAAGAACAAGACACCATCAAAGAACAAAACAAGAACCAGCCTGCGAAAGGAACCAAAATGACCCAAGCTAAAACTCGTGGCATAACTGCAACAGGCTGAAATGATGAGGGAAGTAATGGACTGAAAGATAAATCAGAATACATTAGCCAGAATAAAAGGGTGCAAATATAAAGAGACGAGAAGGCTGGCCTAAGGTGCATGCACGCTCAGAAACCCAAGAGGGCCAGAAATCGAAGCCAAGGGTCTATCTAAGGGAATTATAGCCAGATATTCTGTAAGATAATGAGATTTACAACATAACAAAATTCAAAGCGAACAGAAACCCACACTCCCAAAAATTAATAAAAGTCAAAATACCAAAGACAGAGGGAAAATAAAAATGTATCCAATAGACCAGAAAGCAACAAGAACACATTCAAGTCTCTAAACTTTTTTAGATAAAAAGAAAAACAGTATCAGTATGCCTGATCACTTCAGAAGGTTTTAAGAATTCTTAACAGAGACACTCAGGCTGAGTTCAGCTTAGTGGTAGAGGGTGGGCTTAGCATGTGCCAAGCCCTGGGTTGAATCTAAAGGAAGAGGACAGAAGAGGGGGAGGGAGAGGAGGCAGAGGAGGTAAAGAATCTGAAAAGACTTAAAAAAAAGAAAAGCCTGTCAAAATATCTGTAGACACAAGTGACAGGGCTTATACAAAGCCTACTTCATTCTTGGTCATTTAACCTCTCTTGTTACTTAAAAAGTTTGGAGTTACTTCCAAAGTTCATTCCACCTCAAAGATTATTCTGTCATTATATATTTCAGTCAGTAGGAGGTGATTCAAATGATAATAGGCTACTGCCTAAAAATAAAATGCTAGCTATCATCAGAAAGAACAATGGAAATTAACAGAAATTATATCTCATATTCTATAAAAAGCCATCCATATACTGAATGCCAACACATGTTGAAAACTGCCAAACTTTATATACACTGTGTGTGTATGTGTGTGTGAGAGACAGAGAGAGAGAGAGAGAGAGAGAGAGAGAGAGAGAGAGAGAGAATAGAAAAAACTAAGCATTTGTCTTCAATCTTTATTACATATTAGAACCATTTAAAAAAAGCTGCTAAAAAATGCTCAAAAACTGCTAATGCTAGAGCCATAATTTCTATGATTCTGATTCAATTGGTCTGGATGAGGCCCAGGGTACAGATTATTCTAAGATTGCCATTAAGGTGAAGAAACACTAAACTCAAAATGACAAAAGGATGTTTTAAAAGAATAAAAACCCCTGTAATCTTTCCAAAATATAATTAAAGATTATGAAATTATCAAGGATATGAATAGAATTTAAAAATTTATTCACAAAATGATATAATGAGGTTCATTTGTTCCAAATTTAAAAGTAGTTTAAAGAAAAAGATGAATCAGTTCGTTTTATAAAACGGTTACGAATGTCCACACTTCGTTATCCGAGATGTAAAGCAACGGTGAGTGACTGGACTCACGGGGGTTTAGCTGCTACCACGCATTCCTGTTAAACAGCTTTAGTGCCAGCACCAGACCCTGAATGTTCCACTGCGTGCTCTCAGGAAGGCACCACCACGGTCTGGTCTAAGATGAGCTTATGGTTGAAGATTAGCATTTTCTGGGAGGCAATAAAATGGGAGAAAAAGTGACATCGTGTATTTGCTGCCATTTATTCAACACTTGATTTACACACCAGGCACCTACTAGAGATTTGAAAATAATCTCACTTAATTCTCACAAGGTAATTTAAGGCTCTGGGAGGTGGTGTTTTTAAGCAAATATGTTTTATAGGCAGGAAATATAATAGTAAGTTTAGAGTATAGATTTATTAACAGGTCTATGTCATTGCTGCATATTTTGTGATATGGGAGATAATTACCATAATTAACAAAGAGCAATCATTTTTAAAGTTCTTACATTTTTCATTTACATGCTCAGTAGATGTCAGCTACCCTTCAAAGCTGTTCAGGAGCAATGCTATGAACTGTTTTCAGTCCCCTTTTCCTCACGCCTCACATCCTGCCCATGGCACACCGGCTGGTTAGTTGTCTACCTGTGTTCAGAACCTCCTATATTTTGATGATACATCAACAAAATGTATATGCAAAGGACCTCACCACTACCTCTCATTCTCAACTCAGGCCTCAATTAATTAAAACAGACTCGTAAACATTCTTCCTGCTTCTTCTACCCACCACCTGGGGCATATTCGGAATTCCTGCCAAGGGTTCATTTTAAAGATGCTCCGTTTCTCAACGCATTCCAATGGTTGCCCAAGCCACGGAGGTGAAGCCCAGGGGTGGTTGTTTTCTTGGTACTGGGGGTTGAACCTAGAGCCCTGCATACTCTGGGCAAATCTTCCACCACTGAGCTGTGGTCTCAGTCTTCTTTTCACTTTGTATTTGAAGCCAGCCCCACTAATGGTCCATGTTATCCTTGATTCCCTCTATAATCCAGACCAGCCTTGAACTTGTGATGTCTCTCTCCCTAGGTCAGCCAAGCAGCAGAGGTAACAGGCCTGTGCCATCACACGCAGTCAAAATTCAGTCTCTACAGGAAGCAGGATCAGTATCTTCCTCGAGCATCATTTCTTCCACTCCTCCTGCCCTGCAGCCACACCTGCCCCATTGCTGTCCTGCTGATAGTCTAAGCACCCGTCTTTCTCCTGGGTGTTTTAACGCTCTCTGGACCTCAGGTACTCAGGTCTCCGCTCAGTAACTCTAGTCTGGGATGACTTACTTCCTATTCCTTTACCAGAGCACGTAATACCTTTCATTGTAGCAGGTATGCGTCACTGTCTATCTGGCCTTATCATTTAAATTTCACGAGATAAGATCTTATATCTTCTCCATGCCTGATGAGATACAAATCATTAGGGCCAAAATCTAGCTTCATAAACACTACAGCGCAGAGCCTCTACAGTGCATGTCCTCTACGAGTTAATCTAAACAGAGCTACCACTCCCACGTAGACAGAGCCAAAGCCTCCTCCACTTCCACATCATCAAAATCTAGGGTTACTTTATTTTATTTACATGTTTGCTTTCCTGTAAGTAACTTTCAAATGACTAAGCCTCAGGTTCTAATTACTTCATAACTCTCCGCATTTGCCGCTGAATCTTCTCAGGATGTTCTAAGAACGTCAATCTCCCCCTCAAATGAGTCTGAATCTTCTAATAACGCCACACTGATTAGGATGCAAGCTTCTCTGGGGTCTCCAGTACCATGTCTCATACATAAAAAAATCTCTCAGATATTATTAGTATCTTCTATTCCTTTCTCAAACACAAAACTCAGCAATACTTTGCTATTCTCTATTCCCGCATGAATCACCAATTCTCACGGTCGGTGGGGGAATGATCTATTCACTAATGTGGGAGAGGAGGAAAACAAATCAAAGTTTTGATCTGCTGTGACTCCTTTCTCATCCCCGGCACCTAAGGAGGGAGGAAGTGACACAGGCTGCCCAGACAGATGAGAACTTGGGTTGCCTTTCACAACTCAGCCCTGACAACTTGAAAGAGCAGGACAGACAGGTTCCTGCAGGGACAAATGAGACTGAACCTTAAAGGCACTTCTGTTGACTTTGGTGTTCATGGCTTTGGAAGAGATTTAAAAATTAAAAGGACACAGGCGTGTGTCATCACAATTCACTCTACTCTTTTACTTCGTACTGTTTTGTTTTTCTAGGAAAAGCCTGGTACAGAAAGGGAGAATCAAATTTAATGTTGATCTGAAGTACATAAATTTTAATTCTGTTAATAGTACAGAGACCATACAATATTGCAAACCCTGGAATAATAATATTTATTATATTTACAAAATATTCTATGATTTTCTTTAACTTTCTCTGGAACATAAATCAAAAATGCTATAAAAAAAAAATTAAGTAGTGTCCTTAATATAAGGAACAATAGGAAACTTACCTGAAGTTAATTTGGATGTGTATGTAAAATTTAAAGACTAATTAAATTTACACATAAATTGTAAAATTTAAGTCTCAGAGAATAGAATGAATAAACATGGGCTAGTCTGTAAATCCCCATACGCCTATACATAGAAAGGCAAACATTCTTTTATTGCTTGTTTTTACCAGATTGTCATTTGTTTTATATTCCCTAAACTATAAAATGTGCTAAAATTTAAGCAGAAACAAACGAAAATCATTCCAGCAACCATGCATGAGAGTTCAGGTCCGGCCAGGTGGTGGCGGCGCACGCCTTTAATCCCAGCACTCGGGAGGCGGAGGCCAGCCTGGTCTACAGAGTGAGTTCCAGGACAGCCAGGGCTACTCAGAGAAACCCTGTCTCGAAAAAAAAAAGAAACAAAAAAAAAAGTTGTTAAGAGAGTTCAGGTCCCTTGGACACGAACTCCATAAGCTCGTTTATGGAATGCATGTTTAATAAGGGTAAATGTCTATGCATCAGACTTTCTGTCTCAGTCATTTGGTTGGGTACAAGATCAGTTACCACAAGAAAACTTACAAATATCAAGTAGACTTATACCTAACAGTAGGTATGAAAAAGTCAGCAGAGAATATAAACCACGCAACTGCAGACACAGAAGAGATACAGCCCACTACCTTACTTCATTCAATTGCCCGTACCCACCTCCAAAAGTTGACTATCTTCCTGTATTCTTCTTTTTCCTCAAAGAGGTATCTCCCACAGCTATATCCTTCTGACTAAAACAGAAGCTCCATGAGGGAGGCAGCAGCTTTTTCAGCTTTGTTAGTCGGAGTCTGCATTCACAAGGCGGGCATTCAACCAGAGCCCTGAGCATGCACTGAATAAGGAAAGGATGAAAATGAAGCCCAGAGAGGTCATAGAATTTCCTCAAGGTCACAGAGCGGGACTCAAGCATAGCCTTTATCATAGACCAATTTACTACAACCTTGCCTTTGCTCCTTCTGTGGCCACATGAGCCTCCCCAAAGCAGTATGCTTCTGCAAAGGAGTCTCTTCAGCATGTTTCTTTCTCTTTATTTTTTGTGTCAAAAAAAAGGAACATACTTCAAGTGCTTCTTCACAAACAAACTAAAACTGTACTCAAATTTCATAAGCATACAGGCTTGGCCCATAAAACAGAGAGGCACAACAATTCACAGCAGTTTGAGTTCCTCTGGAAATTAGTGTGTGTGCTGGAAGTTTTATAAGCAGTTGCAGAAAACCTACTTACCAACTCAGAATGGCCAGTGAATTATCAACCTTTTATCCTTCTCTGGCCTACAACAGCTCCTCTCAGATAGGCATGCTTTATCTTGCCAGGTTACGCAAAGGGGCAACGTAGTCCCTGTAGTTCCTTTTAAAGTACATGCCAAGCTTGCAAAGCACTGAACATAAAAATCAACTCTTAGGAAGTTTTAGATTCTGTGAAAAGGTGTCCCACCTCTGCCCACTTTCTGACTCCCGTCAGTCAGGTCCTTCATTGAAACCTATGAATCCAAACCCAATGTGGAACGGGGTGAAAGGGCAGAAAGGGGAACATTTTCAGACATAAAACTGGAGCTGATAACTGCTAGTAACACTCTAGCCCTACTTCAGTTTCTCGCAGAAAGCCAAGGCCTCACTGATACAACTTGTGTTGCTCTTTCTGGTCACCTTCCTTGCAGAGTGAGTAGTAAGTCAACTGGCAAAACCTTCTGCGGGGAATGTCTCTAGATCCAGGGTGCGTCACGTTGAGCCAGGATGATTTGCTCAGAGTCTCTCAAAACTACTGTCAACCCAATCAGTAAACCGAAAGGGACAGACAACCCAAGATGTGGCAAGGCAAACTGGAAATCAGCATGGGAGTTGAGAGTTGGGAAACGGCCGACTAAAAGGTGCCGGGAGGGTAAATGGATCAGAAGGAGTGGGAAAACAGGCTCAAGGAAGTGGGATCAGAAAAAGTCAAAGGTGACTGGAGGAAGGGGGATGAGATTCTGGAAGTGATGGGCGCGAGGCAAGGGGGAGGGGACGCGAGCGCGCTGGGGGAGGGGGCGAAGGGTCCGGGGCGGGGCAGAAGAGGGAGAAGAGGCGGGATGAAGACCGCCAGGCCCGGAGGGTCTTTACCTGCAGCTCCGCCCGCTCCACCTCCCACTGGGCTCTCTCCACCTCGAAGCGGGCCCATTCGTGCTGCAGGAAGTGCAAGATCCCCGGGAGGCTGTACTGAGCTCGGGCCGCCCCCGCCGCAGCCGCCCCGTCTCCGGCCGCTGCAGCCTCTGCCAGAGGCCCGAGCCCCTTAGCACCGCCAGCTCCCGGGTGGTTATTGCTGAAGAAGACGCCGGGCCCTGCCTGCTCGTCCATGGCGGCCGCACGAACTCCAGGGAGCTCTGCCTAGGCGCCCAGCGGCGGCGGCAAACTGCGGCGGCCAGCTCTGCCTCCTCCCTCCGCCGCTCCCCGCCCACACCCCAGTCAGCAGGGAGCAGCCGCCCGGGCGCGGGGGCCGGGCAAGCCCGTGACGGGCCGGGAAGTGGGTCAACTGCGACCCGCGGGGCTTGACGGGAAATGTAGTCCCGGGGCGTGGCGAAGCCAGCTTGCCTGTAGGCCTGCGTCTCTCGGAGGCGGGACTGAAGCCACGCCCTTTCTTCGCCACGCCCTCCCCGGTTGCGCGGGTTTCCTTTTCGGCGGTGCGGTCAGCCAATGCCCTTAGGGTCGCGCCGCCGCAGGCTCCCTTCATGCGGAAGTTCGCGGGCGGTGCTCCCTGTTGCATACTCACACACGGAAGTTATCACGCCAAGTACCAGCCCCTGCTGCACTTAGTTTAGGGCTTCCTGGTTGTTTTGTTAAGAAATAGGCTCTGGGCAAGCCACCCGGTCGTCTGCCATTCATCCTTTCATCCCCTGAAGGACTCAGTGCTTGTTTTCCCTTAGGAGGAGGCACTCTGGTCCTCTGTCTTTCTGCTAAGGTTGGACATTTGCCATGAGGGCTTCTTCTAATTTCTAGTTTAACATTTAGTCTGGAATGTTGGTATTAAAGTCCCTTTCTCTGTAGTAAACCTGCCGGTAAATCTGCAAAACTTTTAGATCTCCAGTTAACAAGTGCTGCCTGTTCAACCGTATTTTTTTCTCATCTTTGCGGCAGTTTTCACTCGATTCGCTTGAACAAGTATTTTATTGTCAGTAATATTCCGTGCCAGGAATATAAAGATAGATGTCACAGTTCTTGTCATTAAAAGGAGATTGACATATATGTAGAGTCACAGAGCCCTAAGGGCTACACTCAGAAAGAACTAAGTCCCTTTTTTGCCCCACTGCACTCCTGAATACCTGGGAACCTTTCTTTCCCACTTGTCGCTTTGCCAATTGCCTGGATGATTGATCTTTACACCAAAGGCATACCAAAATCCTTTCCTTCTATGTGACTTTCCAGTGTTTTCCCTCTCTGAGCTCCCTGACAACTATTATCACTATAAATTTAAACTACAACCAGAGAAAGGAAGGTGCCTGAAGAACATTTAAGAAATGAAAACGAAATTAAGTAATTATTTAGTTATCACTCCAACAAAAAAAATTGTAACTTTGTTTTGATCCGATGGACAAAAAAAAAAAAGTAAAAATATAAGCTGGTGAGTGACTTGCAAGGGAAGAGCATCCTGCCCCTATCCTCTCTGCTCCCGGGTCTTCCCAGGACAACTCGTGAAAGGACAGGAAACACATTGTATCTGGTTGCAAATAGCTATGGCAAAGCCCCCTTCGCTCAGTTACTGAATGTTTCTGCTTTGTGAATTCATTCTTTATTATCATAAAAAGTTGATCCAGGCCTGGCCAAATTCCTTGTGTCATAAATTAGTTTGGCTCTAAATGTCCTTTGAGATCCAGCCTTGATTCTCTCATTCACAGCTCAAGAAATTGAGACTGTCCTCAATGAGACTTTGAATGACTGATGACTGCCAAAATAGCACCCAGATTACCTGCCTGTTAGCTCAGTGACATTAAAAAAAGAGTTGAGGCAGACATAGTGGCACACCCCAGAGGCAGAGCAAGCCTGGTCTACAGAATGAGTGAGTTCTTGGACTGCCAGGACTGTCTCAAAAAAAAAAAAAAAAAAAAAAAAATCCTTATCTATTTCTCTATCCATCTGATTTAATTTTGATGAATCAGTTATAAAAACAGGTTGACTACTCTCTTATATCTATCAGAACCAAGGGAACATGAATAGAATTTTTTCCTTTTTTTTTTTCTTTCTATTTTTCTATCCTTTTCTTTCTCTGTTTTTGTTTCTTGGATTTTTGAGACTGGGTTTCTATGTGTAGCCCTGGCTGTCCTGGAACTTGCTCTGTAGACCAGGCTGGGCTCCAACTCAGAGATCTACCTGCCTCTGCCTCCCAAGTGCTTGGGTTAAAGAAGTGTGCAACCGCCACTTGGTTAAGAATGAACTTTTCATCTGAGGGATTTAAGTAATTTTATAAGCTTGGATGTTCAAATTTTGTTTTTTCCTCTAACAGAAGACACGTCAAACAAGACAACTGCTTTAAATTGATTCACAAAAGACTATAAAACATAATTAAATGTATAGATAATAAGGCAGGGTAGATGATTCAGCCAATAAGGTGCTTGCCATCTAAGCATGAGAAACTGAGTGTGGATCCACAGCACACACATAAAAGCCAGGTACAGGCAATGACCTGTAATTCAGTACTTGGAGATGACTGGAGGTAGAGATAGGTGAATCAGAGAGAAGTGACTAGCCAGTCTGGTCAAACAGGTGAACTCTAGATTCAGTGAGAGATTCCTGACTATTTAAAAACAAACAAAAATAAAATAAAACTGGGAGATAATCAAGAAATACGCTTAGATTTCACACATGCGCACACACATACACATACTACACTCGCATGCTTCCCAAAAGAATAGACATCCTGGCCTATTATGGATACATACTAGAGAATTATTTTCATCCATATTCAACTTTATTTTTCAATAATTTCTTTGCTTTTGGGTACATCTTTACAATCAAAATAGCATTGATGGCTCATATCATGGAAATAACATTCAATACGTCAAAATATTAAGAGTTATAGTAAAATGGGATAATTAAACTTACTTTAAAAGATCTGCATGTGGTAATATTTTGTTGGTAGTTTAACAAAAATCATATTTTTAAAAGCTTTAAGGTTCTTTTGCTTTAATCGGGCCCCTGAATCCCATATTTTCCTTCTATATGAGTTAAGCTTCTAAAGCCGGGGTGTGTGTGTGTGTGTGTGTGTGTGTGTGTGTGTGTGTGTGTGTGTGTAGATCAGATGATAACTTATGGAGTAAGTTCTCTCCTTTCAGTGTGTAGGTCCCTGGGGATGGAACTCAGGACATATGTCACACTTGGCAACTAGGCCTCTACCCACTGAGCCTCCTCACTGGTCCAGTTCTCTCAGGTTGTATTAAGGCGCAACACTTGTCTTACAAAATAACTGTGAGGTCATATAGGAGAATGAATTTAAATGTTTACCATAGTACCTACCGTATGGTGTATACTGAATAATTGTGACTCTTTTTATAACATAGTTCACAAGACTAACTGAAATGTAAACACACACACACACACACACACACACACACACACACACACACAAGGCCCTGATAAATGCCATAATTAATTTCCCTTTTACATTCTTCACTCCCACACTAGGACTTCAGTAAGAGTTAAAATAAGGGGCTGGAGAGATGGCTCAGCGGTTAAGAGTGCCGACTGCTCTTCTGAAGGTCATGAGTTCAAATCCCAGCAACCACATGATGGCTCACAACCATCCGTAATGAGATCTGACACCCTCTTCTGGGGTGTCTGAAGACATCTACAGTGTACTTACATATAATAAATAATTTAAAAAAAAAAAAAAAAAAAGAGTTAAAATAATCCTAAAACCAACAAGACTAATGCTTAAGCTAACCTCTAAGCCTCAAACAAAACTCATGGTATGGTTGACATTCCAATATTTTCATTATACAGTAAAGCCCGAGTGGCAGGGAAAATAGCTTCTTTTCTGAGCACACAGAGCAACTGTTGAGGTGGTGACTTCTAAGTCAGTATAAGCAGACTAAGGTTAAACGGGGATCTGCTAACGGGGTACCTAGATAATAATGTGTGCTACGCTCCACTTATCCATGGATGCTTTGTAGGACGAGGATCACATTTCTATAAAATGACAATTCATCTGATATTTTTTTCTGTTTTTTATTTAAAATGAGTGGCTCTTTTTCCCAAGCTGTGCGAAATGACCGGTTATTTGAGTTTCAGAGAAAGGCTCCAAATTGAAGTTGATTGGCTCTTTCAGAGTTTTGAGCGAAACAGAATTGCTTGGGTTCACAAAAGCCTCCAACGGGACAAAAAGCGCTTGGGGAACAGGAACTTCCAATAACCCATTGTTTACTCACGTCTGTCCGTCTCTCATCTCTGCCCCCTTTCCTTCCTGCCTGTCCTCTATCAGGCAGCTTTTCCTGTATCCAGCTTCCCTCAGACTCCTCAAATGCACTGCTAGAGATGTCTGGTAATAGATGCATTGTGGACACATAGAGTGCTCATTGAGAATGAAGGAATCGCCAGGCAGTGGTGGCGCACGCCTTTAATACCAGCACTTGGGAGGCAGAGGCAGGTGGATTTTTGAGTTCGAGGCCAGCCTGGTCTACAGAGTGAGTTCCAGGACAGCCAGGGCTACACAGAAACCCTGTCTCGGAAAAGAGAGAGAGAGAGAGAGAGAATGAATATGAAGGAATCCTATCATCTGAAAATTCCCCCAGAGTCCAACAATTAAATTTGCATCACCAATTTGTGATAGGCTAGGGACTTAGCCTTACTAGTTATTACTGCAGTTACTATTATTTGGGGAGAAATTCCAAGCTAGGAGGTAGATTTATTTTAGCTTTAAAATTATCATTTGGGACTGGAGAGATGGCTCAGTGGTTAAGAGCACTGACTGCTCTTCAGAGATCCTGAGTTCAATTCCCAGCAACCACATGGTGGCTCACAACCATCTGTAATGGGATCTGATGCCCTCTCCTGGGGTGTCTGAAGACAGCTACACTGTACTCATATAAATAAAATAAATGAACTTTAAAAATAAAAAGAACAAATAATTAAAATTCATTTTATTTAATACATTTAACTTTAAATTTTCATTTGTACTTTTTTAGATAATCTAAAAGTGATCATTTTAAATCTTGGAAGACAAAGCAAACACATTATCTATTTTATCTCATTTGTCACTTTTTAATACTTTTGATTTTGTAATGGCTGATAAATATATAAGTAAATGCTTCAAGGCTACAGGAAGATTACTTAAATCAATCTAAGTATCAAACATAGACAGTCTGAAAGGATTACCCAGTTCTGAAGCTGTAGCAAGCCTTCTCTTAGAATATCAGTGGCGATCAACTTCAGAATTTACCCAAGCAAACAGATTAGGTCTCAATCATAGTCTCTTTCTTTTTTTAAGTTTATTTTTATCTTCCGTGTGAATGTTTTTCCCGCATGCACCACATGCGTGTCCCTAGAGGTCAGAGGAAAGTATTAGATCCCTCCCTCAGAACTGGAGTTACAGATGGTTGTGAGCCACCGTGTGGGTGATAGGAACGAAACCAAGGTCTTCTGCAAAAGAGAGTGCCCTTACCCACAGAACTATCTCTCTAGCCCCTGGCCATAATTTCCCTTTGCTTTCTTCAACTCCAATCTTCGATGATACCTCTTCTCTTTAAAAAAAAAAAAAATTTCCAATGAGTGAAACTTCTCCTCAACATGTGTGTGTGTGTGTGTGTGTGTGTGTGTGTGTGTGTGTGTGTGTGTGTGTGTGTAAGGACTTTTTCTAAGCTGGCTTCTCCTGCCAGCTGTGCAACTAACATGCACTCCTTTCTGAGCAGGTACAACTACCCTCAGCAGAAAATACTGAATGTTCCCGTACCTGGTGGTCCTCAGATACAGTAAGTCAGTCCTCAAAATAATGAAAATAGAGCACATTTTTCTTTTTTTTTCTTTTTGGTTTTTTGAGACAGGGTTTCTCTGTGTAGCCCTGGCTGTCCTGGAACTCACTCTGTAGACCAGGCTGGCCTCGAACTCAGAAATCCACCTGCCTCTGCCTCCCGAGTGCTGGGATTAAAGGCGTGCGCCACCACAGCCCGGCTCACACTTTTCTTTTGTACGTTACTTTGTATAAATATACAAGAGAGGGAAAAAACAACAACAACAGGGCTTAATGCCAAAAAAAGAAAGAAAAAAAAAGTCAAGGACAAAGATGGCTGATGACTATGGGGAGGGGGAAGAAGGGAGGGGAGAGGAGGGGAGAGGGAGGAAGAGGAAGAGAGAATTGAAGTTGGAACTTCCAGCTTCACTTTCTTGCTTTAATTTCTTGCAGTTTCTGGGTTTTTCACAACGGGACTGAACCTACCCCGCATGTGCTAGATCACCGCTTTCACTCAGCAGCTCCCACACACACACTGCTCAGTGTGTGTTAGTTACGGGACTTGCAGACTGAGACCGCCATCGACAGTATCTCCTGCCCCAGATTTCCCCTCAGCAGCAGGACGCGAAGCGCCAAGCGCAGGACAGAAGCAGTTTGAACCTGCTCACATTTTTACAGGACCTTATAAGAAACAGGACCCGGCTGCTGAGTGTGTTCACACTCAGTGCATACAGTGCACCTCATGGGGGAAAAGGCAGTTTAAATATAGTTCTTAGTAGCAGTCAATGACCAAGTTAATGCTGCAATATTCGTATAAGAATGTAACCAGATCTAAAACATGAAAGAAGTCCCAGTAGCACGGGAGGGTGATGGGGGGGGGGGTGGGGTGCCACGGCTAGTCTCTATGATGTAAGTTGATTTAAGTGGTTTAAGCATGACTTTTTTTTTTCTTTTTCATTATTTTTGTTTGGTTTTTTGGTTTGTTTGTTTAGTTTTCTTTTTCTCTCCTCCATTCACAGTTTGCCTGCCCAAGAGAGTGTTCATTTTAACTTTTTGTTTGTTTGTTTGCTTTTCAAGACAGTTTCTCTGTATAGTGCTGGCTGCAGCTGTCCTTGAAAGTCAGAGATCCTCCAGTCTCTGTCTCCTTAGTGTTGGGATTAAAAGTGGGTACAACCACCATCACTGTCACCACCACCATCACCACCACCACCACCTGGCTTCTTCTTTTAACTTTAATAAAATTGTCCTCAAGCTTAAAAACAAACAAACAAACATACATACATACATACAGAAAAAGTAAACAAACAAAACTCTGCTTACTCTAAAATTCAGTGCTCTGTAGCAAAATTTAAGTTGATTAAAAAAAGAATGAGGCCTAGGAAATCTACCCCAAAGAGTCTACAAAGTCAAAGGTAACACTATTCCTTAAGATGTAAAAACTGGGAATGAAGTGCCTGTTTTTAGACTAATAACTGCAAGTAATGGTACATTGAGTATAAAGAGGCACCAAAACCATGGGGCGCTGAGGGGGTGGCTCAGCAGGTAAGGTGTTTCCCAAGGGAAGGAAGTTCAAATCCCAGAAGCTACATAAAAAGTCAGGTGGGCCTGATGGCCTATGTAATCCAGTAGCAGATCAGACCAGAGTCCCTGGAGCTAGCAGACTAACCCGACAAACCAGTCAGACTAGCAAGACGCCTAGGCCTAAAGCAAGCTCCCACTTCAGAGACCCTGCATCAGGTGGAGACTGAGCAACCTCAGGTCTCCATAGGCATGTACACGCTCATGTACCCACACGTGTAAACAAACACATACATCATACGTACACAAAGGGAAACTGCTGGAGTTACAGTCAGAAGCAGATAGCTTGCCAGGCATGTGCAAAGCCCAGAGTTAGAGAAAAAAAGTAGTCATTAAACCTTCCCCATCTTAGTAGTGTGATGCCACAGGAGAATGCTTATAGAGGAAAGCAAGCTAACACATCTGCCATATAGTTATTATAGTATGGGGAAATTACACTTAGATATTAACATAGGCTTCTTTCTGGGTAGTGGGTTAGAAGGATTTTCCCCAAAATGTTAATGAATTCAAATTTCATTATCATTGATTATTTTACAATAAGACCAAAAACTCAACTTTCGTTTTTACTCTGACATTACTTTACACTCACTATACAAAAAGAAAGCCCCCTTTTTTTGGTTTTGAAAATGAGATAAGAGAAGCATTTTCCTGTGTAATTAAAAAGGAATTAGGAAGAAGAAAGAGATTTAACAACCAAATCATTAATCAAATGTATAAGAACCACGGATTTATTGAAAAGGATTAAGGGTAAAGGAGAAGAGTGAGTTTTGGTGGAGCCTGCTTGTAATCCATGCATAAAAGGGAAAACTGTTGAAGTTTGAGGTCAACTTGGGCTACGTAACAAATTCAAGGCCAGCCTGGGCTAAAAGGGAAAAAAAATCTGTCTCTCAAAAGAGTTAATAAGTTTTTTTTAAAAGACATTTTGAATATACTTTATATATGAATGCTATGACCTCATACACACAGAAGAAGGCATCAGATTCCATTCCAGATGGCTGTGATCAACTATGTAGTCTGAAGAATTCTCACCATTGCTAGGACTTGAACTCAGGACCTCTGGAAGAGCAGCCAGTGCTCTTAACTGCTGAACCATCTATTAAGCCCCTTCTTTTAAGTTAAAAAAAGAAAAGAAAAACAGAAAAAAGAAAACACACGAAATGGTTAAGCTAGGGATAGATTAGGGATGGAGAGCTGGAATGTGCTCGTCCCCATTACAGCTATCCATAAATAAGCATACATTATGTATGTATATGTATTATGTTGCTGCAGGATATTTGATCACACTGTGAACCCCAGACTATGCTGTTGACTGGAAAAACCTATTTCTAGTTGTGGTGTGGCTCAGCCCTTAACACACACCTTTAATCCCTCTGGCTAGAATATATACACACCCTTAGCACACACTTTTAATCCCAAACAACAAAGGTAAAGTTAGTTTGTAGAAGGAAGCACATGGGAACAAAGAGAGAGGGTACTTAAGAGAGAGCAGCGCAGAGAGAGGAGGAGAGAGACAGTTTTACCAGAATAACTGTATAGAGACAGGGTGCGGGGAGAAAACAAACTAAACACAGGTGAAGACAGAACAAACCAGAGAATGAGAGGGAACCAGAATATAGAATATATTGCCAAAGGTAGTATGAGGCTGAAGGACCCTAGGGGCTTTCGCCTGCCTTACACCCACCCGCCTCTGGTCAAGGCTAGGCCAGGTTCCATTCTCCACCCACAGGAACATTCTTGAGTAAAAAATTCTCAGAAAAACCAAAGAATATACTGACTGATAGTCACCTGACCCTCTGGAAAGTCCCAGGTAGAGTTCAAATTTGTGTCATGATCTGCCCATGCTTGCTAGCCAATAGATTTAAAGGTCAATATGCTTAGCCAATAAGTTTAAACTATAACCTTGCTGATGTAACCTGTGCCCCTAAAAAGTATAAAAACTGCTTGTTATAGCCATTCGGGGTTGCCTTCTAGTCACTCGCCTTGAGGGACTAATGGAAGGTTAACCCCGACCCCAGGAAAATAAACCTCTTGCTTTTGCATCAATCTTTGGCTTCGTGTCTCACTTGGGGTCATCTCAAAGTAAGTACCACTGACCAAGAGGGTTGGGCTCTTACAAGGCCAAGCAGAGCAATTCAGTCAAAGCTGAAAGAAGCCAGTTTGAATCAGTCAGCATGGAGAGGAGTTTTGAGCCAGGATAGCTGAGTTGACCAGCTAGCCAGAGGTCAGAAAGAGCTAGAAAGGGTGAATTTATTTGGCACTAAGTCTCAGAGACTGAAAATATTCTAGGTCTAGATAAGATTGTACGGAAGGTAGGAGCTTCCAGGACTAGGCTTAGGTTAGCAGACAGGCATTAAGTCTCTGAAACAACAATTATGTTGCGGGAAATATTAAAAATGATGGTGCATATATATAGCACACATGTTCCCACATTATGCCCTGGTTCTCTCATCCCCGGCAGGCTGGCCAGCCATGCATTGGCGGGCAATGGCCAACCTGCTTTCATCTCATGGAGCTCTGAGTCAGAGCTCCACGATCTCTCCACCAGCTCACAAGGTTCCCACTGGCAGTTCATTACCATGCCAGCCCCATGCTTCAATACCCCCAGGGCCTCTGTGGTACACATCAGGCAAACCCACACTGCTGCTGTATCTTTCTCTCTTGAACCCAGACGAGCCACCGCGTGAAGGAAAACACAACACAAACTTAGTTCAGAAACAATGATAACTCAATCTCTGAGTGCATCAACTGAAATCTAATCTTGTAAACCTTATCAAAGTCTGATTCCTTTGATGGTGAATCCTTGGGGATCTGCCATCATACCAGGAGACTCTAGTAGCTACATCTTGCTCGTTCCAAAAAGCTCTCTCCCCCTCTCTTCCTTCTCTCTTCTCCTCTCCACCCCAGAAGTTTCTCTACGTGCCCAGAGACCCTCTCTCTCTCCGGCTTCCCCTCTTCCTCTCTGACATTGAAGTCTCCTATGCACCCAGTGATTGGCTCTTTTATTCATTAGGGGATTGGTTTACAAGTCACAGGTGTAACTCACTCCTTGTCTGAAGCTCCTCACAGGAGGGCAGAATTAGCAGATTACAATCAGCCCCAGGGCTATCCACAACACAATCAGGCGAATAAAAGATACTTTTCCATTATGTATATATGCATATATATGTATATATAATATATAATAAGGAAAAGTGTGAGCACAGGTATGGGTGTTGTGAGAGGTATTGTTCACTTGTGCACATACAACCATCACACTCTTTACCACCAGCTCAGGATAACTTTTCTAAATTATGGTTAACATATAAAATTCTCTTTAAACTACTAAGTCCATAAATAGTAATTTCATAATATTTTAGATATGAGGGAACCAGATATGGTATGATGATATGTGACAATTAGGTTGGGTTTTAAAAATAGTTCACTTGGTTGGAAGTATTGAACAAGAAATTAATTTATAGCTAGTCTCTGACCATTTCTGACACTGACCTGTTGCGCCAGGAAATGTTCGTGAACCCCAAAAAGACCACCAAGGAGCTGATTCCGATGTAATCACATTATGGTGTCTTTATTCTAGCTCGAGCTTGGGCCACACCCTGTCTCTGATGCAGGAGAATGGGAGGAGGCCCCCGAGGCCAGTTTCAGGCAAGCATTTATAGAGACAAGAAGTGGGTATCTAGCCTGGTACACATCTGATTGGGGGCCATTATGGTCTTTAACAGAATTGGCTGGTGCTGGGAGCCAAACCATAAACTTACCTTCTGCTTTCCTCCTGACTGCTGGTTGTTAGGAAGTGAAGTGTCAGGGGCGGGCTTGTAACCTGGAGGTACAGATTTGTTGAGGAATAACCTGGACACTGGTCCTAGGGGTCAGTTTGTTAGTTAACTCAAGTTCAACCTTAGGTCAGGTTCTCTAAGATGGAGTCTGAACCCAAAAGATCTGGTCTTTCAGACCTAAGAATTCTAATTAAGAATGACGAAAATGTGAGGAGTAGGAATATTGCAATTAAGCATGTTTTGAAACGTGGGCTAATTATATCCATCATTCACCATTATTTGAGTGGATCTAGAGAGGCTGGTACACACAACAAAAATGTCAGCTTTTTAAATTTAAAACAAATTATGCATGTGCTATAAGTGTTCACATGTGTCCATGAGCGTGTATGGGTGCAAATGCATGCGTGTGTCCTCCTGCCTCCACTCCCTAGGCTGGGATTACAGGTGCACATTGCTACGCCTGACTTTTTACATGGGATCTGAATTCAGGTTCTCAATTATTACAGACAAGCACTTTATCAACTGAGCTGTCTCTGAAGCCCAGCAGCTCTTGACAGTGACAATCTTTCATAATTAAGGTTCTGTGCTACATATTTGATATAGGTATACACTATCATTTATATTCGTGTAAAAACTGCTTATCAGTCTAAATACTACACGCTATGCTACCCTGTTTCCACATTTGTGTTGGAAGACTGTCTGAGCCATCTTCCCATCCCCCACCCCTTTTTTTTCTAGGTAGCCCAGGCTGGCCTGGAACTCAGAGATCCACCCACCTCTACCTCCTGAGCACTGGGATTAAAAGTATGCACCACCACTGCCTAAATCCCATCCCTAATTCTTTTTTTTTTCTTCAAAGATTTATTTATTTTATGTATGTGAGTACACTGTAGCTGTCTTCAGACACACCAGAAGAGTGCATAAGATCCCATGACAGATGGTTGTGAGCCATTGTGTGGTTGCTGGGAATTAAACTCAGGACCTCTGGAAGAGCAGCCAGTGCTCTTAACCGCTGAGCCATCTCTCCAGCCCCCATCCCTAATTCTTTTTTTTTTTTTCTTTTTTCTTTTTGATACTTTATTTACATTTCCAATGCTTCCCCTTTTCTGGGTCTCCTCTTTGGAAACCCCCTATCCCCTCCCAATCCCCGCCACTATGAGGGAATTCCACCTCCCACCCACCCGCCCACCCATCCCCATATTCCCACCTTGACATTCCCCTTTACTAGGGCCTCTAACACCCTCAGGCCCAAGGGCCTCTCCTCTCTCCCTGATGGCCATCGAGGTCATCCTCTGACACATATGTGGTCCGAACCATGGGTCCATAGATGTGT
>CM052705.1:8399200-8455266 GCA_028551405.1 Uromys caudimaculatus | reverse complement strand
GGCACATTCGAAACTCTTCAGTGGATCTTTAGATGAGGATTTCAATTCGGTTAACAAGAGAGATAGATACAGAGCATAATTTAGGCATTTAATGTGAAAGTCAAAAGCCCATCAGAAAGACAAGGATATTTGATGGAATGGTTAGAAAATGTGACTTTATTCATAGTATATTTGCCATAAAACAAAGGTTTTTCTGTATTTTGAGTGACTTCAAATTTTACAATCTGTTTGCTTTTCATGACAAATGCTAAAATTTGACCCATTTTCTTTTCCTGATACTACTACATGATACAATTATATTCTAACAAATTTAAAAGACCATGTGGTTTAGAGTTAAAAACAGTAAGTTAATTAGGGTCTAGGGGCATAGGTCAGCGCAGGGCAAGCTCTCAGTGAGCAGGGCCCTGGGCCCGGTCACCTGTACCAAAACCCCAACAGGAACAGCAAAAATAAATCAACAAAAGAGAAATATCATTAGGATAAAAAATGAAAATATATTTACATGATTTTTAAAAATAAGAGGTGTAAATACTACTTCAAAGCATTATAATTCCAATATACAAATAAAACAATCTATCGTCTGGAATGGCTCAGGGGTTGTCACTAACTACATGAAATATAACTACAGGTGAATGGAAGAGCACACTAAAAAAAGCTTGTTTTCAGCTTAATTGTTGGTGCAGACTGCGTGGCGGGGGCGGGCTGCCTGGCAGCTGCTTTGGCCTTGCTGGCCTGGCTCGCTCGGACAGCAGTTTCTAGCCGCGCTTTCAGTTCAGGAGCAGCCCCCATGACCGTCTTGAAAGCATGTGGGTACAGAGGCCCAATATGCATTAAGGTTTGGAGTGCAAACTCATGAAGATCTTTGGAGATGGAACTTGCTGAGGCAAAGGAATTTTCATCCAGCAGGTAAGAGATCAAAGTGGGCGCCAGAAGAGCGAGTAACTGGACTCCTGCAACAGAGGACAGAAAGACTGGCCTGACTGGAGAGAAGGCAACTTGACTGGGGTTTTTTATTTTAATTTTAATTTTTATTTTATGTGCACAGGTGTTTTGCCTGAATGTGTGCCTGTGTGAGGGTGTCAGATCCCCTGGGACTGCAGTTACAGACAGTTATGAGCTACCATGTGGGAATTAAACTCAGGGCTTCCAGAAGAGCACCTTAACCACTGACCCATCACTCCAGCCCTGCAGTTTGTCATTTTTAATAATAACAATATATTATAAAATATATAACAGTATTATGTATGTGACTTGTGCAACTACAGTTTAATAGCAAACAAGGCTGCAGCCATGTCTCTGAGCTAAATGAGTCCCAAAGAATAAAGATTAAACATCAGTACAACTAAAGCATTATAATTTTCATCTTCAATCAGACCAATCTGTAGTATTAGCAAGATGTGCCAATAATAAACACCATTTTACTTGTATTATAAATGTTTTACATTACAGGGAGACTTTTAAGAGACAGAAGAAGCATATAGTTAGTAAATATATGTAAAAAGTAACTGGACTTTTTTTAACTTAAAATTTAAGACTAAATGCTATGCAAAAATAAAGGTAGGGGTGGGAGCAGAGCTCGGTGATAAACGCATACGCCTGGGTTTAATTTCAATTCACAGGGGTAAAAATGGTAAAATCACTTAATAAACCGGATTAGATGGACTATGAGGCTAGTAATAAGTAAATAAACAATGACTTAATGAACGAATGATGTTACCTTGATAGTAATGTCTTTAAGAGGTAAACCTTCACATTTTCAACTGTCCTTTAACTTTTCCGACCTCTTTGCAAATGTGATCTCTTTTCATGAAAAAGTTTCCCAGGAAACTATGAAGATGGTTGAGAATTTTGAAAAGCTATTGTGTGACCTGAGACCCAGCTCAGCAGTTGATCATGTGCATGAAGCCATGGGCTCAAGCATCAACAGGGACAAAATGAAGTAATGTCAAAACTTAGGCCGTGGGGAAAAGAGGACTGCTCAGAAGTTGTTACAGGAAGCAGTACATTAATGTGTAGGTTACGTGGGTACAAAGTAGGATTAACTGTATTTTTATTTTTACTTTACTAACTATAAACTTTTTAAACAGGACTTAACCTTATTCACAGTGTGATGGTAGCACTGATCTTACTGTCCTTCAGTATTTAAAGAGCTTCTTAACTGACTTGCCTTTCAGTTCCTTAACAGATGCCCAGATTTAGATTTAAGCTTAACATGGAGACAAACAGAGAAGAGACCCGCTGCCCCATGCTTAGCATGCAGCCCAGGCTTGCATGTGAAGGCGAGCTCTTCCCCAGCTTAGGAAGAGGGTCTTGAAAACTAGGAGCAGTTTAATGTTTAATCATAAGGTATTTGTTGAAAAGTTTAGTCTTTCCACAACAATTAAAAGTCAAATTTTAGTATGCATCTGCACATATTTCTAGTTCAATAAAGGCATTTCACAGTTTTCATGAAGCAAAAAGTTAAGTATCAAATCCTGAGGTATCATAAGATACCTGGTGCTTCTACTTCATGGTTATAACAGAAGGCTTATGTAATTCATATTTTATTTTAAAACTCTATTAAATCTGTAATGTTTCTAGTTCTTAAAAACACATTGCTAGAAAATTAAAAACAAAATCCATGTGTTAAAACGCCTTCAGTAATTCATTGAGTGTTCTTACTCATGAAAAATAAATATAAATAAACCCAATACATTGTATTAGTACCATGAGCAAATACATCATGTATTTAGACCGTAATTACTTCTCAGGAAACTCAATGCTACAAAGCCTGTGTTTAACATTAAAATTCATAAATAATACAGGTCTTCATTTTGGACTAGTGGCTTTTAATCAGAAAATACTTACTGTTCTGTTCTTCCCCAAGAGCAACCAATGTTTCAAGAACTTTAATTCCTTCTTGGACAGCCAAAAGTTCTGTGCTACTGGCTGGTCTGTCTCTCTCCACGGCTTTGAGCTTCCCGACCACGAGTGGAGCTAAGGAGTGGATGTAGGGGGTGGAAAGGGCGCGGTTGGAATGCTGGAAGACGGAAAGGAGAAGCTGGTAGCATTTAGCTTGAACCTGTGTAAGAGAGATTTTCTTCATTAATGTACTGTCAGATCTTAATCACACTGCTAAACAGCTACTGAAAAGGAGAACAATGGAACTTAATGCTAACTAAATAAAACTAGAGATTAAAGAGATTCCTTAGACATAAGGCACCAAAATCATCAGCTTCTATAACCAATACTTCTACTGTGCGGGAAAGCCAGAAACTACAAAGTCTGATTTCTTTGCAATGCTTCCTTTCATGTATAATTGTCTCTCTAATTTAATCCAGTATAATAAGGGAGGCTAACAAATGACTGGACTGAAATGAAGCTATAAAAATACACTATTTAGATGCATTAACCCCATTTGATTCTTTGGAAACAACCGTTTATATCAATTTCTAGGTCTCAAAAGGAGATTCCCATTGACTATCCCGAGATTAGAAAAACCTCATATTAACTTTTTCTTTTCTTGTTTCTTGAGGCAAATTCCCACTATATAGCTCCAGTGAGTATGGAACTCACTATGTAGACCAGGCTAGCTTCAAATTTGTAGAGACAGGGTAGTAGTCTCTGCTCCTGAGTGCTAGGATTAAAGGCGTTTGTCACCATGCTCACCAGAGGAGTAAAAAGTTTGTTAAGGGGAAAAGTCAGGGGGCTGCTCATGAATGCGTGGACAAAGGACAGAGTCCACTGTTTCCGTGCTCTGTCAGAGAGTAAACCACCAAACTCCTCTGCAGACAGAAGGTGGAGGGCACAGTTTAAGAGTACAGGTCTCTGAACTATGAATCTGAAGACTTTAAGGAAGCTCAGGGTGGAGGCAGGAATGGTCTCTACTGATTTTCTTTTCCTGGTGTGCAGCGTGTTTGAGAAGCCTTAACTTAGACTTTGACAAAATATACCATAAAAATTAAAAATTAAAAAATGAAATAATGACAGTGGCCCATGCCTTTAATCCCAGCACTCAGGAGGCAGAGGCAGGCAGATCTCTGTGAGTTCAAAGCCAGTCTGGTCCACAGATCCGGTTCAGGTACAGCCAGGCTACACAGAGAAACCCTGTCTCAGAAAAAAAAAAAGACAGAAAAGATGCAACAATGTTATCCTTTAACACCCTTGGTATCACTGCAATAAATACTATAAAACAAAGCCCACGTAACGTCTCTAATAATTATGACTGGGTTAATAAAATATTACATGCATTAGATAATTTCAGCATAGGCCAGTATCAATATATATGTCACTCTGAGGGCTTAAACGCAGTGCTCCTTAACAGTTTTCCCACTGAAAAGCCAGTCTACAGGCTGACCATAGTTAGGTAAGAATGCGTGTGCTGGCACACGAAGTACCTGCACACACACAAACATCACACACGCACCCAGGAACAGACAAACAAGACGTAAGAGATGAAGCCGTGCTGCAGACATGGCAGTTGTTGTTGCATGAATCATCGCATCTTAGTGAGCTTAGTGAGAAGACCCCTGACAAAGCAGGCCTTGGGGGGTAACTCACCCATGGGTCGCATGAGTTCAGGGCACTTTTAAACCTGTTCATGCAGCCGTTCTGTAGCGACGGCACTCCTATTATTTCACTGCTGGCAGACCACAGGAAGAGCGCAATGGCTGTAAGCGTGCTCACTTCATCAGGTGCGGGCATACAATCATCTATGAAACAAAAGGTAAGCAATGTGGGCAGATGTGGGGATTACAGATGTGGACAACACTCTTTCAATGTATGCCAGAGTATGTCTCAACCTGAAAAATACACATCACAAAATTCTTACTGTGGAACTATGGTAGGAATAAATGCTTCAGGCAGCCTTTTAAATTAGTGTGTTAACGTTTGACAGGAGGCAGACTGTTAAGACAGACTCAAAGAATCTCTCTGCAGACCACTTAATTATTATAGAAAGAAGAAATGGGGCATTATAATGTGGAATTGTGGCAGGCGCCATCTTGACAAAGTAATGAAAGTGAAGATTTGCCATGGTGCTGCATATCTATAATCCCAGTACAGGAGAGGTGGAGGCAAAATTATTGACACAAATTTGAAGGCAACCTGGCTACAGAGTAACATCAAGCCAGTGTAGACTACAAAGCTTAACGTTGTCTTAAAAAGCAAAAACCAAGGGGCTGAAGAGATGTCTTGGCAGTTGAGGGCACTGGCTGTTTTTCCAGAGGACCTTGGATCAATTCCCAGCACCCACATGGCAGCTCATGGCTGTCTGTGGCTCCAGTTCCAGGAGATCCAATGCCCATGTACCAAATACACATGCAGGCGAAACACCAATGCATATAAAATTTTTTAAAAAAATTTAAAAAGTAGGCTGGAGAGATGGCTCAGCCGTTAAAGGCTAGGCTCACAACCAAAAATATAAGAGTTTGGTTCCCAGCACCCACGGCTGTCTCTCCAGCCACTAAAATAATAATAATAATAATAATAATAATAATAATAATAATAATAATAATAATAATAAAAATTTTAAAAAATTAAAAAAGCAAAAACCAAGAGTTTCTTTTATTTTTAATTTTTGTTTGTTTATTTGCTTGCTTACTTGAGACAAGGTCTCTCTCTAGATTTGGCTGACTGTCCTAGAACTCACTATGTACACCAGGCTGGCCTCAAACTCAGAGATACACTTGCCTCTGCCTCCTGAGTGCTGGAACTAAAGGTGTGTGCCACCAAGCCTGGCCAAGAGATTCTTGATGTTGGACAAAGCAATATTATATGTTGTCTTACATGACTGTCTGAGAAAGATATACATTACTTATGTGATATTCCTGCTCAAAAGGTATAAAGTGAATGTATACTAAAACAAGGGGAAATTAAACAACTATAAACTAAGGAACATTCTACAGAGTAGGTGTCCTGTAGTCTTCAAAAGCAGGAATATGCATGATCCCAGCACCATGGGGGTGGACAGGCAGGAGTATCCCTGAGTTCGAGGCCAACCTAGTCTATGTGAGTTCCAGGACAGCCAGGGCTACACAGAGTAGCCCTGTCTTGAAAAACAACAAAGCAGAATAAAGCCAAACTAGGAACATCATAAAAGATAAAGACTAGGGAAATGCCCCAGACTAAACATGACACTATTGCTGAGAAAAGGGCATTCTTAGGACTTCTGAAATCTACATATGAACAGTAACACTGCATTGATGCTAAGTTCCTAAGTTTGGCAATTCCTTTATGGGTATTTAAGGAGTTACTCTGTCCTTAGGATACCTATGAAGTACTCAGGAGTAAAACAACACAAAGATGTCGACATTTCTCAAATGGTTCAGTAAAGTTAACTAAGACGAGTTTAACAACAATGATACATGGGTTCTGCAGAGGTCCTCTGGAGTGGGGGGCAGGGTCTAGGCCAACTGGACCATGGGTTCTGCAGAGGTCCTCTGGAGTGGGGGGCAGGGTCTAGGACAACACTGGAGTCCACAAATCTATCCTTGGGCATCTTATTCAAGTTTGACATTCTTTCGAAATCAAAGGTTCAAAAAATGAAAAAAAGTATCACAACAATTTTAAAAGGATTCATTGCTCCCACGGGGATTCCCGTGTGTGAGCATGAATGCGTACACACAATTGCTAAGTACAGGACTGCAATTCTCTAAAGAAGAAACATTCCTAGGCTGGAAATGTACTCGGCAGCGAGCTTGGCCTCACCTTCTAAGGGTTGGGATGACAGACAGGAGGCTTCATGCCTGACTGTTTCAGAAAAGAATGTGGGAAACCTTTCCTTCTTACTCTGTTTTTACAGCTATGATATTTTCTTAAAAAATATATAATTTAAGTGGGAAAAGTTAAACACAGAAGAAAAGAAGATAAAAACTATAAATAAGTACTTCCCCTAAATTAAAAACGAATATCAAAGTGCTTATATTCACCAAGACAAGGATGACACAAGCTGATGTATGGGGATGAGATTAGCAGATGCTGCTGATGTAATCAAAATTCATAAAGCCACAGGGGACAGTAATTTGGCATTATCTGATGAAATTGGTGTTAAAATATGTATTTTCAGTCCTCATATGTGCCATAAAAAACATGAGGAATCTTTAAGGATGTTTATCACAACCATCTTTGTAATTGTGGAAAATTAGAAATTATAAAAAATACCCATTGACAGGTAACAAGTAACTGGCAAATTGATTGAAAAAAATAAAAGAATAAAATTTTACTTATCTAAATTTACTTAAGTAAATTAAAAATGTAAACAAATTCCATATACCATTCATAATTACTTATCTCACTCAATATAAGCATGTACATATACATATATATATTAACTAACACATACTAACATAAGAAATTCCTTATTTCTATATATAGACATAGGATAAAATATTTCAATATCAAGCTTGTAGTTCTATTTGGGAATATGTTAGAATAGTCATAAATATTTAGTCTCCTCTTTTATTGCTTTTTCTTTGGAGGTAGGGACTCATTACATTGGCTCTGGCTGTCCTGGAACTCACTATGTAGACTTGGGTGTCCTTAAGCTCACAGAGAACCACCTGCCCTGCCTCTTATATGGTAGCAGGCATGCGCTATCCTGTCCTGCTCCTATTTTGTTATTTTTATTGAAACACATAGCTAGACATTGTGGAATATTTCTGTAATCTCAGGAATCAAGAGGCTGACATGGGACGATCATGAGTTTGAAGTTAGCCTAGGCTTCCTAACAAGGCCCTGCCTCAAAAAATAAATAAAACAACAACTACAAAAAGTAGGAGGAGGAAAGGAGAGAGATAAGAAAGAAGAGAGGGAGGGAGGAAGAGAAGGAAGGAGAAAGAGGGTTCCAAAGGGAGAGAGGACAAAAACCCCGGTAAGGAAACATCCGTATACCAATACATGTCAATTCTGGGTCTACACGGTCTCGATCTTTAACCTAGCAGCATGCGTAGAAGCACTTAGAAAAAGGCCTTTTTAGAGCCCACAATCCAGAAAGA
Organism: Uromys caudimaculatus; assembly: GCA_028551405.1. Lineage (NCBI taxonomy): Eukaryota > Metazoa > Chordata > Mammalia > Rodentia > Muridae > Uromys > Uromys caudimaculatus. The sequence goes on along the minus strand of CM052705.1, from coordinate 8,447,293 downwards.
CGCACTTATACTTCAAATCTGAGATGTGATAAAACGCCTCCAGGATTGATTCCGTGTTGTACAGGAGTCTCCTGACAAGACTATTCATGTAATAATTTATTCAAGAACAAACATCTCGGCTGGGCTGTGGTGGCACACGCCTTTAATCCCAGCACTTGGGAGGCAGAGGCAGGCGGATTTCTGAGTTTGAGGCCAGCCTGGTCTACAGAGTGAGCTCCAGGACAGCCAGGGCTACACAGAGAAACCCTGTCTCAAAAAACCAAAAACAAACAAAAAAAAAGAACAAACATCTTAAGAAAGTAAAACTTTGAAAACTCAGACAGGCTACCTGGTTGAGAATATTCCAGGATGCAGGCAAGAGTGCTCCGGATCAGAGCTGTCCACTGTTTCTGAGTTTCCTTAGTTTTGGCCATCGAAAGTGTCACGATACTTTTTATCCCCTGAAGAGCTGCGCTGACTGGGGGAGGAACCTGATTGTCCGCAGACTTTATTGCTGTGTCTTTCAATATTCTTGCAATTAAGAACAGGATTGTGGGCAGGATTGTCATACATCCTGAAATAAAAACAAGAGTTTTTGTAATTCCTTCATTTCCCACATGAAAGCCATTTCCATCACACAGACACAGACACAGACACACACAAACACACACACACACAGACAGACACACAAACACAGATACAGACAGACACAGACACACAGACACACAAACACACACAAACACAGACACACAAACAGATACAGACAGACACACACAGACACAGACACTCACACAGACAGACACACAGACAGACATACACACATACCCCACAGACATTGTTTTTTAACAGTTGATTGTGTTCTCCTTTCCCTCAGATATGGCTCATGACTGTGTACAGGCTGGCTTCACAGTCCTGCGCTCAGGCAATCCTGCCTCAGCATCACTATGCCTGGCTGACGGTGATTTAATATTATTTCTTTCCTTGGTTTTATTCAAAATTTACTGTATTCCTATCATAAATCAATGTTTAAAAATAACATAAAGTGCCACATTGTTTTTAAAACAGAAGTGGCATTTACTTTTTCGTTCCAACTGAATCTCAGTTTTCTTACTTCCGGTGTTAGCTATTTAACATTGCCCTTCATAATGGGAAGAGAATGGAGGGCAGACAACAGCAGGACACGAACCATGTACTTTGAGTAGCCTGGGGAATCTTACATGACTCTAAGATATGTAATCAGCTTTCAGTATGCAGGAGTCAACTCAAGTCAGGAAAATAAACTACTGAGCAAGCAAAGGCAGATGAAAGCGTCCTAGCGCCTGAGCCTGCCCTCAGTGAGGCTCGTTCCTAGAGACCATGATGGAGAAGCCACTGCTTCACGCTTGCCATGTAAGAGCCAGGACGGTCTGCTTGGGCTCAAATGGACCACAAACGTCCTGTACTACGTTTACTTTAACACGGAGGGAAACTCTATTCTGTGCCATAGCTTTTCATGTCTACAGACTACCATCACCTTTATTTACCACAGTTCTTTTCAGGGCTCCTTACGGTTGACTGTCACTGTCTTCGGGCATGCATTAGTTTTCAGTGACACTCATGAATGGGAACCAGATTATAAGACACTCTTCCCATGTTTGTTGGCTTCATGTCTTCCCTCAACCTTCAGGTTTTCACTTGTTTTATGATATTGGGAATCAAAACCAAGAAGAGGACTTTGCACACGCTGGGCAAGGCTACCTTAGGTTGTAAGTTTTAGAAACTTTAGTCTTTCCCAGACAGTTAGTGAAAAACTGACCCTTTAAAAGACTTCTCACTCAGCAGCTGGGATTTACGAAAGGAAAAAGAAACTGTTAAAATCCAAAGGAAGCTCATCTTTGTGACTTTCATATAGCACACTCTCAAATACCGATCAATACCATACCAGCCGGTGAGCAAAGCGATGGCAAATCCGAGAGGATGGCCACTGTGGCTGCCACCAAGCGAGCACTTTCTTCCGACAGCTGAGTTTTCGTGGCCATGTGACTCGGAGAGTCCGACATCTTGGTTCTCAGGTGTGGCATATGCCGCACTAAAATGAACATCAGCAGCTCCATGGCTGCAAACACAAGGGACTTTCCAGGAATGAGGCCACCGGAATCACCTCCTTCTCCTAATGCAGGACAGGACTCTTTTTCCATATCCTCTTCATCTTAGGAAAAGATATCATTTGATGATATTTCCAGCAAAAATACACATAAAATAATAAGTATATTTAAAACCATCTCTAAAGGATTTCTAAGTAAATATGTAACTGGCGCTATATGCTCTTGGTACAATGCCCTGGCTAGATGAACCCTCCTTGAAGCCATGGGCAGCCCATTTCACCTGGAAAATCTTTACTAGGCATTTTATTAGGTTTGTATTTCATAATAGGAATAACAAATATGCTAGGTGAACCATATAAAATTGATACCTTTGAATGGAAGAAGTATAAAATTAACTATTTTTTTATTTTAAGACAGGTCTCTAGCCCAAATTGACCTTGAATCTGCTATATGATGGCGAACAAACATTTACTTTTTCATCTTTTTGTTTCTGCCTCCCAAATGCTGAGATTACAGGCATGCCCATCAGGCCTGGTTATAAAAGTAGTACAGAGCTGGCTCACTGGGTAAGAGCACCGGTTGCTCTTCCAGAGGACCTGGGTTTGATTCCTGGCACCCACACGGCATATAACAACCATCTGTAACTCCAGTTGGAGGGAACCAGTGCCCTCTTCTGGTCTCTGTGGGCCCCAGGCATGCATGTGGCAAAATAGCCAGACATACAAAAGAACCAAGTCCAAACCCTGGGGAGGAAGCAAGGTTGCTTCCAGTGCTTACTTAAAGCGCTTCTCTTTTCCTGTAGATAGTCTTGAGCAGCCCTGACAATCTGCTGCACAACTCCAGTGACCAGCAGCTGGATGGAGGGCGGGCTCCAGGTCAGTAACAGGCGGTGCAGGACACTTAGCAACTCAACACCAATCAGCTATTATAATTAATACAAATATGCTTTGTTAATTTCAATTTCAAATGACAGATGTGTATTGTTAAAATCTGAGAAAATGCACATGCAATAATAATTTTGTAACTAAAATTTAATATATAGGACTAGATAACAAAAGAGCATTATAATAAAATTGAGAGGTCACACTTTATCCTACAAGATTTTCAAACAACATATAGTATTTAAATATTTAAATGTTTTATATTCAGATATTATTATTCTCCTACTGCAATAAAACATCTAAGCCATTGGTGTTGCTAGAATTCAGTGTCACTTAAGTTCCTAATTGCCTACCTAAGCTAAGGAATTGGTGTGTTTTCACTTCAGCAACTATTACAAACTGTAATCTTAAGTCTCTATAATTTTCTTCATCTAACTGATAAAATCAGCTTGCCGCAACTTAAAAAAATAGAAGAGAAACTTAATTCAGTCAAAACCTTTTCCTTTCTTCTCTTAAGATAGGAAAGCACACAGCTTGGGACGCTGCTCAGTCAGAAAGTGCTGGCTTAGCACACATGAGGCTCTGGAGCCGATCCCCACAAGTACAAAGAAATTCAAAATCAAAATAAATCCAAGGCTGTTCCATTTTTTTCATGCATTCTTCACTTATCCTAGTAGGCTTCCAGGGACTGATAGAGACCTGTGCCTCTCCTGTCAAGCCACTCTCCTCACAGTAACTGAATGCTCTAGACTTTCTTACTTAAAGCCCCCAAGGCATCCTCTGCCCTTGCTGTAGCCCCGAATCTGTCTATAGCATTCTTCCCTTCCACGCGGTCCCTGTCTCCCACAGAGCACCACCTGCCCTCGAGAGCTGCTGGCTTTTGCTCTTACACCCACTCTCTGGTCCCCATGGCCCATCTAGTTCCCTCTTTTTGACCCATAAATGTTGTTTATCCTTAATTTCCCAGTATGGTCCTCTTTTCATCTTCATTCAAGTTTTCTAGACGACTGTTCTCTGGAAGATTAGAGAGAGAGGCTCACAGCTCACCTCTGTCTTCCCTTCTTACATCTCATAACCAACCTCTACAAGGCTGACTGTGTAACCCTTCTAGTCTGTCTGTCATTCTCTGTCTGTCTGTCTATCTATCATGTATCTATTATCTATCTATCATCTATGACGTATCTATCTAGCTATCATATATCTAACATCTTTTTACCTACCTCTCTATCTATCTATGCTAATGCTCTATAACTGAGTTACATCCTTTGCCTTGTTTCCTTCCAAACAAAACTAATCACTCTTCTGTTAAACATTTTTAGTCACTCCCTTTCGCTTTCAGCATAGGGTTCAAACCCCTTTGTTCGTCATAAAGTAAGCTTCATCTGTGGCCGTTGCTCAGCCATGTCTGCTGTTTTCCATCAGCGACCGGAAATGGCTGTAGCACCCTTGAGCTCGTCACGTTTTCGTGGACTCCATGTTCTGCACTGTGGGAAGGGATCCTTTGTCCGACCTCCATACTCCCTCCTCCCTACGTAGGAGGGTAAAGCCGTGTGCAGTCCAGCTCTGGGTAGCCATCCGAGAGTCAGGAGAGACAAAACCCTTCCGTTGGTATTAGTTACATAATCTTGTTAGCAACATGCAAGATTTATTTCCAATGTGAGAAATGGATTCCGAGGTAGATGCGATTAAAACAAAGCACACAACTATCCATTACAGAAATGCACTGTACCTGATCTTCTGCAATGTGGATTCGTGCATAAGGAGAGCCCAGCAAGGTGTGCAAGGCCTGCAGGCATGCTGTAACATGTTCAATGGGCTCCTCTGGCCGAGGGGAACAAAGAAACTGTATACTCACACCTGGAATACACGAAGTAAAGCATGAGTTTTCAACACAACACTTATGTTGCTTTGATACAATAGTTTTCTCTGCTTTTCCTACCTTACTATGTATTTATTAATACTAGAGAGTTAAAAACGTTTTCTAGGCTAAGCAAACAAACATAATATGGGGTTGTAGTGTTGCAATTCATTTAATACTTAAATTAGGCATGTTATGAGGATAATCACCTTTCAATTTCTAGAATTAAAAAAATATATAGTACATTAGCCAGGTGGTGGTGATGCTCACCTTTAACCCCAGCACTTGGGAGGCAGGGACGAGTGGATCTCTGAGTTTGAGGCCAGCCTGGTCTACAAAATGAGTTCCAGGACAGACAGGGCTACACAGTGAGACCCTATCTAAAAGAAAAAAAAATTATACTACATTAAGAATACATTTATAGCTATTTAACTACTTTATCATTAAAGAGTTACCCAACAATTTTGTTTACATATATTTTTTTAATATTCAATTATGTGTATCTGTGTGGGTTTGTTCATGTGACTGTACATGCCTGTGGAATCCAGAGGATGATGTCAGAGCCCCTGGGGCTGAAGTCAGAAGCAGTTGGGAGCCCACCTGAGGCAGGTGCTCAAAATGAACTTAGGTCCTCTCTAAGAGCAGTAAGTGCTCTTAACCACCGAGCCATCTGTCTCTCATACAAAGGTTTTAAATGTCAAGCTATACACAAGGCTTGTCCAAACAAGTGCTTACAGTGTACAAGGCCAAGGCTCTGGTGTTCTTCATATTTCCAACCATGAGATCTACTTACAAATTCTATTAATTATACCTTATTAGTTGTTTTACTTTTTACTTCCAGAAAATACAAGATCACAAATTTCCTTCAGAATATATAAATACTTAACAAGAACACTTATAAATTAAAAATTATTTAAAACTAGATCATAAACATTTTTCCTTTATTGGATAATCTGTTAAATGCCAATACAAAGAAAACATGCTGAATAAAAAATCCTAGATTTTTTTCCTTGAAATTTCATTTTGTTCTGCGAGTGAAGACTATGGCTAAGCTTTTAGAATAGTTTTAGATAATTTATAGATAAAAATTCATTTATTTTATAAGTGGAGTTGAAACGTCCTTTTATTCTTCTTTCTCTGAATTGTGCTTCGCAAGGCTTTACGCAGCTTTACAATGAAGACTCCAAATGTTCTGCAGGGGCAGGACCTGAAATGCATCACGGAGACCCCTACCTAGGATCAGGTGCATTCTGTCTTTGTTAACTTCTGGCAAGGATTTAGCACTAGCCATTGCTCCTGGAACCTGGTTTAAACTGACAGCTGGGGAGCGTTTTTGTACACCAGACACAGTTGGTGCTTCTGTGGATTCTTGACATATAAATCCTGTGCTGTTTAACCAAAGTGCCACTGCATGCAGAATTGGGGCCCACGAGTTCCGGTAGTGAAGTCTTGCTGTATCGATGGTCTCGGGAGTATAAAATGCTCCACCTGAGAAACAACCAAATCAAGGAAAAACATACTTTCTGTTACAAATGTTCACACATTTAAGAATAACTTAGGCTAGCTGAGTGCTTTGGCTTCCAAAGCTCAGCTGGAGGCACCTGTCCCTTCTGATGCCAGCCTTCCAGCCTCTCTTCTCTGCAGCCAGGGACACCATGCATGCCATACTGTCCTCCCCTGGTCGGACTAGCCGCACTTCTTCATGGCAATGTCTCCTGTTTTCTGCTCTCCTCCTCCTCCCCACCTCCTCCTCCTCCTCCTCCATACCTCCTCCTCCTCCACACCTCCTCCTCCTCCCCACCTCCTCCTCCTCCACACCTCCCATGTCTACTGCCCACACTGAGCTTCTGCTCTCTCCCTGCTATCACAGTGCCTGACGGGAAGAGAATAAAGGACAACTCAATAGTTACCATTAAAATATTTGAGAGAAGGTTGAGTTTTTGAGGAGGAATTTTTCCTAAACATAAAACATGTTCATAATGGTGTCTCTATTGATTACAATAGAACGTATTAAATGATATAAGCAAAGGATTTAGGAACACAGTCTATGGTTCGACTGAAACTTACATGGAAACACCATCACGGGGCAGCACAGCAGTTGCCCCCGTAGCTATGGAGAGTGCTCTGTTTGCACTGCTCTCACCACAGTGGCACTAACCTCTTTGTTCCAGCTAACACACTCCTTTCTGTCACACCCCGAATTCACAAAATCAGTATAAAGGACACACTCTACAGGAAATAATTCCAAACTTATGTCCACAAATTTCAAGATGCTATAATGTTACTGCTGGTTCTAGCCTCTGCCAAGTCCATTTTATTATTAGTTTGAACTCCATAAAAGCAAACTACCACATGTAATACTTACCATCTGGGGGAAGCTGACTAGAAAATTCAGCTGGTAAAGTCAGAAGTGCGTAGTCTTTCAGTGCTGCCAGCCACAGGCGGCTGAGCGTGGGCAGTTCAGGTTGCACCAGGGTTATTAAACTGTCGGGAGGGAGTTCGTCCATGGTGCCGTAGTCATCATCACCATCTTCAGTGGTTTTCATTGCTCTCTTTGGTTTGGACTCTGCTTCTTTCTTAATATTCATAGCAACCACATATACCTAATGAGACATTCATCAGTTAATACAGCTTAAGATAAAAATGGAATATTTTATATTGTTCTAATCATGCAGTTACATGATCAAGGAAAATTGCCATAGATATTAGAACACATATAACTTTCTGAATTCATTTTTTTTTTTTTGAAATTCTTTTTTCAAGACAAGGTCTCTCTATGTAGCCCTGGCTGTGAAGCTCGCTCTGAAGACCAGGCTAGCCTTAAATTAACAGATCCACTTGCCTCTGCCTCCCAAGTGATGAGATTAAAGGTGTGTGCCACCACTGCCAGGCACTTTCTGAATTCTTGATAATTACTAAAGAGTGACTTTACCCCCTGCTTCTGAAGCTTTTTAAAACATTTATCTAATTTCTAACTATTCCTCTCACAGCGTATCCCTTAAGTAGGCTTCCCTGAGTTGCTCTGGCGTCCTTGGTGCATCTTACAAAGTCTCTCCTGGCACAGAGTATAACTTGCTGTCTACTGCCTCTTTCCCAGGCTTACTAGACACAGCATTCAAAGAAAAGAAGTAAGAGAAAGGAGCCGGCCAGAGAAAGGATACTCATAAATATCCCCCCAACCTGCCTCCTACACGGGCCTTACGCGAGACTTAGCAATCTCACAATCACAGCAGACAGCCGGTCTAAGAATACAGCGCACCACGCACATGTATTATCTGTGGTTTGTGGTCTGTGACCTTTCTAAAAAGACATGTAATAGCAACGTTCCTAAAGCTCCGTCAGGGTAACTCCTTGTTGAGTTTGGTTTTTTTTAACACTTATATTTAGGCTCTGTACAAGTGATAACACAGTGCTGGAAAACATTAATTAAAACAGGGAAAAGGAATAACAAGCAAGCAAAACAACTGCACTACACAAAAGTCTTGAAAACTTTTCTCATTCTATAGCACTGTCCCTGTGTGCCCACCGAGGAAGCCAATGTGCATGCCTGCGCACTGAAGCTTCTGATGGCAGTGGGGCTTAGCTACCCTTGCTCACACAGTGAGAAGACACCTAGAGCACAGGCAGAGAGTAATGAACACAATTCTAGAGTAGTCAGATTACAGCTTGGGTTATAAACACCACATTCATATTTCCCAGAAGGGTTTGTTGGGGGGGGGGTTGTTTTGAATTTTAGACAGGATCTCACTGTTACTCTGGACAGCCTGGAACTCACTATGTAGACCAGATTGGCCTCAAACTCATCTAGATCTTCCTGTATCTGTCTCCTGAGTGTTGGGACGAAAGGCACGTATCACATACCCATATTTCCCAATCATTCCCCAAGCTTGGTCCTGCCCCGACATCACCTCAATTTTTTTTTTTTTATTAAACTGACATTCTAAGTAAGTGTCCAATAAACACTATAAACATAAGCAGCAATTCATTTGAATCCTTAGTTGGCACCTTGTTTTTGTTACCATGCTAGGAACTAAGGCAACAAAGACAAAAATATCTACTTTTTCTCTCTATGAACTCAAAGATACAATCATAAATGCTGAGAAAGATAAAATGCTGAGGAAAAAACTTGAAGTTTGCTCTTAGGCTGGGTGCATGCCTTTGATCTTGGGAGTCTGAGGGGAAATCTGGGTCTGAGGCCAGTTTGGGTTGCATTGTCTTAAAACAAACAGCAAACAACAATTAAACATAAAGACTGAAAAAGAAAAATGAGAAGTCCCTAACTTTGTCCATGTAGGACACCCCATACCACATCCCCCAGTATGTGGTCCTTATTGAAGACATGATGGCTTCTGAATGAATGAGCAAATCTTAGGGAGCACAGAAGAGGGGCAGACCATAACCACGGAGTAGTGTGTACAGACAGACATTCCCTCCACAGGAGGTAAGAGGAGCAGCAAGGACAGGAGCAGGAGAGCAGGGCCTGCGTGGTGCTCAGACTGAGCTGTTTCCAGCCACAGGAGGCAACAAGAAAGGGGTCACTGCAGGGGTTTCATGTCAGATAGAGGTCAGATAGCTTTCAGTTTAATAACTGTGCTGTAAGAGGTTGGGGAGTAAAAACTGCTCATGATAGCATACTTGTAACCCCAGTACTCAGGAGACTGAGCCTGGAAAATCACTGTATGTTTGAGGCCAGCCTGGTCTAAATAATGAATTCCAGGCTAGCCAAGGACATTACATCAAAAAAAAAAAAAAAAAAAAGATTAGCACATAAGAGTCGAAAAATGCCTCATAATCCCATTTCCACATTCTTTCTTTGTAAGTTATAAATTTGCTGTACATAGGACTCTTTAATTCTACAAGATAATATGCAGTTTTCTCACTCTTCATAACTATATCCTAATGGCTACACAGCATAGACCATAATGTATCCACTAATTTCCCTACAGTTGAACAAATTTCATGTTTTCTTCTGATTGAAAGCCTAGGCAATCACAGAACTTAAACACACACAGCAAAGTACATTTACGTCTTCAAGCTACAGACAACACTGTAGGTAAACAGAGCTGTGAACTTCTTTTCTTTGCCAGAGAAAGGGATCACCCCAGGAGTTCCAGGGCAGGGAGAGCTAATGTTTTGATGGCTCTCAATGCAAGTGCAAGTACTTCCTTGGAAGCTTTGTTGTTCTGGTTGTGCACTGGAGGGCATGAGCTGTAAGGTCAAGTGAGACAAGTTCAAAAGGTGGCCAGTGATTTGAGTAATTGTCATTCATGGCTTTAGTGGAAGTAATCTCAGTGGAGTGAATAACTAAGGAAGTGGAGATAGTGGAATTCTTTCTGGAAACTTCAGGGGGTGAGAAAAGACAGCCAAAAAAGGAGAATACAGACAAAGACAAAGAGCATGAAGCTGTGAGGATCCAGGAGGGCTAACTGACAGCAGAGAGCTTTGAACTCCATACAAGCGCCTGCGTGGCTCCACGTTTCCATTAAACATCACTTTCTCCAGAGTCTGCAGCCCTGAGCCTACAGACTAGCTTAGTGCCTGGCCTGTTCTAAGTAAACACAGCACATCTGTCTTGCTCTTTACTGTCCCACCTGAGAGCTGACATTCCATAACACATGGTTAGTTAACTCAGTGGAGACAAGAGAAATATTAGCCCTGGATGAAAGCAAGACTTTATAACAGTAAAACTAACTGTAGCTGGTAATGTTCATTCTGGATAAAATAGCAGGTACTGTACACCGTCCTTTACACCAATATCTAATTTAATTTACATTATAATCCTATGAAATATTTAGTCATTTCCCAATCTTTAATGTTAAAAAACAAATGTAGCAAGAGAGGTGGCTCTGTGATTAAGAGCACTTGATACTGTGCAGAGCATCAGGCATGTACGTGGTATTCATACAGACATGCATACATATACATACTACATGCATACATATACACATACATTTACACACATAAAAAATTAAAAATAAAATAAATATTAAAGTGAAGAAAACAAGTTTTGAATAGGCAAATAAGTAACATCCAATGTCACACAGTTCACATAAACCTAAAGAGCTGGAGGAGTTGGGCAAACAAACTCTCTAAGTGAAAAAAACAGAGGTAAAATAGGTCTAAGTAGACAGACCTAGAATATGCTGGAATAGGTCTGAGTGGACAGACCTAGGATATGCTGGCACCTGAGAAAGTGATAAAAGAAATGAACTGAAGTGGTGTAACAATTCCTAGTCAGCAGGACAAACACACTAAGCCTGAGGTACAAATTGCTGAACAATAATACAAATTACTCCCAACTATAAAAGAACTCCAAATGAACGCACACTACAAATTCTGTTACATGGCATTCTGACCTAATTTTAAGGCATTTATTTATCTCGATTAGGTGCCAGGCACAATGGTTTGCACTGTTATACCACATGGCTTACAAAAGATATCATTTCCACTTTTTAATGTTAAAACTGAGGTGGTGAGCTAACTGACACTTGAAGGAATCACACAGCTGACACATCTTAGGATCGGACTTGCTCCAGGCTTGACTCAGTATTTAATGTTCTTTACCCCTAACACTGCCAAACTTCCCAGCAGGTCCGTCAGGTACAGAAGCAAATGTAGAGGACCTGCTACAAGAAAAAGGACCTTACATGCTCATCAGAACACACAATGTCACACACACCTGGGACAATTCATTAAGGAAGAGTTGAGATTGAAGAACAATTTGGGGGGTTCATTTTTTTAAAAAATAAAATACACTAAATAGTATCTTTTCCATATTTGCATTAACTTAAAAAAGCCTAAAATTTAATAAATAAAAGCAATCATTTTACTAAAATAAGCAAAAAACATTATTTTGCCAAAATACCAGAGTGAAGTACAGGATCCCAAGGATATTTTACTTGCAAGACAGCTGGAACTATGGTCTAAAACTTGGAGAGAAAATTAATTCTTCTGGTACTTCACTGATAGACCACATTTTCTTTCTCTGAAGGACTATATCTAAGTCCCTACCTGGAGACCCAGTATCCTTTATCTAAACTATTGCACATGCTGAGGTAGCACTGCTGTTCAGTGGTCATAACCGCTGGGACCACAGCAACAGGGAAGAACGGCTGAGGGGCTGCAGAGATGCTCAGAAGCTGTGGGGACCTGAGTCTGGTTGCCAGCACCACACGATGCCTCCCAACCATCCAGAACTCCAGTTCCAGGAGATCTCTCTTCTAGCCTCTCACGGTAATAAATGACCCTTCTTCAGTACAAAGACTTTCTGTTTGGTGTTTTTCAGACAGGTCTTGGTTTGTAGCTCTGATTGGCTTAGAACTTGGTGAAGCCCAAGAGTGGCCCTGACATGGCAGTCTCCTGCCCCAACCCCTCCAGCACTGTGATTAAAGGTGTACACCACCATACTAAATGAGATAAAGGTTTGCAAAGGACTGACTGACAAAGGTAGAAAAGGCTTTCCATGCCAAGGGTCAGTTTACACATAAAGGGTTCTCCAGTGGGCCTCAGGGATGGAGGAATGGTGAGCTTTAAGAGATCATGTTTACCTCTGCCCATGCCTTAAGAACAGCCAGCTTCTCCATGGTGGTGGCACTCTCTCGGTACAGTTGACTAGAAGATCCCTTTCCAGCCTGAACTTTGTCCAGAGAGGAAACAAGTAGATTATGCACCCGACGGAGATCATTGAGATCGCTGACAACACCACTTCCAATCCACGTGCTGCACACCTAGGCAAGGAGCAGTAAAAGTTACTGTGTACAGAGTAACTGAATAGAGGACAGTGAGATGGGTTTCTCCATATCCCTGCACAGAGCGTAAAAGGGCTCATTCTATCCCACTGCAGAAAACAGAGCAGCACTGAGTTTCCACTTTCTGTTTGTCTGTCTGAGACAGGGCTTTGCCATGCACTACAGGGTGGCTTTGACTCATCCCCTAAGTACGGGAATTACAAGTTTGTGCCACCATGTCCAGATTCTATGTTTCCACTATTTAATGGAAAATTTAAAATAAGGTTTTCTACCTGACGTAGTTCAGTCTTGAAAAATTCTTCAACAATAATCTGTTTACCATCATCAAACTATCAAATTAGTTATCGTGAAAGGCTTTTCTAATAAGGGAAAAAGAAAAGTATAAAGTTTTATAACTTCAATATTGCACTTGGTAGACAGGAAGGAGAGACGATGCTTAGATATCAGGGTAGCTTGCATATAAAGACACACGGATGTGAGGTACTACAATCGGATGATGGTCCTGAGTTGCCAAGGATCCTTGACATTAGATTTATGCTTTAAAAACAGTGTATACAGGGCAGTAGACAGCACATTGCTGTCTCTTACAGCACTGCATGAGACAGACATGACATGGATGGAGCTGGGAATAAAAGGAGGTAACCAAGGGAACCTTGGAGACAAAAGACTGCAGGGTGTGATACCACATACGACCGGACACTGAGAGGCAGGGTGGGGAGTCAGAACGCCTAACCTGGAAGAACAGAAGAAAGGCAGCGCCACTATCAGGAGTGCGGCCATGAAAACCGGGGAAGTTCAGCAGAGACAAGTTAGCATAACTTTGATTTCAAACACTTTCACATGTGAGTTCTAAGTACCACTAAAAGATTTCAAGATGGATATTGAGAAGACTGCTGGAAACTCTGTTCTAGACTCCAGGAGCAAGTAGAAGGAAACCATATGAGACTAGAAACTTCTATACAAAGGCAATAACTAAAGTAAGATTAGGGGGCAGATTTGTTTAGGAAGAGAATATCTTAAAGGCCTTCTATCAAGACAACAGGGGAAGTGGGTATACTGAAGGGGTGAGCAGAACAAAAGAAATAAATGGAAATCCAGGAAAATAAAGGAAAACCATGTGGGGACAGACACTGAATTCAACAGAAGGATGCCACCAGGAGGAGGCTTAGACGGGGCCAGCGTTGGCAACTATGCTTATACCCATGACTTCTGGGAAAAAGGGATGAGGGTGCAGGAAGCACTTGAGGGAGCACAGGTAGGAAGGGTTGGGTTGAAGCACACCGTGGACACATGAACGTTTGTAACAGGCAACTTGGTAGGTATCGCTCAGACACAAATGAAGACTAAAACCTCGCCCAACTTCGGGGCAAATAAGTGCAGTAAGCTCGGGTTTTGCTGTCAAAAAGATTATAAAACCACTCTGGGTTTCTGGAGTACTTGAGTTTCAAATCATGGCTAATGGACTTGTGTTCCTTTATTTAAAACCTTAAAAACTGACCAAATACATCAATAATTTTATTTTATTTACATTAAAATCTTATTTTTAAAAACTGAAAACTATGTTTAATAAAAATAAGAGCACTTAAAAACATATTGTTATTAAGGGCATACTTCTGGCAAGATAAATTGCCAACCAAAACAGTTCTACAAATAGAAAGTTCAAAGTGACATGCAATATAATAGGAGTGTCAAAAGAAATAAAAGAGTTGATTCTTACAAGAACTAAACATACTGGAGATACAAGACTTTCATGCAATTTGGCTGAAATGTCACTAAAAGTCAGAGAATTTTGTGAACACCAGACATGTGGCCCCAAGCTTTCCTTGCAAAACTCCTACCTACCTACTTCCTCTTCCTAAAGAGTCTAGGGAAGCTGTTCTCAACCGGTGGGTCACGACCACTTGGACAAACCTCTATTTCCAAAAATATTTTCCATTATGACTCATACCAGAAGAATTAGTTAGGAAGTAGCACTGAAAATAATGTTAGAGTTGGGGTCACCACAACATGAGGATCTGCATTAAAGGCATTAGGATGGTTGAGAACTACTCATCTAGGGGCTGAAAGGATGGCTCAGTGGTTAAGAGTTCTTGCTGCTCTTGCAGAAGACCAGAGTTTGGCTCCCAGCACCCATGGGAGGAAGCTCACAACTGCCCATAACTATAGCTCCAGGTGATCTGGTGACCTCTTTTAGCATCTGTGGTCACCCATACGTCTGTGAACATATACACATACAGAAATAAAAGTATAAGTGGCTTTTTAAAAGGATTTTATACCTGGAAATTAACACTTTATGGATTTGTTTATAAAGACAAAGCAGTGAAAATTCAACAAAACCATATTCAGAGCAAGGCCTTGGCCTCACACCAAGCACATGAGCACATGTTTTCATACTAGGCTCAGGGAAATATTTAAGGTGTCTGTGACTCTGCTCCTGCTTTAACTGACTGGCTGCCTCACAGAAACATCCAGGCATCCTACATGTGGGGCTTTCTCCTGTCTGTCTAAATATTACCTTGATTAGAAGCCTCTGAAGGTGAAGTTATTCTCACCAACAAACCAGAACCTTCTAAGCAGCTCCTTCCTTTATAAAGTAAAAGAATGTGCAGCTCACTGTCCCACCAGTTTCAAACTAAGTTTCCTTGTGCAAGCTGAAAGGAGGCCAGACGTTCGAACCTGCCACTAGGAAACCAAAGCCATTATAGAAAAGCAACCTGTGCACCATCAAGTAAGTTTAAGGGAAACTCAGCACTAGGAGCTCTCATTCTGCTCACTTGTGAGATGGAATTCTGGCGATCCGCAGCATTGTGGGAGGACCTGTGAGTGGGTACTATGCCCAGAACGCCATCATCAAGCTGGCAACTGCAGACAACTACTTTCTATACTTGCATGTCAATGTCCCCAAGGATTTACTTTCACCCCAACACTGCAATCATAAGACAAAGACCTGCCCCTTATAGCAATGGTCCTCTTCTCTCTGTGCCATGTGGTCTGTGGAAGAGCACCATTAAGGCAATAAGTACCAGAGAAACCAACTCAATGAAAAGAAGTGTGATCATTCAACCACAAAAACAAAGAACCTGAAACCGGGCACTGCAGAGAGCCAGGTCACGTGCTGTATAAAGTATGGATTCTAAGCAAAGACTGTTGGGCTCCGGGACAGACCTGAGCCTGGCTCGTTTCTGCGGCCTTGTGGGAGAGCCTAAGCCTGGCTCAAGGTTTGAGACCTGTCTCAGTCACTTCCGTATCGGGGTGATTCAGCAAGACCCGTGTGGCCCTGCCTCTGCCCCTCCATTTCTGATGTGAAGCTCTGCCATTGGCCTTGTCAGTTACCCCGTTGCCCTTCCCCACCTCCTACTCATCTCTTCCCATACCTAAGTGTCCACCCCCTTGCCTTCTCTATGTAAGCAACTGCCTAGTTTAATAAAGTGAGTTCCTGCTTCGACAAGACTTCCGGCCTGGCATGTTTCTTCTGGGCTGTTGACACTCGCCATCCCGCTCAGCCCAGGACAGAACCGGCTGCACTGGGTTCTCTCCTCCCGCCTGGACCTCCCGGCCATGGCTCTGCTCTCCAGCAAACTGTGGAGAAGACAGCTGATGCTCTCTGTTCAGTGGTGAGCAAACAAAGAATGCCATTTCTGAAAAGATTAGAACTCAGTGCGGGAATCCTTCCTCAGAGGGAGGCATGGGAGAGGAGGGCACTTAACCCAGGGTTAGGATGCATGCCTGGGCGGCTCCCCAGCCGTGCGTGCACCAGTGTGAGGCTGACTCTCATGCTGATGGTGCACTGCCGCTTCCATAATGTGCTGCTCTTTTTAGGGTAACTCAGTATCCAGGAATCCAAGCGCTCTCATAGCCTATGGTCAAAGATGTCTAGTACCTAACTGCTACTACACTCCTTTGTTATTACAGATTTTGTATCTTATGTTTATTCTGAGTCCCTTATGATGTTCACAGCTCTGTTCACTTGGAGATTATATAGGAGCTAAGTATCCAAAGCCAAATCCTGAGATATGACAAAAAAAAGTGTGATTAACACCTGCTATTTTACATTTCCTATAGAATAAAAGGAAGAAGATGAGAGGTAGTGAGATGGCTCAGCTGGCAGGTGCCCTTGGGCAGAATGGCGACCTGAGTAGGAATCCACACAGTAGAGGAGACAACCGGCACCTACAAGTTGTCCTGGCCTCCACACAAGCACGGTGCCTCACACAGATCAAACAAGTAAATGAATGGATAGATCAATGAATGATTTTATTTGAAAATTTATAAAAAAGGAATGAACACTGTTGTATTTCCAAGGCAAAAATAATTTGATTTTCTCCCTTTAAGTAAAATCTAAGACCTCTAGAAATTTACAGAAGGCAGCTATAGAAAGCCTGCTTTTTTTCTTACCTGGCAAGCTTTTGCTATTATGTCTGATGGTGTATCTTGTGAAAAGGCTGGTCTGAGGGCAGCTCCCACCTAGAAAAATGAGTAAATTTTTATTTTAGAGACAAGTAATAAACAGAAAGCCTTTTGAGTCACTGGAGGTTAAAACACCAAATACACATCTACGTTCCTTCTTTATCACCTCCTCCTTACCGCTTTCATTTATAAGATTAAACATAACATTTTTCTTTGCTTCTTAGGAAGTTATCAATATCAAATCTATATGGAAAGTATGCCCAAAGGACAATCTTGTTTCCTTTGCTTTTATTTCTGTTTAAAAGTAAATGTGATTTTCTGATAATCACATGTTATCAAAGATAAGCACAGACTATTATGCTTTTTGTGTTTCCTCCCCAATTCCTTATGTAGTTTATAAATATCTTTCAATAGCATTTATGTATCTCTTGGGTAAATCTCTTGGGTAAGCGGATCAATTTCTTTAAATAACTGAGGAATAATAAAAATTAAGAGGTAGGTGGGCAGTAGTGGCGCACACCTTTAATCCCAGCACTCAGGAGGCAGAGGCAGGTGGATTTCTGAGTTCAAGGGCAGCCTGGTCTACAGAGTGAGTTCCAGGACAGCCAGGTCTACACAGAGAAACCCTGTCTCAAAAAACCAAAAAAAAAAAAAAAAAAAAAAAAAAAATTAAGAGGCACTAAAACACCTCCAAAAACATCTCACCTGAAAAGCACTGGCATTTAGGGATAGGTAAAGGCAGTGGGTAAAAGCAGCTGCCAAGCAAGCTAAGCGGTCTGAGTTTAATCCCTAGGAACCACAGGGGAAAGAAAGAATTGACGCTTGAAGACTGTCTTCCAACTCCCATTCAGACATTTATGTGCGTATACAAACTGTCTTCCTCTCTCTGACACGTACTCACTCTCACTATACACACAGTAAAAGATAATAATATGCTGTGAACAAGCTTTTCTATTATCATAATATCAATAAGTAAAGGAATACAAACAAGCTGTAGTTTTAAGGAAGACAGCATCAGCCATGGATTCTCAAATGGACGAGACGTAATGTATGTAGGCTGACTAAAGACATTACATGAAGTCTATTGCTATGTTGAGATTTCTACCAACAGTCACTACATTGTTTACAGAGTAGTCTGGAGACAGTAAAAAGTTCTTTTCTATGACTAATGGTATGACAGACTTAATAAAAGCACAGAGTCAATATTGAATTTATAGCAATTAATAACTTTTGTGGTTATATAAGATAATGTGCTTTTGTTTGTTTGTTTGTTTGTTTGTTTGTTTCTTTGTTTTTTCGAGACCAGAGGGTTTCTCTGTGTAGCTCTGGCTGTCCTGGAACTCACTCTGTAGACCAGGCTGGCCTCGAACTCAGAAATCCACCTGCCTCTGCCTCCCAAGTGCTGGGATTAAAAGCGTGCGCCACCACTGCCCGGCTAAGATAATGTTCTTATCCTTTGGAAATATAGTTCAAATGGCTCAAGGGTAACATTTTACGGACTAAAATAGTTTGAAATGACTTAGGAAAAAACTGTTTGTACATATGTGTGTCTGTGGAAAGAGAAAAATGCACAGCAGGAAAGAGAGAGGAAGAGAAAGAGTCATCTTTCAATCAAATCAAAATGAGCAATAGACAAATATGGGGAAAGGATAAAAATGGTTTTAGAATTTAGAATTTTTTCCTAAATATTTGAAATTATTTCTAAATAAAAAGATTTGAGAGGCTGGAGAGATAGTTCAGAGGTTAAGAGCACTGGTTGCCCTTCCAGAGGTCCTGAGTTCATTTCCCTGCAACCACATGGTAGCTTAGAACCATCTAGAAGGGGATCTGATGCCCTCTTCTGTCATGCAAACAAACTGGAAGACAGAGCACTCATATACATAAATAAATAAATCCTTTTTAAAAAACAGATTGGCGTTTTGTTACTTTTTTCTTTTTCTATTCTTTTCTTTTTTCTTTTTTTCACTTAGCCCAGGATGGTCTGGAATGTGACCTGCTCTTACTTGTGCCTCCTGAGACTATAGGCCCTCACTAATACACTGGGTTAAATAAGAGACCTTCATTCTGTATGGGAGTAAGCAGCTGTATAGAGCCACTAGGACTACAAATATAACTTCCCACCTGTACTTAAAAGGGTTACATATTACTCACAGGTATAATTTTTGGGAACATAGGAACACAGCTAGCTTTCTTTTCCCCTTCTTTCCTTCCTTCCTTCCTTCCTTCCTTCCTTCCTTCCTTCCTTCCTTCCTTCCTTCCTTCCTTCCTTCCTTCCTTCCTTCCTTCCTTCCTTCCTTCCTTCCTTGCTACAAGACAGGGTCTATGTGGTCCCGGCTTTCCTGAAACTCACTCTGTAGACCAAAATGGCCTCAAACTCACAGAGATCCTCCTGCCTCTGCCTCTGGAGTGCTGGATTGAGGGTATGCACAACCACCTGGCTTGAATGCAGCATTTAGACAAGATATTGTATGTCTAGAACCAAGCTTCGGCATAATTTCAGTTAAAGAGACTTCCATTCTGCTTGCCAAGGTAACTTTCCCCTAACTTTCACACAGCCTGCCCCCATTACTATGATTAGTTTATTGCGTGTCTGAAATCTTAGAGTACAAATCTCAGTTAGAACAAGTTGATGTGTTTAGGATGTGGTTAAAACAAGCTCGGAAGTCTGCTTCTTTCAGTAATGCCTCTGGTAGCAGCTATTACCAGGGGTCATCCCTTCACTCGGTTTACAACAGGACATTACTTTTATTTCTAAGACTGTTCATCCAGCCTTGGTGCACACATATACAATGGCAGCAAATCTGCAATACTTCTGTGAACGTTCCCTTCACCACTTAAGTGGCATGGTATGGCATGGCTGAACATCTAAGCATGAGACTAGAAAGCAAGGCTGGAATTTCTATTCTAGTTTTATCATTAATATGCTCTCACAGATTAAAAATAGTTACAACAGTGTGACCCTTCCCCAGTTGGAGGCTGACTGAGGCTTTGGAACAGATCATAAGCTCTGAGTTCCATATGAAGAGACTGTAATCCTTCCTTTAGTAAGCCTCACAAACTTCATTCAGTCCATAGTAAGTCACAAGACTTACATTAGCTTGATACTGCTCCAGGATCACATGACCTGGAAATTCTGGCTCAGGCACAGATGCAAATTTCTTGATAATGTCTTCAAGTGCCTGAAGCCCGGCCATTCGCAGTTGGTTGCTATGATCGGTTGCAGCCATGAATGCCATTCGAATCAGGTCAGAGAGATGTAATACTAAGAGGTCATCTGAAAAAGAAAACAGACTGTATGTAGAAGAGAAAGTTCACCCAAACTAGTGTAATGCATAGAAATATGAAACAACTCGATAAAGCATTTATGATCCCCAATGTCTAAAAAATAAAACTCAAGTGTCCCAAAGCTGTAGTAGACCTTTAATACCATGTGAGCACAGACAACTACAGGGTATGCACTGACAGCTGAAGCAAAATACACGATTAACATGGCTCTCCCAAATGGGCTTGTAATTCTCTCAGGACAGACACTGGCAGAACTTTTCTGTTAAGGGTGAGATACTGTTTTTGGCTTTGCAGGCCATATTATCTCCAAGGCGATTACTCAGTTCTGCTGGTACACTATGGGAGCAGCCAGAAAGTACTTACAGAAGACAATAGACAATGCTATAGAAATGAATGTGATGAGTTCTAGTAAACTATTTACAAAACATGGCTGTGGGTTGCATTTCAATCACAGGCCATTGCCTGACAATCTCTGTTGTAGAAAAACACTGTGTAGTCAGGAAATTTAGTTACAAAATTATTTTTAAAAAGACTTTATGAGAACAGAATGGGAGGGGTCTTGGACTTTTAGCACCAGGCCAAAGGTGAGCCTGGGTCTTGCTTAAAAGCAAATCTCAAAGGAATTCAAAGGACACAAAGTGCAATCATTTTACTACATCCCAGGACAAAGTTCAGCACAATTTAAAGGAAAAGCAAAATCCAGCACTATTGTCACAGCATTTACAATGCCCAGCATCTAAGGACAAAGTACCAAGAACATAAAGATGGGGCTGGAGAGATGGCTCAGCAGTTAAGAGCACTAACTTCCAGAGGACCTGGGTTCAATTCCCAACAACCACATGGTGGCTCACAACCATCTGTAATGGGATCCGATGCCCTCTTCTGGTGTGTCTGAAGACAGTGACAGTCAAGGTGAGGCAGCTTGTAGTAAATAAAACGTGCAGCCTAAAGCATGCCTCAGAGAGGTGAAATAACAAACCTATCGAAAGGATTTCCAGGAAAGGAGAACTAATTTTACACTGACTTTTTGGGTTTCGTAGTTTAGCAGACCGTGCCAAGGCCAGGTCGAAGTGAGCCTGGTCTGCGTTCTCACACAGGTTGATGATTCGGCACAGGCAGTCTGCAGCAAACACCCGAGTGGCCCAGCGAGGAGCCACGAAAGGCTTTGATTTGTCCTCCTCGCCGAGTGTAGTGAACATGGCGTCGTCATCCATCTCATCCTTCTTCTCAGATTCTTCATCTTTTCCACTGCTTAGGAGTGTTGCTGCACTCATATCTACAGAGAGAAGAGCACCATGACTCATCCCGAGATGATGCTTCGGAAAGACAGTTAACTCTCGCTCTCTGAACGAGCGAAACTGGCAAGCTTCTTCTGTATCCGAAACCAAGAAAGACATAACATCGGTTATCCGTACATACACTTCATCTGAATATTTAAAATGAATTATATGCTATGTTGTACAACAGAAATAGTGTGAGATTTTTAAGATGTAAAGCTTGAAGCTGAACTTTCAAAAGAGTTTAAAATATATTTCAAAAACATCTTAATTTATACCATGATTTAACCTTCAACATTTTATAGATATCTGTGAAAGAAAGTTATCAATACTTTTAAAAGTAGGCTCAATGAGAAGTATGTCTATGCTTATACGTCAGAAGCAAAGCGGTCTTCGTTGTTCTAAGAGCATCAGTTAATACGTACCACTAGAAGCTGCTAAGACATCTTTACAGAGCGTTAGCCAGTGGGAAAGCTTTTCAACTGCCAGTGAAGAAAGCATGTGCCCCAACGTGTCGTGGATATCAGAGCATAGTTTTCCATCTGTCTCTCGATCTAGCATTCCAAAAAGAAGTCCCTCAAGCCCCGTGTCTGTTATATTAACGCCCTGGTGCCGGCAATGGATATCACTGTGAGAACTAACTCCAGGTGTGAAAGCACTGACATCTGAAAAAGGAATTTGCACAAGGAAATTTGTGTGTGATGTTATATGCTACAGGTAGCAATACATTAAAGACCAGGCCTCACACATGACGCACAGCAATATGAAATGCCTTTTAACTATGATCCCCACTGCTTACTGCAGTATTAAAATTTAATCCAAGATTAATGGTTAACCTCTGGTTTCTCAAACTGATTATTCTGATCTCTTAGAAATATGAAAGATTCCCCCATAATGTATGTTTTTATTCACATTGCATTCCCAATCGCAGCCCCCCTCCGTGAAAGTTTTCAAACAAGAGATTGTCCAATCAGAGAACTCACTGCCACCGCTGAGCTCTTTATCCCCTGCGCTCTTCGCCAGGCTCATGGCGTATTCACACACTTCTGCTGCTTCTCTTTGTGCGAGTTGTCGGAGACAGGCCACAGCTGCTCGTCGGAGCAACAGATGGGAGCTGCATAGGTGAACCTGTCAGCATCACAAGTCAGGACAGTTCTTCCAGCTGTCACTCTTTAAGTTCATTTACCCTGTAAACTCATTTTTGGGAAGCCTTATTTCTAAGAGGCTCCTTAATGAAAAACCTTGTTTTTTTTTTTTTTTTAATTACCATCAGGGGCTAGGAGATGACTTAGCAGTTAAGAGCACTTGATGCTCTTCCAGAAGACCTGGGCTCAACTCCCAGCACCCACATCAGGCAGCTTACAAATACCTGTTAACTCCATCTCCAGAGGGAACTGACACCTCTAATCTCCTTGGGTACCTGCATGCATCATGTGCCCACACCCACACCCAGACACACAAACATACATAATTAAAAAATAATACAACTTAATCTTTAAACAAATGCAACACAATCACACAATGACATTTTTTCAGGATAATTGTAACAATAGGACATACAGAAAATATAGCACTACCAAAATACCTATGCTGAGATCTGTTCTCTAAAGCTCGTATGATATATTAAATGGAAATTTCGAGGAGTTTCTGCACATCATAAGTTTATGCATGGTCGCACTGAAACTATCATCTACAAGTCTACAGAAATCAAATGTAGTAAATAGACAGTAAGGGGGCAAAGCATATAGTAAGAACTACACACAAAAAAGAATATTAATTAAAATAAAAGAAAATCAAGCAAACATGAATACAATCAAAAAGAACTAAAAATGGAGGTTTGATTATGGGCTTATCCCATCGCAAAGTCCCTACAAAAATAAATACAGTACACTCCAATAGCCAAAATAAAATACAGAGAGACAATTCTCAGCCCTGGGTGCCAGTATGGGTTTGAATCCCACCTCTGTTGATTATACTTACATTTGCCTATTTGTAAAATGGGAACATAATATTCACAGGATTACAGTAAAAATAAGATTATAACCAAAGCACTCATAGCACTACAGACATAGGTTAGCTGCTTACTAAGTCATATTATTATAAATCTGTATCAATGCACTGCTTTCTTAGAAAAAAAGGAAGCCTCTGAGAAAGAATCTGAGCCACAACAGATGGAGTGGGGAGTGGCATTATGTGAAGACAAATTCCTGCACAGCGATGGTTTATCTCTATGCTGCCAGAACGGCATCTGTGGGGTTGGACACAGTGTGGCCGTTGACAGTGCTCGCTGCTCTCTCAGAGGAGAGACGTTTGCTTCCCATGCTCACATCTGCCTGTCACTCAAGCTCTAGCAGACAGATACACTCTTCTAGCCTCTGCAGGCATCCTTCCCCATGCACATAGATTAAGATTACTTGCATAAACTTCACATGCCATGTTCCACTGACACTCCTGGGAGGCCTGCTCTTTTCTGAAGGGAAACTAAGGAGGAGTGGATGGGGAGAGGGAGGTGGGGAGGAGGTGCTGGGAGGAGAGGGGAGAGAGGAGAAACTACAGTAGGGGTGTAATATACAAGAGACAGGTAGATAAAGAAATAATATTCAAACTCTGGATTTAAGGGAGTTATAGCTGTCTCCCTGAGAGGCTCTGCCAGTACCTGACTAATACAAATGCAGATACTCACAGCCAACCATTGAACTGGACCCAGGAACCCCAATGGAAGAGTTAGGGGAAGGACTGAGGAGTTGAAGGGGGTTACAACCCCATAGGAAAAAACGACAATATCAACTAACCAGACTCCCCCCCCCCAGCTCCCATGGACTAAACCACCAACCAAAGAGTATACATGGATGGGTCCATAGCTCCAGCTACCTACACATACATAGCAGAGGATGGCCTTATCTGGCATCAGTGGGAAGGGATGCCCCTGGTCCTGTGGAGACTTGATGCCCCATCATAGGGGGGGATGCTAGGGTGGTGTACTGGCTGGTTTTTGTGTCAACCTGACACAAGCTGGAGTTATCACAGAGAAAGGAGCCTCAGTTGAGGAAATGCCTCCATGAGATCCAGCTGTAAGGCATTTTCTCAATTAGCGATCAAGGGTGGGAGGGCCCACTGTGGTTGGTCCCATCCCTGGGCTGGTGGTCTTGGGTTCTATAAGAGAGCAAGCTGAGCAAGCCAGGGGAAGCAAGCCAGTAAGTAACATCCCTCCATGGCCTCTGCATCAGCTCCTGCTTCTTTCTTGCCCTGCTTGAGTTCCAGTCCTGACTTCCTTTGGTGATAAACAGCAACGTGGAAGTGTAAGCTCAATAAACCCTTTCCTCCCCAACTTGCTTCTTGGTCATGCTGTTTGTGCAGGAATAGAAACCCTAAGACAGGCGGTGAGGTGGGAATGGGTGGGTGGGTGGAGAAACACCCTCTTAGAGACAAAGGGGAGAGGGATGGGATGGGGGTTTGCGGAGGGAAGACCGGGAAGGGGGACAACATTTGAAATGTAAATAAAATAAATACTTGCATAAAACTAGTCTATGAAATCTTAAGAAAAATAATGTAACTGAAGAGAGCAAATCCCAATAAATAAATATCTACTTTTCTTCCTAAAATATAGATTTTCCCAAACTTGCATACATCGTAAACTAAAAGGTACATGTCCAGCCAGATCAGATGGGGAACACGTCACTCGGTCACAGCTTTGGATGTTTTATCTGTATAATGTCAACCCTATCTTACACAGCTGTCTTCAAGAACCACTTTAGGAAGATATTATAAAACTTTAATTATGTGATAATTATAGACAAAGAAAATACACTCAGCAAAAATGATTAAATATAAGTTTTAATTTATTCGCTATTTAAGGTTTTTTCCATTCCTAAAGAGCTGTCCCTCTTTTGGCTAAATTTTAAATTTACGTGGGGATTAAATGTTCTTTTGGTAAATTTAAAGTTGAACTGATATTCATTTTTTGGGTAACCAGCTATCATCAAGCTCGTTTGGCTTTTCACCTCTACCTAGAAATCGTCCCACTATTTTGCCACATAGACGGGTTGATTCAGTAAATTGTTTTTAGGTAGCTCGTTTGGTTTCGGGGTTTCTAGCTTAAATTCTTTTAGTTAGAAGTTTTCTACTTAACTCATTATGCAAAAAGTACAAGGGTTTATCTTTGCTTGTTATTACTTTTAAATGATCTTTCATCTTTCCCTTACGGTACTGATTCTATAGCTCCTGTGGTAAGTTTCTTTCTCCAATACTGGTAATAGTCTGAATGTTTTGATTTATTATAGGTATATATTTATGTTTGGGTTTGCTAGGGCTGGAGTTAGTTCACAGTGTCCATTTGTAATGAATTCCCCTGGGTGTAGGCCAGATGCTTTGTGTTAAGCTACACTATGATTATTCCAAGCACACTTTCCAGTATGCTTACCTTGTTATGACTTATCTCCTCTCATAAGTTTAATTTTTGTATTATTTATTGATAAGTTAACTTAGTTTGAGGAGGGTGATGGGCGGTGTGTGTGTACTTCATTGCTCTATTCAATTAAGCTCTCTATTCTTAATTTACTACTAAATCCTCCTTGATCCTTTAGTTTCATAAAGGGTTTCGTATGTTCTTGTGGAGAAAATGTGGCCCATTTCTTCCCATCTCATTAGCTACACCTTGACCTAACGTTTTTATGTTCGATTCTTGTGCTTACTTTGGTACCTTTTTAGGGTTTGCTGAAGATGGCGGTATATAGGCTGAATTAGAAAGAGATGGTGAGGTAGAGCGGGGTTTATCGATTATAGAACAGGCTCATCTAGATGGATATAAAGTACTGCCAGGTCCTTTGAGTTTTAAGCTGTGGCTAGTAGTTCTCTGGCAAATAATTTTGTTGAAAAATTATTTAGGTTTAGGGCTAAGCATAGAGGGGTATCTAATCCCAGTTTGGATCTTAGCTATCGTGTAATAGTTCATGCTAGAATTACTTTCGTAATTGAGTTTAGGTCTTAACAATGAATTTTCACATATAAGTTAGGTTTTAATTCTATTTATTATAGGTAATTTACACGTTTTACGCCGAATATAGTTAGTTTGGGTTAATCGTATGACCGCGGTGGCTGGCACGAAATTTACCAACCCTGAGAGGTATAGCTTAGTCAAACTTTCGTTTATTGCTTAATGTTTATCACTGCTGGGTCCCGTGGGGGTGTGGCTTGGCAAGGTGTCTTGAGCTATTTTATGTGCTTGATACCCTCTCCTTAAAATTTGATATAAATGTTTAAGGGATTTTACACTGGTTTATGGATGTTTGCATGTGTAATCTTACCTCTAATTAACTATAAGCCAGGACCAGACCTTTATGTTTATGGGATTATTAAAATCCGTCTAAGCATTTCTTTGCTTTATTATTAAGCTACATTAACTTAGGTAAAAAATTCGTTAAGAATAGATTGGTGTATGAGTTTTGTTTGGGTGAGTTTTAATTTTTGAAAATTTTTACTAATGCTAAAGTGTAAGTTATATTTTGCGAATTACTTGAAAAGAAAATTCCTCCATATAGATATTTAGTTTTGACGTTTTTGGGGTTTGGCGTTAAAATATTTGGAGGGGGGGAAGGGGGGGTTGAAAAGTAAATTTTTAGTATTATAATAATTATATGTCTTACAAGCATTAAAAATTAGTCTTAGGTGATTTGTTTATGTGGATAAATGACACTTAACTTGAAAGTCCGGCTAGACTTAGGGCTGACCTTCATGCCTTGACGGCTATGCTGAGTGATAGCATCCTAAAATAAAAAAATACCAAAGGCACGAGACTACAGTTATGTTGGGCATGGGCTGATTAGACCCGTATCATCGAGATGTCTTATTTAAGGGGAACACATTTGATGGCCCTGAAGTAAGAACCAGATGTCTGATAAAATAAAGTAAAGTACTGGCCAGCCAAAGTAAAGTTGAAATGAAACATCCCAGTTTACAAAGTGTTTTACTTTGGTTTTGAGACAGGGCTCATGTAGACCCCAATGGACTCTATCTCACAACATAGCTGAATCTGGCCTTGAACTCCAAATCCTCTGTCTCTGCCCATCAAATATTGGGATCACAGGCATGCGGTACTACACTTAGCTACAAATGTTTTTAAAGGCCCCATGCAGTGCCTCTGGTGTGTAATTACCCCTTTACATCTGTGACATCAGAGATGCAGTATACAATCAGGGTTATTTTCCAGTGTCTTTTCTTCATTAATTAATTTATTCACTTTACACCCCTATCACAGTCCCCTCCCTCCTCTCCTCTCAGCTCCACCCTCACAAACCCCTCCCTTCACTATCCCCTCCCCTTCTCCTCAGAGAAGGGGGAGCCCCCCATGGACACTGAACCTCCAACCCACGAGCATGCAGGGGCTGGATGCAGGCCCTCTACACTCTGGAGCAGATGTGCACCTGGGTCACCATGTGGGTCCCCTAACAACTGAAGAGGGTACTGTCTCTGACTCTGTGACCTGCCTCTGGATCCCCTTCCCCTAGCTGGGCTGCCTTGTCTGGCCTCAGTGGGAGTGGATACACTTAGTCCAGCTGCAACTTATGTACAGGGTGGGGTGGCTGTAAATCTTAAGACCACAAAATGGATAGCTGGAGAGATGGCTCAGCATTTAACATTGCTGGTTATTCTTACAGAGGACCTTGGTTCAGTTCCCAGCACCCACATTAAACAGCTACTGTCTGTAACTACAGTTCCAGGTTATCTGAAGCCTCTTTTGGCTTCTGTAGGTACCTGTAGTATGTGGTGCACACAAACTCATGCAGGTGTGTACACACACACACACACACACACACAATTAAAATAGATTACTGTAATTCTGGATACTGTTATGCCGCTTGTCTACTGGACTTTGTACATGGTCTCTGCCTTCACAGTCTGCCTTAAAGGTTTTTGAGTTATACTAGTAGAAAGTGACACACACGAAGCAGAAACCATGTTTGGAAATCTGACTTTTTCACAATCAAGCAATGTGTGGTAGGCCCCTCTAACGATGCTCAGCACTAGCACCAAGCTTCCTCTCATAGTCAGCCATGAGATCATCTGCATGAGCAACCAATACTGGGCACAGTTCATGGTTTTGTTCACTATGCTGTTGGGTAGGTTAAGAGTTATACATATATTTTCAAGTTTTGATATTTTTAACTTATGAAGGATTTATCCAAACCTAATTCTTTCATGAGCTAAGGAGCATCTGTATTTACAAAAAAATCAACCATCAAATATGAGGAAAATTAAATTCAAGAAAATGACTGCTCTTTGGTCAATACTGATACATAATCTCCAATTAAGTCTGCTTTCTCAATTATCAAAGCTGAAGATGACATTCATATAGACACTTAGCAGCAAATTGCACTACAATATCCATGGTTTGTTTTGCCAAGATATTTTAATACAATAAAGTCATCCTTGGCAAGGTTTCTAGTAGAAGAAAGAAAGAATTGAGAAGTCATGCGTTGATCTTACAATTGGGAATAATTCGATGATATAAACTGTATGATGAGACCCAGGAGGGACAGTCCCATCAATTTTACACAGTTGTGTATTGATAAGAAGTGACATAGAATTAAGTAGAATTAATTCTACTGTTAACAGAAATGTTCACTCTTGGGATTAATCTGTAGAGTTGCTGCTTTAACAGTTTTCCAGGTTTCTACACCATAAATAGTTCCACCATCTCTGAGTAGCATGTGGCTTCAGCAAGGTACATTTAATTGTGGGTGGATTCTTTCAGCAACAACACATACAAGCCTGTGTTTTTGTTTTTTGTTTTTTGTTTTGTTTTGTTTTTTTTAAAGCCAGGTCTCACTATATAGCTCTGGCTGACCTGGCACTCACTATATAGACTAAATGGGCCTCAAACTCATAAAGAAGCATCTGCCTCTGCCTCCTGAGTGCAGAGATCATGGGTATGTTACACTATGCCAGGCTAAGGAACATTTACTTAATCATAAAGATGAATTTCAAAGTTAAAATTATTCACTGACAATCTCTAAAATTATTCTAGATGCACAAATACAAGGATTCTGTGTGGACAAGAGGAACTGTGGTCACATGACAGACAAAGCAGTTGGTTCCAAGAACAGAAATGGTAATTCAGAATGGCACCTGTGCCTTAAAAATACATTTGAATCATTCTAGTCTCAAGCATATTTAGAATTTATTAACTACTATGACAAAAATGTACCTCTCAATACATTTGCTGAAAAAAATCCTATTCCTTTTGTTTTAGATACTGTATGTGACTTCACATAATGTGGCCATTTCTGGTGACAAGCCAGTAGATTGATGTGATTTACTGAAGTCTGAATTCGTTTCACTGCTTTGAATGAATTCACATGCAGACTATTTTCAGCAAGGGTCCTAGCACCTGATAAATGGGAACTGCATGAGAGGCTTTGGGCAACGTCTCAACAAGGCAACCACTTGAATGCCCCCCTTATCGCTCGTCGGCTATGCCACCCCTCCCCCAGATGACAATAATCTCGCTCACCCAGTTTTTGGAAAAGGTTCAGGAAAATATTTCGACATGCCTGGTAATAAAACCCCAGATGTTCCACCAAGGAATCAGCTTGGAAACATTATCTTGTGCTAAGCATAGGAAACTCATTGTGTTCCCTGTGGCTTAGTGATAAAATCCACTCAGTTAGGAGTCAGTTTTTACTTTACTAGATCCTTTTTACTATGTTCAGTCAACTTCTATACCATAATGAATTTAAGGAGGAAAACAAATGGGGGCTGGAGCAAAGTTAATGCAATGGGGGTAACACACTTGCCACTCAAGCACGAGGACCCAAGTTTCTATTCCTAGACCTCAGGTAAGAGCTGGACCCAGCAGTGCATGAATGTGTGATCCCAGAGCGCCTATGAGAAAGTGCAGGTGGACACAGGAGCATCCTTGGAGGCCTGGAGGCCACCTAGCCTGGTGTACACAAAAACCCAGAAGACCCAGTCTCAAACAAGATGGAAGGTTGACACCTAAGGTTGTCCTCTGACATTTAGATGCATATGATGGTAATACACGCTCACACTCACACATACACACAAGGATTTCTTTATATATATATATAAAAAAAAGCTTTCAAAGAAAAAAATGGAGAGAGAAACCAGAAAACCCAGAAAGGTAAGTCTGTGTCTTCATCAGTTGCCTGTCTGAGCCATATCGGGTATGTAACAGATACAATCTATGCCCTCACAGCTCACACTAGGTCACAGCTCCAGCAGAATGCCCAGTTTCCTATTATAGAGGGCAATGCACACTCATATTCTATTGTTTTCTTTCTAGATGCATTTTGTAAACATGTCGTGTGCATTTGGTTCTACCCTATGACTTACTCAAACTCCTTGATGGCCTGCGACTCACTTAATTCTAATCGGGGCATGTTTATAGAGGAAAATGAAATATGCCACCCCAAGCCCAGAATCGCCTATCTCGCCCTTTTTCTTACCCTAGAGGGGTCCTCCTTCCCCCCCAGCAACACCCTCCGATGCTGACAACTTCCTCTTGGCTTCACTCTGCCCTCTCCAGATGAGGTTTCACAGCTATCACTTCAGCGCTGCTCATCAGCACTTCCCCTTCCCGCATGCTAAGGCCTTCTATTCTGAATGCTCAAAGTCTACCTATGAAGGCACAGAAGTCTACTTTCTTATGGTCATCAGCTAAGTCATTTATAGGTCTGAAAAATCATAATTAAGCAAAATTATCCCATCATGAATCACATACCAGAGTCATAGAGTGTCATTAATCTATACTGAACTCCATATTCTACCAGAGAATCTTATAATTCTCCAGCTAGTTCAATTTCCTATATTCCATTATCCTCAACTTTAAATCCCTCATTCACAGAAGTTAATCTTCCCTTTCTTTAAGGATATGACATCAACAGACAACATCTTTACTCTCTAAGTCCATTTTTAGCTCTGTTCATCTCCTTTTCGTCAGGTTGCACTGAAAGGGCAATCCCTTCCACTAAAATCCACTTGGACTATTAATTATCCCCTGTTTCCTGGATGCTTAATACTCCCCCTCATGGCTCCTCACATCAGCATGGCAACAGGCTGCTCACACTCTGCTACTACAGGAAGGAAAGTCTCTCCTATCCCTAGACCTCCTGGACACTGCCTTCTTCATTTTTTAGCTTTTAAAAGACATTTGTTCTTTTTATTTTATGTGTACGGGTGTTTTGCCTGCATGTATTTCTGTGTACCACATGCAGACAGTACTTGAGGAGTCCAGAAGAGGATGTTGGGTCCCTGGAACTGGAGTTACAGACAATTGTTAGCCATCATGTGAATGCTAAAAACTGAACCTGGATCCTCTGGAAGAGCAGCTAGTGCTCTTAACTGCTGAGCGACTGCTCCAGCACCAACATCCCAAATGTCTACAAAGAGTTTCTACTTGGGCTCCATCTCTAACTCAACGTACTTTGGCTTCTACGGCCATCATTCTTCCAGTGAATTCTTGCTACCAACAATCATGTGGCAAAGGTCAAAGGGCATATTACAGCTCTCCTCAGGCCTTGTCAGTATTTGATACAGCTAACTGTTCTTTACTGCACGTGGCTTGTGTGAATGCACACCCTCTACTTTTCCTTCAGTCTTTCTTATGTCACTATTATCCTCCTGCTCCCCTTCCCACTTCCTCTTAGTTCTCTGAGAGTCTTCTTTTCTTTTATAATTCTACACTGATGGGTTTCTCACTCAGTACCCTCTCTGCTCTCATCTCCCATAGGTCATCTAAACGACTTACAGTACCAAACTCACTTCTCTAATCCAGTCTTTTGCTTGTTTGTTTGTTTGGTTTGGTTTGGTTTGGTTTGGTTTGGTTTGGTTTTTTTTTGACACAGTTTCTTTGTGTAGCTATGGCTGTTCTAGAACTCACTCTGTAGATCAGGCTGGCCTTGAACTCACAGATATCTGTCTGCCCTCTGCCTCCCAAGTGCTGGGATTAAGGAAGTTTGCCACCGACCCCTGGCTTTATCACTCTCTTTTAACTGAGTTCCAGTCACACACCTACAACCAAATAATGGTGTCCCATTCTTCCTGACCGTGTCTAACAATGCCTACCACAGGGAATTCCACCACCGCGCTCAGGACAGAACCCTAAAATATTCTTCTTGCTTTTCCCTCAGGGCCAATTAATCAACTCATCCTGTTAATTCTTCCTCTTAAATACCATTTGAATCTCTCCCCCTTTATTCTCATTGCCAGCAACCTAAAACAACCCATTGTCATTGTCCTACAATACCAAGATCCTTAGCCTACTGTAGAGCGGAATCCCGTCTCCATTATGCGCTGAGGATAGAATGGGGAAAGAAGAGGTCTGACCATGTTACCTCCCCGTACAGTGTAATGGCTCCTTGATATAGAATAGCTTATGGAACAGTGTCCAAGGTCTCACTATAGCTATGAACATCTGCATGATCTGCCCCTGCTTGCTACCCGGCCCACCTTGCTTTCTGCTGTCCAGACTTTCATCTTCTCCTAGGTTTAACCACACAGTAACTGGCCCTTTAAACATATCCTACTTCTCATACAGAGGCCTTCCATAATTTTCCCTCTGATACTCTGATACTGTGCTAGTCTACAGACTAAATCCTATTCTGCATAATACATCTTAAGTACTATTTTTCAGGAAACTAATTTCTCAGTATCTGGCTTATGATATGTCCTGTGTTACATATTCCTTAGGTTAACTGTATGCCTTTTCTTTTCGGTTTATTGTTTGCTGAAAATCAAACCCAGGGCCTTTTAAATGCTATACAAGTGGTTTGCCACTGAGCAATATCTCAACCTTCGACAGCCTTCCCAGCTCTTACGTTGTTTGTAAGTAGCTACTGTTCACTGTCTCCTGTCAGCTGTCAGCCTCATGACACAGGCTTGATCTTGTCTTATTTATACAAGTAGCTGCCGTAGTCTGCCTCGTACCTTACATTAACAGGCAATCTGTAAATATTTGTTGAATGGACACACTGAAGATGGCAATGACAGCAGCAGATCCCAGAAGCCATCATTCAAGTCCTAAGAAATACAGTTCTGAGAGGATGGGGCCACACAGAGCAAGTCCTTCAATAGGAAATAAGCAGTTCACCAAAATATTTCTTAAAATTTAAAACAACAGGGGGCAGGAGAGATGGCTCAGTGGTTAAAAGCACTGACTGCTCTTCCAGAGGTCCTGAGTTCAATTCCCAGCAACCACATGGTGGCTCACAACCATCTGTAGTGGGATCCAATGCTCTCTTCTGGGGTGTCTGAAGACAGCTACAGTGTACTTACATATAATAAATAAATAAATCTTTGAAAAAATAAAACAACAAATAAATAAAATAAAAGAAGATAACTATTGAAACTTAAACACTAAAATGTATGGTCCAACAAGTATATTTTTGTTTTGGTCCAGTTCGGTCTTTTGATAAAGACATTTTAAAGCTCTCAATATAAAATGGTGAATGACATGGCCATATACTTACACAAAGGCTAGGAACAAGGCTGGACAGATTGACATGTCGCGGGGCAAACATGTGAAGCTGTTGAAGGCAAGAGATGGCAGCTGCCTGAACAAGAGAGTCAGAGTGGTCCTGGGTGATGGCACAACCCACCAGGCAAGAGGAGCGGATGGTGGAAATAGTGGCTGCATTTCCTAACAGGAAAATGAAAGACAACGTAAAATACAACTGTGTTATCAATGTCACAAAAAGACTCCTAGAAAGTAATCATCTTCTAGGTAAACCCTTCTTCCAATCATTATTTAGTTTGTTTTGTTTTGTTTTTTTAAAAAAAATACCCAAATAGTCCACAAATATGACTTTGAAATGCAGCTGTATTTGCAAGGTAATAATTCATGTCTTAGAAATTAATTCCTTTAAAAAAATCATGCTATCCTTTATTACAGTCTTCTGCTAAAGAACCACAAGATTTCTCATTCTGTAGTTCTCTACTCAACAAACACAACTACTTTCATTATGACAACTTTAAATACCGCTTGCCTAATAATAAAACCCTTACAGAGGTAATTAAGGAAAATATATTACATATTTCTTGTATAGTAATTTAGTTGCCAAATATAGGTATCTGAAATTTTCCTTTAATGTGAAGTAAAATAATTGTATGTACATGTCCTAGTCAAGGAAATCATACAATCATGTAACCCCTCTCCACTTTCATAGTCTGTCTTTAAAAGAGAGGCAAACATGTCACTGAACTGTGTCATCATTAAATGATATAAATATAAATAGAAAGTGACCTTCTCAAGACATAAAATGAGTGGAGAGAGAAGCGGGGATTCTGAGTGCACGCGCTCAGGGTCCAGTCGCGACTCACTGGACCACTGGCCCAGTTCCAAGTACAGTAGAAGTTAACCTTCTGTGAACCTTCTCTCTGAGCTAGCTGCCTCAGAGACAGGTGACACACCCATTATGAGTCTTACAGTCAAAAAGAGTAAGCCCATGGAGGCAGTAGTCAGTGTTCCAGGCTAAAAGAACTTACTTTTCATTTTGGGGGAGAGGGGGCGTCCAAGCAGAATTTCATTTTTCTCTGCTCAAGACTTTTAAAACTACTATTAGCTAGGAGTGGTGCTGCACACCTTTAATCCCAGCATTCTATAGGCTGTGAGTTCAAGGACAGCCTGCTCTACCTAGAGGATTCTAAGCCTGCTACAACTGCACAGTGAACCCCTGACACCTGCTGTGGTTTATCTGTGTATTTTAAAAATGGTACATATAAAACACTGAGTGCCAGGTTTTGGAAAATAGAAATGTGCAAGCAGCACGATGGTGACATTGAGGGGACCGGAGGGACAGTAACTGCCTAGGCATTTACTTTAACTTAAGATGAATTCGCTTACCCTGCAGCTCTGGTCCAACAGTAGTTATGATTGCCCCCAGGCATCTGCCCAAACACTGGTGAACTTCTGTGTGTGAAGGAGGAACTGTCAGCAGCAAGGTGAGAACCAGGGACAACGTGGGCTCCACATATCCACGGTACATTGGGCCACTAGAATCCACTATCAGGGCAAGAGAATGAAGAGACCAAGTCTACAATAAAACATAATTGCACTTTAGTTGGAGAAAACAATTACAGTATATTGAATCGAGTATATTAAATTGTTAGATTCATGGAAATTTCTTCAATATGTTTTGAGTTAGAATCTTACTGTACCCTGGGCTGACCTTGAACTTGTGATTCTCATGCTTAGCCTTCTAATTGCTGTCGTGTGCCTCCACGAATGGTTTACATGCATATACTCTTAAAGTTTCACTGCAGCTATATTTGCTTAAACATAAAATGTTTGAGAAACAACAAAGGTTAAAAATATACTCAAGGAGTAAATGTGACTCAGTGACCCTAGGAACGTGGGTTGGGGTAAAGGAGGAACAAAGAGGGGACATGAGGCTGGTTAGGTATTAACCACCTAATGATGGAAAGAAACAAAAAAGTAAACAATACAATGTGCTGGGGAGCTTAAATGTGAATTGTGAAAGCTGCAGGTAAATGGACGGTGAGGGAAACAACCATCCTAAGCCACTGCAGACCCAAAAAGACAATGCCACCATGTTTTCTCTCACTTATAGAAGTGAGCTTTGAATCCTCAGATACAAGTGTTCTTGGAATAGTCACAGAGGTCGGTAAATTACAAAGGGGTCAAACACAGGGTGGGGAGACAGAATTCACCAGTATGTAGGATTAAAAAGAAAACCACGAACAGGAACAGGAAGGGCCAACTTGGGTTGGAGAGGTAGGGTAGAAGAGGGAGTATGAGAGATAAACAACACTAAAGACGTTTTTAAAAGGATGTATTGAAGCCTACTAGTGTAGAAGCTCCATATATATGTATTTTTTTCACATATTACACACACACACACACACACACACACACACACACACACACACACACACACACACATGGAGTTAGCCTATAACAGGGCAACAATGCTCCTACCAGACAAGAGGCTAAAAAAAGTAAGAGCCCAATGCCAGGTATGAGTTCTCAAGTCCTTGGCCACTGAGGTCCCAGAGACACCCTTCCCCAAACATTACAGGTTTTTGCCACTGTTCCAGGTTACCCTCCAGAACTTGAAAGTCAGCTCCTACTGCTGAAGAAACAACACGCTTGAGTGACAGAACTGAGTGAGATCACACTGGTTTGGACCTGGAAGCTTCATCACTACTGGCTAGCTTTTTTGTCCTTGAAGGTTCTACCAGAGAAGAAAAATAATTACCAGTCATACAGTTATGAAGGCTGCAAGCTGGAAGAATGACGGGTCTGTAAGGCACACCCACTAGTAGAATAGGAGCACACACATCCCGGGGGTAAATAAGTATTCCCAACTGGATTTAAATTCCAGTCTGCCACCATTACCAGGTTAAAAACCTATGGCTAGATGCACCATGGGCTATCAACCTCCAAAGCTCAGGGGTCACTGTGAAAGAGAATGTAGAAAGAGAGTAAGAACCTAAGGGAACATTTTCTTCTGGACACAGAAGAGAAGCTGCAGATATGAATTCACAGCAGTTGCAACAGCAGGTAAAAGCCTATACAAGCCTAAGCCAGACTAAACAACAAAAAGGAGAGAGGAGCTGGGCACGCTATACCACCGTAAGTGATGGAGCTATTGGCAAATGTTAGCTGCAGAAAAAGGGAGGGGCAGTCTTCTCTAAGAGTGCAGCCCCTGGTAAGTTGACTACCTTCCAGAAGAAGGCCACATATCAAGAATACATGGGAAGTACAAATTGGTTTTGATGGATTAAAAAACAAAACAGAAAGCCACAAAGTTGGGTGGCTGGGGAAGGGGAGGTGACTGGGGAAGAGTAAGGAGAGGGTGGATACAATCAAAACATATTGTATGAAATCCTCAAAGAACTAATAACAATGGTATATGAACATCATCTATATGTAGAATATGTGTGTGTTTAACTCCCAGAAAAAAACAGACTTTGAAGATTATGTCATAAGGCAAAATTCTTGCTAATTGTCTATTATATCTATTATAAATAAACTCCTAAAATAACAAGGACAGAACATAATACATTTTTCCTCACAACTTATCACTCATATTGTTTATAATTGCAGGCATGATAGCACCTGTCTGTAATCATAGCACTCAGGAGGCTTAGGCACGTGAACAGCAAGTTTGAGGTCAGTTTGGGTAAAACAGGGAGACCTTGCCTGAAAAGCAATTGTAGAAAAATACTTCCATATGATCTACCTGAACTTCAGGGGATGTCCCATCTTGAGCGAGAGCCAGTAAAATGCTGACACTGGTCTTCAGGTGCTGTCCTGACCCTATGCCACCAACATAACGATGTAAACAACCAAGGGCCAGTGAGTGACCAGTCCTGGACACAACATCTCGAGCAGACTTCAACCTGAGAAAGATGACACAACAAGAATTGTACTCTCCTTTGTCCTCTAGTCACAGGCTAACGAATCACACATGCACAACACGAAAATATTCTGGAAACTAATAAAATAATAGTCTTTATAGCTGACTTTGAACAAGAAATTTATACAGTATTTGTAGGACTGAGGTGGCTCAGAGGCAGAGAATGTGCTTAGTGTGTGTGTACAAAGTTCTGGGTTCAATCCCCAGTACCACAAAGAAAAAGCCTGCATTCTGAGAATACACAAACTATTTCTTACTTTATTTAAGAAATTTCCTGCAGGGCAGTGGTGGCACACGCCTTTAATCCCAGCACTTGGGAGGCAGAGGCAAGCGGATTTCTGAGTTCGAGGCCAACCTGGTCTACAGAGTGAGTTCCAGGGCAGCCAGGGCTACACAGAGAAACCCTGTCTCGAAAAACCAAAAAAAAAAAAGAAATTTCCTATATTTTGTTTTGTTTTTGAAGTGCTGAGAACTAGACCAGAGTCTTCTGTACACTAAGCAAGCATTCTATCACTGAGCTATATACCAGCTGCTCATAGTTACAATCAAAATTTCTATAAAATGGAAAAATTCTACATACATTATATATATGAGATTTATTTTTATTGAGATGTATGTGAATTAAGTGTGGATACCCACAGAAACCAGTAGAGGGCACTGGATTCCCAAGATTGGAATTACAGGCAGTTGTAAGCTGCCTGATGTGGGTTCTGGGAATTGCACTTGGGTCTTCTCAAAAAACAGCAAGTGCTTGAAATTGCTGAGCCATTTCTCCAGCCTCTTAAGATATATTTTTTTAAATAAATTTGAAAATTAAAGTAAATATTGCATATAAATTTTAAGGTAGTTTAATTGAGATGTATTTATTATGTAAAACTAATCAATTACCGAGGCTAGCCGCAAACTCGTGGCAATCCAGCCTTAGCCTTCTAATACTGGTATTACAGGTATGAGCCATCACACCTGGCTTTAAAACTCAAAAATCCAAAGTGTCAAGTATACAATGACCATTAGACACTGTATGTAACCATCACATAAACACAACATTGAGCAGAAATGTTCAATATACTGCACATATATTGCCTAATATTCTTGTGCCAATAAAGAAAAAACAAATAATTTTTAAAAAATTTTAACAAGGTACTAGCAAAGCATTAAAGTACCATGATGCCAGTAACAAGTTACTGAGATATTTTACACTGTTTTTCAAACTAAGTATTAAATGTAAAATAAATACTTAACAGTATTGAGAATTTGGTGAAGAAATACTTCAACTGTTCAGTAAGCAAAGCAATCCTATGGAGAGCAAGCCCTCTCTTCTTCCTAACTGTGGGCAGAGTGGAACCAGCCACCTCACAGCCCTGCTGCCTTACCCTACCTGGAGGAGGGGCCATCATCCTCAAATTGTGGCCAGAGTAAATCCTTCTTTCCTCCAGTAGCTTTCTCAGGGATTTTGCATGACAACAGAGTCATCATCTTATAACCAACAGGTCTACCACTAGTTGTAGGAAAGCTATTCTCAAAATGTAAGAGTTCAGAAAATACTTTTACTTCATAATCTTTACTTTCAATTCTTTCTCTCTTGTTAATGATTATGATATGGATTAATATGTTTATTGTTAGTCACGCTTGTTTGATGCATCTCTGAGGTCACTCTTCACAACTGACATGCAAAGAATCCTTAAAACCCTTAGAGTGTAACTTTATCCTTTTCTCCTCTAAAGTGAGGCATTAACCCAAGAGTGAGGAAGTAAAAGAGTGAGCTGGATTAGCAGGAGGCAGAGAGGAGGGTGCAGCTGCAGGTGCCTGTGGGAAGTCTTGACTAACGCTACTTGAATGAGCCACCATGTCCTCCTTAAAAGCTCTTAACATATTACATCTCTCCCAGAATCTAGAGGTCAATAAATTACTGAATTAAAGTTTGAGATTATAAAGAGCAACAAGAACAACATGGTCACATGCTGTAAACCGTGTGGAAAGTGCACAGTCTAGGCAACAATTACTGACTGCGTGAGAGACACCGTAGATGGGTGGGGAGACGCGCTGAGACCACTTACTTGTCAAAGCTGTACTGGGCCATCCGGGCAATAAAAGATGCTTCTCCCACCACCTGAGCCATTCTTCCGAGGGCTTCTCCGGCCGCACACCGCAAGATGGGGTTTGGGTTGTCAAGAGCTCCCATGACCAGTGTCAGAGCAGACTTACGAACTTCCTCAGGTCCTAAAGTACTCTTGTTTTCAGCTAAGCCCTATATTGATTTTTTTAAAAAAAGGATAATGGTATCAATTCATAATTCATGTTGAATAAAGAAAAAGATATGCTACACTTTTAGGAAATACAGATTTCTTCATGCATTATTTTTCTCAAATATATATGTTATAACTGGGGCTAGTACCTATTCAATGGACTGTGATCACTTCCTGTATTTGACTTCAGAACACGACAATTAATAATCAATAGTCCCACTGGGCCCAGAAACACAATCTATGGGAGGATTTCTCTCCAAGGTCTAACACTCAATACTTTGGGGGCATGAAGGACGCTATATGATTAA
Organism: Uromys caudimaculatus; assembly: GCA_028551405.1. NCBI lineage: Eukaryota > Metazoa > Chordata > Mammalia > Rodentia > Muridae > Uromys > Uromys caudimaculatus. The sequence continues at coordinate 8,406,823 of CM052705.1, read as the reverse complement.
ACTGAGCATTTTTTCAGCTGACTAAATGCCAGCACTGTAATGAGTATGAAACTGATCCATTCAGATAAACATTCAATAAAAAATACTATGTGGCTCTAACTTGTGGTCCTAGCTACTTGGGAGGATGAGGCAGGAGGATTGCAAGTTAAAAGTCTGCCCATCTACACAGCAAGCCTGGGCAACTGGGCTGGGGATAGCTCAGTGATATGTGCCTAAAACATATAAGGTTCTGGATTCAATCACCAGTGCCATAAAAAATAAGCAAAACAAAGAACCTCACAACCGTGTATAGAGGCACAATTAATATATACACAAAGACGGATGGCAGCAGGGGTCAGTATCTGAACACTGCCATGGGTTTGTTTTCTGCTCTAGCTATATCTGCTGCTTTGGAATTTAATTTTTTAAATTTATTTATTTATTCACTTTGGGGATTTAATTATCTTACCTGAGATGAAAAACTAAGTCATGGCGCCAGCAGAAAGTGTTAACTGACTATAGCAGAGGCCTCGGCCTTTTCTATGTAGAGAGTACGTGTGATCTGTTCACGTTAACCGCACTCTTCTCCCACCACTAGAGGTCACCACACTGCCTCCCTGCTTTTTTAAAATGCTCAGACATCAGTGTCAGTTTCTAAATAAGGGTATGTCAATGGCTACAAAGTAACCCAATGCTATCTCTGAAACTATTTCCCTCCCCAGCCCCAGGCTTGTAAAGCATGACTGAAAGAATACTTGTTTAATCCCTTGCATTTTCTGTTGTACTGAATTTTATTACTAGAACACCATTTTTCCATAATTCTAGCACTACATAATAGACAAAAGTTTTTAAGTAACTCTTGAAAGGCTCAATACATGATTTATGACTCTGCTGAGCCAGGCACACACTGGTATGTATTTCATAGTGTAGACACTGACGTTCAGAAAGGCGGAGACTTGCATAAAGCCAGTAAAGAGCTAATCCAGAGAACACTCCCTACACATGGCATTCTTTATTTATGAAATGCATCCTATGCTGATTCAGTTTAAATCACAAATGGAAATTAAAATTCGTTTCATAAATCTTCATTAGAAAATCAGATCTCATTAAAAGGACATCTTGGAAAATCCCAAAAGAAAGTATTGGCACTTGTAAAATCTGAAGTTCAAATTGAAATCAGAACTTTTGAGTTACTGAAATATAAATATCAATTTAGTTATAATAAACCCAATATAAAGTTCCTAGTAACTTCATTAAGCTAACAAAATCACCATTATCAAGAGCATGACTATAGACATGTTAAGTGCTATAATAATCTTGATATGCATGGATTATTAAAACACATCAGCATGTTCCAGAATGATTATTGTGTTCATACCTTCAGTGCACTAAGAACAGCAGTAAATATATTAAGCTGCACAGCCTGCTGGCGGACACCTTTGGCTTGCTTAACACATTCAGCAAAGTGATCCAGCATTTGTAACCTATCATAATGGGATAAAATCACATTAGTGCTTTTTATTTAAATATGGCTTAAAAACAGAGATGAGAATATAAACCAGTTATTTATCAATTTTGCCCCTCAACTGTATCTGTTTCATTCCCACAACTGACTCAAAACCAACCTTTATCTCCTATATTAATATATATTCATGTATTTGACTAAACAGAACAAAAAAAGGACACTAAATATTAAATTTCAATTAGTAAAACAAGTTCATAATTCCAGAGGTCTTAAGCATTTACACCAGTGTGTACAACAAAACCCCCAGCTTATAGTATATGACACAGTTGGCACTGGGAGTGTCCACCAAGGCCTGTGTGGAACAGACTGGATCCCCGGGGCAGTGGTGTGACAGGGCTGGTGGAAGGTCATTAGTGCATAGGGACATGCCCTTGGGAGCGGTGGGGCCCTGGCCTCTTCCTTTTCTCTCACTTTGCTTTCTAGACATGAAGTGAGCATCTGGCTCTGTGATGTTCTTCCATCATAGGCAACCTTACAACAGGAGCATAGTAGTGCGGCCATTTGGTCACGGAGCGCAGTCTCTAAGCCTCCAGCCGAGCAAACGTACTCTAAGTGTTTCGGATATTCTAAAATGACTAACATTGGGTCCATGAGTTCCGCACCCCCCCCCCCATAAGGTTTTCCGTGCTGCTTGGCTTCTCCTTGAACTCTTTCTCCTGCTGCTTCAGCCTCCCTAGAACCCGAGGTGCAGAAGTATCACAGACATGTCACTTCACCTTTTCTCCTCAAAGTATTTTTAAAAGAACAGAATAATAACCATTATCTACTCCTGCAGGTAATTTTTAATTGGAAAGAGGGGCACAATTTTAAGCCTTTTATAACATATTATATATTTATCTCGTGTGTGTGCACGGGTAAACGTGAGGGTGCTCATGTGGAAGTCAGAGGCTGATTCGTGGGAGCCACTTCTCTCCTGCTGTGATGCAGGTTGTCAGGCGTGGCAGCTAGTCTCTTCACCTGCAGGCCAACCCCTCAGACCGTGCTGGGGAACATTTTTTTCTCTTCTTCTTTATTATTTTGATATGGGGTCTCTCTCTATAACATAGGCTAACCTTAAACTCTATGTAGCCTAGGTCTGGTTTGTTTGTTTGCTTGTTTTAATCTTAGAAATCCTACAGAGGAGCTGCAGATGGCAGCAGTTGAGAGCACTTGCTCTTGCAGAGGACCCAGTTCCCAGCACCCACACAGCGGCTCACAACCATCTAAACCTGTAGTTCCAGGGTGTGCAGCACCCTCCTGACATACTCTGGCACCAGGTGTACTGTACACACGCACACACAGGGAAAGCATACATATACATAAAGGAAAACAAGTAAACTTAAAACATTTTAAATGTTCTTACACAGAAGAAAATCGCACCCCATACCCTGCCGTCCCAGAAGCTTTGAGACATCTCAAGAAAGGCTTAGCTTTGACCAGTTCAAAAATCACAAAGTCGAAGATTTGAATGTGCTTAAATTTAAAGCAAGGATATTAAGTATATATTAAACATACAGTTTTTTCAGCTATAATGTTGTTTAACATTTATGTGGTAATCAATTGTATTTAATATCAAGCTTAAATATAAAAACAAATAGCTAAAAGCAATTCATCAAGTAACCTACACATTTAAAGATATATTATCTTTTGCATATAAACAATATTATTTTAAGGCATATTTTATAAAAGTTAAGTAATTTGAAAGGGTCTGACATTAATTCATTTTTTCCATTTTGGGAAATCACAAACATACAAAACGCTGCTGGCGTTAGGAATGGTGGCTGTGGATATAAAATACAGCAAGCAGACCCAACTCCTTCTGCTATAAGAAAAACCATATCTGTTGGTTTCTTGTATTCCAGACTTGTACCATCTCACAGACCAATCAAACAGAGTTGACTTCCCACACGTGTACTTGTTCAGGAACAGAATTATAAAAGAGAAAAACTCTAATTAGAGGTACAGTTTAATTTAGAAACTGCTAAACCATTAAAATGAAAACTTTGTTGGGTAAGACATGGCCCATAAAACAGTGGGTACTAGATGCTAGTGCATAGGGCCAAATCATAAAAGACCTTCAAGTTACAAGGAATTTGCAGTCAATTTATTTTATCATGTACATATAAATTATGACATTACATTTATGAGAGCATTGCTTAAGTAAATATCCTTTGTTGTTGTGGAATTAGCTTCAATATAAATAAATATCTATTCTTAAATATAGCTTATATTTGACTAAAATTACCCAGCTAGCTTTACCTGTGTTTATAAGAAACATGTGGAAACACAACACCAAAAAGAGCCACAGATGCGTCAATCACTGAGACTCCAAGAGGGAGAGGACCTGGCACGGCTTCACCAGCAGGTATCCGTAAGTAAATGGAAGAAGGGTCATGTTCCAGAGCCCCACTTCCAGATGCACTGTTTGGCTGGAGCTGTGAAAGAAAAAATAAACATCATTCACAATCTACTTTAGGAAACTAATTCACTAAGTACTGGTATCAAGAATGAAGCAGCGAAGGAGTAAAATGTGACCAGACCTGACAGCTTTTAAACAGATGAAAATACAGTTTGCCATTGAAAACTGTCATTATCAGAATCGTCTTACAGAATCATAAGAAAAGTCATGCTTATCGTAAGCATTTTTATACTGCTCACCTTAATGTGAGAGCAAAATTGTATTCATTGTAACAGAATCTACAAAAATGACTTAAAGCAACATTTACATTTTTTTGTACTGTTTTTTTAAGGTAGGTTCTTCCTATGTAGCCCTGGTTCAGACTCTCTACGTAAACCAAGTTGGCTGTGGACTCACAAGAGACCTACCTGCTTCTGCCTCTGTCTCTGCCTCTCCCTCCGCCCCTGTCTCTCTGCCTTTCTGGCTCTCTGCCTGTACCTCTGTAGCACTTGTATTAAAAGCATGTGCTACTATGTCTGATAAAATCTGGTTTTCTGGTTTTTATTTCATAAAAATAACTTATTTGGTTCTAACTTGCCAATCTATTAACTCTTTCTAACTTATTACAAAACTAAATAAAACAAAACACTAGAAACAAAAGAGCCAGTTAAATCTGAGTTTTGTCATTGCCACAGTCAAATATATAAATACAATGGTACTGAATAAAGACATTTTGCCAAATCCTACTTTTAGCCTTTTCAGCATTTGTCCGCCTCTATGATGCAAATGTGTCTGCGAATGTGAGGTGAGTTCCTGTGGCACAGGCTAGCTTCTCTTGAAATGACAATGTATCATGGGACCACTGCTTGAGATTATACTGATGCTTTCACTTCCTGGTATATTTTCCTACCTGGTCTTCAATTGATTTATGATCAGTCTCTTGAAGCCAGGAGCCCAGAAGAACGCTGTCGTCATAGTGGCAGAGGGAGCGAAGGAGAGAGGTAGTTGTGTTGGCCGAGTTGTCAGTCAGAGTGAACTCTGCCACCAGCTCTCTAAGAAGTGCATTGAAAGACCCTAAAATAAACAACAGCAGAGCAGATTAAAATAATTTTCATGTCCACAAAGAAAAGCAATGTGTTTAGCAGGAGCAAACAGACTTACCCACACCTTTGTAAAGCACCCACACGGTGCTTCCTTTTCCGTTCTCCTCTCACCCCCCTCCCCACTCTCTCTCATTTCTACCAAGACAGTGTCTCACTACACTGCCCAGCAGGCCTTCAAGTCCCAAGCTCAAGTGATCCCCTACTTCAGCCACAGAAGCAACTGAGACTATAGCACATGCTATACTATGCTGATTCTAAAATTATATTAACTATTTTAATACGGATTTCCCCCCAGACAGTTGTGAGGAGCCTAGGGCTTCATAGATGTTAGGTAAATGCTCTCCCACAAGGCTAGATCTCCCAGTTCTTCACTGCTTAGTTTAAGGACAGTATACCACACAGGCTAACCTTAAACTCACTCTGCAACCAAACAGGTCTGAAACTTATGACCTTAGTGTCTCAGCCTAGCAAGTAGCTAAGACTACAGGACCATGACACTAGGCCTGGCATGTACTGGTTTTAATATACAATAACAGTATTTTCCTTTTTATTATGATATAATGCAGTTTGAGCACAAACTAAAAGTAATAGAAAATGCAAATAGTGAACAGTGCCTTTATTTTAACAATATTAAATGCTATATAACATCATTTATTAATTGTCAAATACATACAAACACTGAAACAGGACCCACCAAAGTTCTTAGGCTTAGTTGTATTAGAGAGAAATTAATGGTTTGATATTATCATTTTAAGCATTTTTATTTCTGCCAAGTAAATTCTTACTCTCCCTTTGTAGATACCTATATAATTGGCAGTGTTACAATGCATGTGGAATAATTGGGAATGGTGATTTAAATATAGACTCTAAAGGCCAAGTTAGTTGGTTTTTATCCAAATTATGTCAGTTACCAGCTCTAACACTTAGGTAAATGGTTTCTTTGCTGAGATTCTTGATCTATAGAATAGGTGTTTAACCTATTAAGCTGGGCTAGAGTCACAGCAACATCATAACATATGTAAAGAGCTTGGGATGGATACCAGAATATAATGTAGAAGTCAACAAATAGGAATGACTTTACATGAAGAGAAGTCAGATGGTGGCCGGCTCTCGCAAGGCAAGTTTGAAGAAGAATCCTGGTCGCAACTCTAATACTACCAAGAACCCAAGAGGCACACTGAAGAATCTTTAACAGATGTTGTACATTTTATTTACCTTCATAAGTTTTTGGAGGTAACAAAGCCAAGATATCATAAAGTCTTAACCGGACCATTGCGGCACTAGCTTTCAGGTGGGCCCCGTGGGCCTTAATTACAGATGGAATGCTACAATATCAAAAGCCAAGTTGGGATCCGTTAGTCATTAGAACAAGCATTATTCATTAACAATTAACAAGGTCATTTAGAAACACATTGATAAACCTCCAAAGTACTCTGACAGGCTAATCTATTTTCAGTTTGTTTTGTGATCAATAATAATGAAGCTAGCAGGAACCCTTCAGAATTCAATGTGTTTTAAACCACACCATTGATACAACTTTTAAACTCACTTTACAAAATAAAGTTTAGAATTGAGAAGTACAAAAATGCTAACTACATTTTTATTGAATATATAAACAAGGTGTCTGTGAAGATCAGAGCCTGAATCATTTAGTATACACATACAAGCTGGGTAGGCATGCCGGCCCATTGGAAATGCAAACAGTTTCGATGTGGAGGCAGAAACAGGATCCTCAGAGCAAACTGGCTAGCAAGAGCATTGGTGAGCTCTGGGTTCAAGTGAGAGTCCCTGCCTCAATATATAAAGTGTGACTGAGGAAGACATCCCGCATCCGCTTCTGAGCTCCACACATACGTACATGTGAACATGCACACACGTATGCACGCACCACAAACACACCCAAACAAGAAGTCAGCTTCATCCAAACTGTTTACTTACTGTGACATCATGGTCATGGCACATTCGATAGGAGTCATTAATTTCCTAATGGCGTCCTCAGTTAGCAGCTCAGGACAATGCGCAACAAAACTCCTCATGGCTAGAGAAAGTATGTTTAAGATTAGAGAAATCTTTGTGAGCCTGAATGAACTTTAAACATTAGATAGTGGTAAAGACATCTACAGTTCTCAATTACTATAAAATAGAAGGTTGTGGAGCCATATCAAACTAAAAGCCAGGAACAACTACAAAAAAAAAATCAGAAAAAGAATGGAGAACAGAAATGGAGGAGGAAGCTATGTTAGGGAGGCTTTAAAGAGGAACTCAGATGACTACAGAGAATGCAGGTAGAAGGCAGGACGGGGCGAACAGATGCCCCACAGAGGAAGGACGGGGGCGAACAGTGCCCCACAGAGGCAGGGCGGGGGCGAACAGATGCCCCACAGAGGCAGGACAGGGGCGAACAGATGCCCCACAGAGTCAGGACGGGGGCGAACAGATGCCCCACAGAGGCAGGACGGGGGCGAACAGATGCCCCACAGAGGAAGGACGGGGGCGAACAGATGCCCCACAGAGTCAGGACGGGGGCGAACAGATGCCCCACAGAGTCAGGACAGGGGCGAACAGATGCCCCACAGAGGCAGGACGGGGGCGAACAGATGCCCCACAGAGTCAGGACGGGGGCGAACAGATGCCCCACA
>CM052705.1:8382515-8398700 GCA_028551405.1 Uromys caudimaculatus | reverse complement strand
CAGGACAGGGGCGAACAGATGCCCCACAGAGGACGTTCTTTCGTCATACTTTAGCAATAGCTACCGCCAAGCATGCCTCAGCTGTGGGGAAGCACGGTGGCCACCCCGCCGGGCCACCTGACCTCTTCAACTCTAGGGAAGAAGCATTTTTTATGCTAGGAAAACCCAAAAGCAGAGCCCAGGCTGGAGGACATTCTCGTTCCCAAATGAAATAAAAGGTGAGCGTTCCTGTAACTTACTGACTCCCAGACCAACCCCACTGGAACCACCGTTTTTGAAATGCAGATGTCTGAAAATATAGTAACATTTGCACACTGCAAAATCATGCCCAAAGAAGTGATTTTCTTAGTGCAAAGAAGGGTTAGCTCTGTCCAGCTCAGTCTCTGAGCCAGATCTTTGATAGATGAGGACCATAACCACTGAGAATAAAGGCGCATGGGTCCTAGCTCTCACTAAACACCATAACTGAATTTCCTCAGTCTTAGGTTCAGTTTTACTACTTAACAGCAGCAACCTGGAGTTATTTATACAGTTTCTGTAATCAGAGAGTCCACACATTTAACAACAGATACTAAAATAAAAATTGAAACTGATTTTTTTTTCTATCATGCATATTTTAGTGACAAAAATATCAGTAAGTAGTAGTATAAAAACATTCTGACAGTGCAGTGTTTTCAGTTCTTACCACAAAGAGCTCCAGCACGACCTTCCAGAGTTACCTGCCAGGTAAAGGAATCCCCTCGGGCCTTCTCAGCCTCCAGTTCCTTCAAAGAGCGAGGGAACACGTTGCGCCACAGCAGCAACATCTTGGGTAGATGGTAGCGAACGACAGATGGTCCTAGGCAAGAAAAGGGAGAATACAAAAATGTAATTATAACATATACAAAACAAACATCAAACAAAGTGAGGTCCACTGGCATGACAGTCTCAGGACATGGAATGGAGAGGCTGGACAACCCAGAGGCCAAGGCAAGCATCAACTACATAGGAGTCTGAGGCCAGCTAGGGCTACCACGAGATCCTGTTTCAAAAAACTAAACACACCAATAAAAGCAGAACAAGGAAAGCCGAGGAAGCCAAGGCTCGGCTCTAATACGCCGTCCAGCACCGCTGCCCTGTCACTCTATTTTTACACTTAAAATTTACTTTACTTTCAGAATGCCGTTTTCCGGTGGGTAAACTAAAATGAGTACTAAGACACAAGTTATTTTAAAGTGTTGATATTTTTAGTAACTATGTATACAAGGTGCTATTAAAAATTTCCTTAAATACATCCAGGATAATGTATTCCATATTATACATAATAACATTTAGTGAGAATTTTTCCACAAACACACGTGAATATGAACATATATACTTGCTCTCACGCATACATGCTCCTGCATGTAGGGGCAGTGTGTGGTTAGTTACATGGAGAAATACAATATTTACATTCCTAAGAAATTCATTTAAATGTAACAATAACATACTTACCATAAACTTCTGGAAAAAAGCTACCACTTGCTTTTCTGCATAAATCAGGTCAATATAATGCCCGACAGAGAGACTTCAAGGGAGTGGACAACGTCTTAGTGTGCACACACACTTGGTGGGAGCAGGTGAACTGATAAGTGTCTACAGTCGTCACTGCAATATGCACTTCTGTTCTATGCACAATGCTAAACTTTGTATCCAAGACTCATCACAGCAGTCAGGAAAGTGAAGCGCGTAAGTACCTCCCCCAGAGCACCAACAGCACCACAGAAACAGGACCTTGCCACTATTAAAGCCGTGATTCCACTCAGGCAGCCACATTTTATCCCCACAGCCTCACTCTTTCTCCAAGCTCATTACCTCTTCTTTTGGGAAAGGTGAAACTTTACTTGAGAAAAGTTTGAATTAAAGCAGTAATTATTAAAATGAGATATTTACTTCAAAATAATAAATAGATAAATCTGCTGTATAGTACACTGACAGCTATGGAGTCAGCCAGAATGCTTATACCTAAAGTCATGAGTGCTCCCAGAAGAAGCCAGCCAGCCTGGGTGCGTTGCAGGGACAGTCTGCTGTTTTGGGCAGCAGTTCGTAACAGATCTTCAGCAATGCTGACCACCATCTGCAAGACAAGTTCCAAACTGGGTTTTAATCTAAAGAAGCTGATGAATCAGATGGCTTTCAATACTGAAACAGACAGCTCATATAGGTTATGAAGAATGAGGCTGTCCCTTCCTGCTCGTTTCCAGTCACAGACGACACCTGGGAGGGCAGAGTGCGGTGGCTAGGGCGGTTAGAGTATCCCCGGAGCCGCGCTGCCCAAGCCCCATCCTAACTGCACCGCAGGCTGACTTTCTAACAGTGGCAGCTTCAGCTTCTGTCTTAGTTCCCCCCTTGTAAAACAAGGGCGTCAACCTCACCTGTGCCAGGATTAAGTAAATTACTACAGGACTAAAGATGGTGCTAGCCTAGGTAGCTACTTACTAATTATAGTACTTATTGGTATTATCATCCTAAATCAATAATTTCTTGAACTCCTATGACACATCTGCCTTTAAGTTCCTCTTAGAGCACCCAGAGCCTAGATAGAGAAGATCCAGGGAAAATGAAGGAGAACACGGTATATGATTGAACGGTAAAATAGTATTGAGTAGTGATGGTTGGCAAAGAAAACGCTAGCGTAGACCAAGTGGCTTTGAATGAAAATTCAGGAAGGAGATTGACCCTGGGCCTGAAAACAAACAGGTTGAAGTTTGATAGAGTGAATAAGAAATTTTACTACAAGGAAGGCCAGAAAGCTAAAGGGCATGAGAAAAACCAAGGGGTTAATCTGAGCAGAACAGGGGGAATTCAGAATGGAGAGGCAGACCACAAATTATGAGTTCTAATTGCTTGTCAATCAGAATATTCTATTTTATTCTGAGTACCAGGTAGCCCCCTGGGACCACTAAACAAATGTGGAATGATGGAGGAACATGGCAGAAAGAGCACTCCAAGGAAGAAACAATCAAACCACAAAGATGATAAAGGCCTCGGATCCTCGAGCAGCAGGTGGGTGGGAGCCTGATGTGCCAGAGAGAAGCACAACGTAAAGCTGATGCACACACCCAGCCAAGCTAGGCTGCAGATGGGGTCCCTACAGACTGAAGGTTCCTAGAGAACAGGGTAGTGTTAGACACTACGGTATACATGATAGTATATATGATGACATAATACACGTGTGTGTGTGTGTGTGTGTGTGTGTGTGTGTGTGTGTATACACTCACTATATAGTATACATGCCACATAATATATACACTAGAAAGAAAATGAGGGGAAAGAGTAATGACTTATTTAACTTCTAACTATTGTCAAATACTAAATATGACAATAAAATATTCCCTGCCGCTTTTAGGCACAGCAATGTGATTTCTTATTTTTAAGAACTGAAAGAACACCAGGCACAGTGGCAGCTACCTGTAGCCCCATTACTCAAGAGGCAGAGACAAGAGAACTGCTTGAGCACTGGAGCTCAAGCCCACTGGGTAGCATAGGAATACTCAGATACATACTTAAAGGTGTAATAAAGGTGTAAATGATCATTATAGAAATTGTCACATGATACTATACCCAGATAAAACCTATTATTCCTAGGAGGGTTCACTATCTGGTATTAGTTAGGGTTTGTGAACTCTAGTTTACACTTCCAACTGTCATCTGATTGCCTGGCTCAGCATTAAAGACATTCCAGAAAGGACAAAGCCCGCCTGCGAGTGTGCTGACGTCTGTCCTACCTTTCCTTTGGCATGAGGAATGCCCAAAGGACACTGATGCACTCCACCCAACAAAGCAGCCATTGCAAAACTGTATCCACTAACAGCTTCTGGGGAAGTCTTGAGGTTGTTGAGCCGTTCTGCACATCTATCCAGAAATGGTGTCAACTGGAAGGGCAGCGCCACAGCCACACAACGCAGACACCATGCAGCAGCAAGCCGAGCAGCCATGCTTGGGTGAAGAAGCACTGAAGTCACAATCTCCAAAAGTCCTAGAAAAAAAAAATCTCAAAACATTACTTCTTACTGAACAAAAACAATTTTAGTATAATATAATAATTAAAATACTAAGCCTCATAATTTCATAGTTCCCCAGCTTTGCCAAAAAGTATATATGTGGTTCATAAGTAGTAACGTGCTTTAAAGGACACATTGCACGAGGAATATAATGTAATGTAATGTAATGCAATACAACACAATTCAGTTGCATCTAGCAATATGTAAAAGTTGAAGTTGGGAGCGTTGGCTCACACCTAGAATCTCAGCACATGGAAGGCAGAGGCACGCAGACCTCTGGTTTTGAAGTGATCATCTATACAGTGAGTCCTGTGTCAGTCAGAGATACATAGATCCTCCTTCAAAACGCAAAAAAGTTGCTATAAAATTAATTATATGAAAGTGTTCAGAAGTTTTGGTGAATTAGAATCAATTCTCACAGCTAAACTCTCTCAGAACTTTTAGTGTTTTATTCCCATCACTGAGGATGAATTTAAGTAAAGTCCAAAGGCCTGGTAGTCATGCTAATGAGAGGATGCTGTACCTATGGATGCCTCCTGAATAAGAGGAGAGGCGGTGGCGTTCAGGCTCTGCACCAGGCTGCCGAGCTCCTGCAGGGCACAGACCATGACGTGCTGGCTGGCTGCGATGTCTGCTGCCCCGGATTTGTTCTCACTGCTTGTATCGTTCACTACTGCTTCTGAAAACACAAGACCAGGCATCTGATGGGTGAAATGAATCGTGCTAGTTGCTTGCTCTACCTGATCTGGATTCTTTTTCATACCATTTGATTCCTGCAGGTCATAAGGCTTAGTGGCAAGTACCTTTAACTGCTGAGCTATCTTACTAGCCCCTGAATTGACATTAAAACATTGTTGAACAGAGTCATAACAATGCTAAAATACATATTCTCTCTCTCTCTCTCTCTCTCTCTCTCTCTCTCTCTCTCTCTCTCTCTCTCTCTCTCTGTGTATGTGTGTTGTATGCTTCTTCCAAGAATACAAATAAGGAGGAGCAAGAATCCACAATGTTTTACAAAAGCAGACTCAGAAACATGGATATACCTCAGTGTTAAAGAACTTGCCTTGTACACTTGAGGTCCTGAGTTCAATTCCCCAACACCACAAAAAATAAACATAAACAAGCCAGCAACAAAAGCAAACTTCGGGGTACAAGACTTGGACTCTAATAACAACTTCGTGTAAGCTCTGTGACGGGGCATGCTATTCGACTCTGCTGTGTTGAGTTCTTCATCTGTCTCAAAGGCACCTGTGCTGACTAACCAGTCAACAATACATATACAGAACTCAACTCATCCTGTTACAGAATGTGTCTAATAAGTAGCTATTATTGTTAATTATTATTATTACTACTGCTTCAAGTGCTCCAACAGACTGGAGGCATCACTGTCAAATTACTGACCAGAAAGTAGATTCCAAAGGAAAAGGAACACAGAATTTATGAGGACTCTCCTCCCTGCTCCTGCTTACTTTCATGTCTCTGCCAAAAACCTTTTAATAGCCACAAGAATCAAAATGTGAGACAACTAAGTATGTCTTGACAAACTACTACTACTTGAGAATACCTTATGGCCCATAAATCCATGATATAATCGTGGTATTTAATTTAGTAATTAAGAATTTTTTTAAAGTCAAATAGCTAATTTACAGCCATAAAACTAATAATATTTCAATGACAATAAAATGTTCTCATATTTTTCATTCACTATGAACTGATAACAAAGACATGCAATGCGAAGTGATAGTCATAATTAATTCCTCTTTCCTTGTGGGCATTTCTGGACTGGCAGGCCCATGAACTGCACTTTTGAGCTGCTGCAGCCAGCTTGCCAGTCCATGTCTGCCAGTTAACACAATGCTGCTGACAGGAAATACTGGAAGCACCATGTGAGTCTTTCTCCAGTGTCAATACAGGATAGATTACTCCTTGGATAGATCTAGGAAAACACCTCATTAATTCAAACACCCTTGCATTAATAATTCTCAGTTATCTATCTCTATGCATTTAAAAAGTATAAGTAAGCTATTAAAATGGCAAAAATAACAACCAAACTGAAAATTTATTTTGTTCATATTATAAGACAATTAAATGATTATTTGTACTGATTATATCTAGCTATATCCTTATTTTTAAAGACCTCTTTTGAGCAATATAATTTGCCTCATTAAAAATTAGTACCTATTTCTAATGGTGATAACCCTAAATTGTCTTATACAATTTGTACCTTGCCTTCCTTTGGTCCTGAGTGCATTATAAACCCTACAAAGGCAGGAGCTTTGTGTCACTCATTTAAATCTTGTTATTGCTCTCATAGCTCAGATATTTAATAACACACAGAGAGTATGAAACGACCCCTTTCTGAAAAGGATTTCTTTCCAGGGTGAGTATAAAGTGTAAGTCTGAATGTCTTATAGCACGGGAACAGAACTACGTAGATACAGGCGTGTCTACGTAGCACAATAGCTGAGAGAGAGGATACCAAGTGTTTCCAGCAGAGATGGTTCACTTTTGATGAAGCCAAATACCTTGATCTGAATATGACACATTGTAATAAGCACTAAAATGTCACACTAAATCCCCAAATAAAAACAATTTTATGGGTCAAATAAAATTTTATCTAAAAATTATTTCTAAAATTATCTAAAAATTATGAATTCTTGACCTTTCACAACATGTTCTACAAGCGGTAACAGCTATCTGTGACTGTTACTTTCTAAGTCTTCGTATTAGGCCTATTAGAGAAGAGAAAGAAAAACAGCAAAAAATATATATTTATATAACAAGAGGCTTCAAGCAGGAAAATGTCAACAGATTATCCCACAAAGATAAAAATACACCAGTGCATTCTGGGAGACTTAAAAGTAGCACAGGCACTAGAAAAAAACCCAAACCCAAACCTTACCGACATGCCACTCATTTTTAAAGCTTTGTTTCAATACAATTATATGCTGCTTTAATGTTTTTAAAAGTAACTCAATAAAACTCAAAAAAAAAAAAAAAAAGGAGTTGGAACAACTCAGAGGAGCTCGGAGGACAAGAGCACTGGCTGCTCTTGCTCTGGGTCTGTCCCAGCACACACGATAGTTCACAACCACCTGTGACTCAGAATTAGAGGGGTCTGAAGCCCCCCCTTCTAACACTGCAGGCACCAAGCATGCATACGATACACATGCAAATTTGTAGGCAAAACATTCCCTCATAAAATAAAATGAATAAATCTAATTTAAAATTTATTTTTAAATTACTATGAAAAACAGTTCCAAAAGACAGAAATCAATCAGAGCAGTGAGTATTAAGAATAAAAATCCTGCCGGGCAGTGGTGGCACACGTCTTTAATCCCAGCCCTCGGGAGGCAGAGGCAGGCGAATTTCTGAGTTCGAGGCCAGCCTGGTCTACAGAGTGAGTTCCAGGACAGCCAGGGCTACACAGAGAAACCCTGTCTCAAAAAAAAAAAAAAAAGAAAAGAAAAAAAAAATCCTAGCACTCACAAGACTGGGAACAGAATTACAAGTCTGAAGCCTGCCTGGGACACATAGTGAGACCCTCAGCCCAAAACAGAAAGGAAGGGGGGAAGAGAAGGAGAGAGGGAGGGAGGGAGGGAGGGAGGGAGGGAGGGAAGAAGAGAGCGAGGGATGGTAGACAGGAAGGAGGGAAGGAGGGAGGGAGGGAGAACTAGATGAAATGTCTAGGGTCATCAGCAACGCACACTATGACGTCAGGTCTCACTTACCCACGGCTTTCATCTGTTTTCCAATTGCCTGGCAGATTTCCTTGGCAGCTGCTATCTGGGCTTTCTCACCCAACAAACTGCCCACAGTGGCTCTCAGGATGAAGGAGACACATCGCCTTGAGTACACAGCATCCACGTGTGTTTGCGTTGCTCGAGGATGGGAAACCAGATCCAAGACGTGGGACAAGAAGGTGGCAAAGCTCCGCTCCAGCCACTGGCCACCCAGAGTCGTCACGAAGACAACGTAGGCCTATAAAAACACATCAAGACACAGCCTTAGATTCCTCCGGGTAGACGGAAAGCAGCACAGAAGACAACAGTGAAACAGCAATGGAAGCAAACACAAGTTAGACTTGAGATTAAACAGCAGAGGTAAATGTCACATCTTTTTACGACTTCTACCAAAGGAATTACTGGTAGAATCTTTGAATGAGACAATTCTTTTTGTTCATTTGAAATCAGGGCCTCATGGAGCCTTAGCTCACTATGTGGACCAGACTTGAGTTCACAAAGAACTGCCTGCCTGCCTCTACTAGGATTAAAGGCATGTGCTATCATGCCTGGCTTGAATACAACAATTATTGAAAAGAGACAGGCATTGTATTGCATGCCTGTAATCTCAGCATTCAGGGGGTTCACCTCAAGTCCAAGGGCAACCTGTGCAACATAATGACTTTCAGGCCAGTCTGAGCAATAGAGTAAGAGACTGTATCTAAAAATCAAAGCCAAAAACAACCTAAGAGTCTCAAGAAAAAAGTGACCCACGAAGAACATAAAGAGCATGTGCTCAGGTGGCCAGGGGAACTGAACTCAGGGTCAGCAAAGCAACAAGCTAGGGAATGGACGTCAGCACTGCAAAGAGACACCATGAGCTGCAGCACTCCTGCCAGAGCTCCCTGAGACAAGCCGATGGCTTCCACTTGACAATTTGTGTCAGGGACAGACACCTTCATGGTGACTTTGACTAAGACCATGAGCCATGCAAACTTACTAGATGGTATCAGATCTATAAACATTAGTTATTATTTTGAAATTATAATGCCAAGTCACATTTAATATTATATTTAATTAGTCACTGACAAATCCAATCGAGGTATAAATCAATCAAATCACAAGGTATATGGAGAGTATTACAGTCGAAATGCCTAAACTATTGTCTAAATATAGTTCTAAACAAAACTTTCTTACTTTACTTTTTTAAAAGGACTATATTGTATCTAGTTTCACTTTTATTATTTCATGTATATATTTTTTGAGGCAAAGTCTCCATGGTGGAGCTTAGGCTGGCCTTGAACTAAGGATCCTCCTGTCTCAGCCGCTGGCCTGCACTGTCATGTTAGGCAAAGCTTGCTTTATAACTTATTTGTTGTGAAATAAAATTTGAGATTTTTTTTTAGATATTTATATACATATAGTAGAAATATACATTTATACACCAAGAATTTACCTCTCAGATGGGGGAAATAGCTCAGTGGTACAGTATTTACTTGCCTAGTATGTATAAGGCCCTAAAATCAATTCACAGTACCCCCTACCTCAAAAGAGACAGAAAAGAAAGAAGGAGAATCTACCTTTACTTATAAGTATGTGATGAGATTTAGAATCTGGATTTAATCCATTCATTGGTTAAAAATGTTTTCAAGAAAGCAGACTATTAAAATGTCTCATATGCTGTTACAACAGTCTTCCATGCAATGGTCCGGACAGAGCCTGCTCGCGTGTGTGTACTACAAACCTGTGTCACTCCGACTCTCACTTCCCGGTTAACAGACCCTCCGACTTTCAGCATCTCTCCACCACTCTTTAGGAACCCCGACCCTCCACGCAGAAATCCCGTAGCCATGAGTTCTAGGACTTCATCAAACGTTGCTCGCTTAACATTCTGACGCATGACTTCGAGGAAGGAAAGCAAGGGTTAGAGCAAATGGGTTTCTCAGCACAATGACTAATCTTTCCAATATTCTAGCTTACATTTTCTAGTAATGATTTTAAGAGTATTGTTATAAGAAAAAGGTCAGCGTCAGCGTCTTATCAGCAAAAACTTGAATTCATTTTTGAAGCAAAAAAAGCTAAAAGGAAGGAGCTAGAAAGTAACAACTCAATGCATCAGTGCAAACAGTGACATGAGAGGGTTGCATCTGCGCATGCATCAGTGCAAACAGTGACATGAGAGGGTTGCATCTGCGCAGCTCAGTAACAACACCAGATACCACTGCACACAGGCTACAGTTCTTACTCCAAATGATGACACAAAGAACCTTTTCTTTTATCATTTTTACTGATTTGATTTAAAATTTTATTTCTGTCTAAGTGCATGTTTCTTCCTGCCTATATGCCCTAGGTGCAGGTACCTGTAGAGGACAGAAGAGGGCATCAGATCCCCTGGAACAAGAGTTACAGATGTTGTGAGCTGCCCCATGCGTGTGCTGGGGGAGGAAATCAGGTCCTCTTAACCACTGAGCTATCTCTTCAGCCCCCACATAAACCTGCATAGCAGTTACCAATGTGTTAAACTCCAAGTGTCAAGTTGCAGACGACAAAATCTTTTCACATACAGAAGCAAAGATGATTCTTTTTCTTTTCTTTAGTTTGTTTTGTTTTGTTTTATGTATACACTGTCTCCTCAGACACACCAGAAGAGGGCATAGGACCCCATTACAGTTGGTTGTGAGCTCCCATGTAGTTGCTAAGAATTGAACTCAGGACCTCTGGAAGAGTAGTCAGTGCTCTAAACCACTAAGCCATCTCTCCAGCCCCCGCAAAGATAATTCTTATAAAACTTCTGTGGAGAGGCAAGGCTTGTGTTTATGTACACAGGATGTGGAGCCGATGCTTGGGTTTTAGTTTCATACCTACACAATAGAACACTTTTTTAGAACACACGTTACATAATCTCTATAAGCCTCAATATAAATTAAAAATATAAATTTTGAGTGAGAAATTCCTCATTTATAAAATGATAATAACAATGATACTCAAAATTCATGAGGCTTTTTTGAGAGTATAGTTTTTATATAGCACATAAAAACATTATCTCACCAGTATCAAATAATGAAAAGCATATCACTAAAGGTGTGAAACCAGATCTCAGACAGCTAGTAACTGTAAGGGCTGGGACATAAACCTATCGCATCTAATTATTTTCTGCCACGTGGAGCTGGGGTAAGATGAGACCAGTGGAGGTACTCAGCACCTGCCACGCTGCATCCCACGGTTACAGTGCTGGGCACAATCATCCCCGAAACCTCTGTGGAGCAACAAAAATGTCACTAAGCAACTAGTGCTGTCCCTGACACTGATTAGTAATGTTCACATAAAACTAAAGGTTAGCACGGTGGCATAAATGGAGATCTACATATCAGAGACTGAAAGAAAGCAGCACATAAGATGCCAGACTACTATGCTTTAAACAGTTTAAATTCCTTTAAAGTGCCTCCATGAGTAATGACTAGTTTAGAAGACAGTATTTTCTAAACCTGCGAATACCGACAATATGTCTACTGCGGGGTTAGCCAACAACAATACCTGTGGCCTGTTTCGGCATCAATGCTGTAGCCATGACTGTTCCTAGTAGTTTAGACACTGCGACTCGTACCCCATAATTCGAGTTTTCCAGAGCCTTAAAGCAGAGGGTAGCTATATTTTCTAGTTCGGCAGTCCACATGAACACAGCTTCATTCTGTAGTTCCAGAAGGCACTGGGATTAAACACAAGGCAAAAAGTAAATTATATTCTAGGACTCCTATGTCCACAGATGGAGTAACATAACCAAACAGATGCTCTCCTGAAACACCCAAAGAACTGGACCAAACATATGACTGGTTTTCAAAACTGCATGCCACGCAATGGAAGGACATTGTTCCTTAAGGAAAATGAAAACCTAATACAAAGTAAGGAAAATGGGAATAAGGATGGAAAGAAAACCAGTGATCTAGACAACAGAAATACACTCTTGGGTGATTTGCTTTTCGGCATTTATTTTTTTCCCCCTAAGCAGTATTGGGAACTGAAACCAAGCCACAGTTTCATACTTGCAAGGCAAGAATTACCACTAACCTACGGGTCCAGTAAAACTGAAAAATAACAGAAATAAAACCAAGGCCACCAATTAATCTGATAAATATCTATCTAAATTGATCAAAAAAAAGAAGACATAAATTATTAAAATTAGGAAGGAGAGAGATCAAATCACTACAGATTTAAAACTCACTCAGTAGTAAATTTATTATATATTTCAAAAATTGACTTTGTAGCTTAAAATCTTAAATCCTCATAAAAACATTATGAGGAGAAAACCATGGGGCTGAAGAGATGGGTTGGTGGTAGCAAGCACTTAATGTTTCCAGGAGGAGCCAGGTACAATTCCCAGCACCTACATCATGGGTGACAACACCTGTAACTCCAGATCCAGGAAGCTCTGTACTTTCACAGGGACCAGGCATACATATATGAAATAAAAATAAATATACACTTTTAAAAATAGAAAGAAAACTGCAGAGTAATATCCCTCATGGATAAAGATACGAACTACTCCGTAAACATTTAGCCACTCTAACACAGCAATATCCAAAGGGACAACACTCCTGGTACTAAGGAGGCTCAGCATGAGGCTTCAAGTTTAAGGTCAGGCTGGAATTACACAGTGAGACATTGTCGCCAATCAGAGCAAAACAAAACAAATGAAAAGGGTAATATATCATGACCAAGTAAAGTTTTTCCTAGAAATATAAATGGTTAAAATTCTAGAACTAATTAGTGTAATCCACATTAGCAAACTAAAAAAGAAAAATATTACGATCATTTCCATAGATGGTAAGAGAGTAAATACAACTAAAACTGGGGAAATTGGATTATGTCAACATCAATGTCCACGGTGCCACTGTCCTATATGGTGCACGGTACTGCACTACCAAAGGACTCTTTCTAGCAAAGGGTATAAGGATCTCTCCATATTTTCTTATAGTTACATATGAGACTATCTTACAATTATCTCAAAGTAAAACATTTAATATATAGCAACAACTGAAATAACACAAGAAATAGGGTCAGCAACACACACCTGTTGTCACAGCTCTTGGGAGGCTGAGGCAGAAAGATTGTCCATCTCAAGACAATCTGAGCTACAACACAGTAAAACCTGTCTTAGAAAAAAAAAGTTTGACAAAAATCCAGTATATATTCCCAATAAAACATCTTGGCAAGCAAGATACAAAGTTGTAGTTGTTTGGCTGAGAGTGTCCTCCATGGGCTCAGGCACTTGGATAACTTGGTCCCTAAGTGGTAGCTGTTTGGGGAGGTTCAGGAGGTGTGGCCTTGCATAAGGAAGTATGTCACTGGAGGTGGGCTTCGAGGGTATAAAGACCCCTGTTTGCAGTTTTAAGATGTGAGCTCTCAGCTTGCTGCCCCAGCCACCATGACTGCTGCTGCTGTATCCCTGATGGCCTCCCACCCCTCTGGAACGCTAAGCCTCAAACAGGCCCTTCTTTCTGTAAGTTGCCTTAGTCGTGGTGCTTTGTCACAGCAACAGAAAAGTAATTAAGACAGGAGGGTATTTTCCAAACAGATAAAGGGCATCTAGAATAAACAATGGTTAAAACCACACACAATGATGAAAGACAGAATGCTTTTCTGTCTGAGATCAGGAACAAGGCAGAGAGATCTGCTCTCATAACTTCCATTCAGCACTGCTGGATGATCTCAGTGTAGTAAGGCAAGAACAGTAATGCAGTCTCTACTTCCTGTCATGGTTTGAATGGGAAATGTTTCCCACAGACTTGTGTCTGAGCAGTTGGTCCCCAGGAGGTAACATTATTTTGGGAGGTTGTGGAACCTTTAGGAAGTGATGCTCATTTGATGGAAGTGGGTCACTGTGGGGTGCAGGGAGGTAGAGGAGTACTTAAGTACAGCCTAGCACTGTTTTCTGTCTTCTCTGTTCCCTGGACTACCATCACCTCTTCCCCACGCCCCCATGGTAGACCGTAGTCTCAAACCACAAGGCAGAAACAAAACAAAAGAAAACAAAACACCCTCTCTTAAGTCAGCTCACAGGTTTTTGAGAAAATATTTGTAAATTAATGTTTTGTGTAAAGAAAATATAAACAGTCTATGAAACACTCTCAAAACTCAGTCAAAGTGATGGGCAGTATTTATATTCACTTTCTTAAAACAAAATATGGATGATAAACACCTGAAAATATGCATATCATTAGTCATTAGAGAAATGTAGGTTAAAATCATGAGATAATCAATCCCATTTATTAGTCAAAACAAAAACTGTAATTAGCAAATAATGGTGAAGATGTAAAGCAATAGAAATCTCTTACATTAACAAAAGCAAAGGGGCAGAAAACTAAAACCATAAAAGTACTTAGAAAACAGGCAGTTTCTTAAAGGAAAACATTAATGTTAGTCATTCCAAATAAAACACCCTGACCCCAATAAAAACAGGTCCACACACACAAAAAAAAAAAAAACAAAAAAAAACAAAAAACTGCACACCGATATTCACAGAAGCTTTTTTGGTAATAGCCAAAGCTAGATAAGGGAAGAAGAAAGGAGGGACTGGATACACAGCCATACAGCCAAGTGGCCCTATATAACAGAAAGGTGTGGACTACTGAAACACGGATGTAAATCTCAAGATAACTGTACTTTCAAGAAAGAAGCCACACGTCCACACAAAAGTACACATCACATGCTTCCATCTATATAATTCTAGAAAATGCAACTAATGTATGAAAACAAACCAAATAATTTAATTTAATTTCATAATTGAAGAAAGAAATAGCTATTTAAGAGCACGTGCCATAAGGGACAACATTCTAAACTGGCTGAGAACTAACCTTGGCCACTGCACATCGGACAGCCATCGACCTGTCGGTTAGGAGGGATCGAGCATTCTTGTAAATGTCACGATGACAGGAAGCTGCTGCGCCACCCAGTCCAGTCAGCACTTTCTGCAGACTCATTAAGATCTCACTTCGCCCTTGAGACTACAGGTAATCATGAAGCAAAGCTTTAGAACCACATTGTCAAACCAATGCCATACTTAAGAAGAACATACAGAGATATAACAATTCTCCAACCTAACTGGCTTATCTCCAAATTGAGACATTATGGAAAAACACTGAATCAAGAATTCTACTAAGTATCTAAAATGTAAGGATAATTATTAATATCATCTGAGAAGTTAGTTCTCTTGAACGGAAAAATGGGATTGCAGGCTGGGGGCATGGCTCAGTGAAAGAATGTGTGCTACACCCTAAATTTAGTTCCAAGTATCCTCCAAGATTATATCTGAGTCTTGAGATTAATCTACATACCATTCATCTGAAGTTGACACGGAATCTATAATGAAACTGACAGGACAAAAGAAAACAATTTCACTTGATGTCATTATGAGTTGTGAACTCTGTTGTCTTCAGAAATAAATGTTAAGTCTTAAACCTTGGTACTTGTGAATCTGACTGCAAACAAGGCAGTGGCAAAGGAAAACAAATAAAGACAATGCCATACCGGAGTGGCTGGTCCACCCCTGTGAGAGGCCAGCATTCTGACAACCGCCAAATGCAGGAAAGAAGAGTCTGTGAAGGAAGCATGGCCCTGTGACACTTAACCTGTGGCTGCAAAAACTGTGAGCTCCAAACATCTGTTCTTCTAAGCTGTACAGTGTACAGCATGTATTAAGGCAGACATGAAACTGATATATTAGATATGACACAAACAATGTCGACAGAAAAACACAATTCAGTAAAAATTAACAGGTAAACCTACTTATTTAAAAAACAATGGTACCCCCTCCCAAAATTGAGGGGATGCGATAATCTGAAATCACTTTCTTAAACACCATGAGGATCATAGCAACATAGCAAGGATCACAGCAACAGAACAAAACACCTTCAACATGTGCACTGGGCGACGCATTAAACTCTCGCTGGAAAACTTACCTCCGCACTTTTCAGAGATTTCAACAGATTGTTCACTGTTTCTGGAAATGCACTGCCCAGCATCCTTCCCATCTTCTCATAGAACGCTCCAACACAAGCCACTGCTGCCCTGGAAAAATGGTCTCGCTGCTTACTAATTCAACTTCTGGGCTGGCCAGATGGCTCCAGGGTAGGGGTCTATTTCCAGGACCCACATGGTATAGAGAACCAACTCCCACAAGCTGTCCTTTGACCTCCATATATACAATGTAGAACACACACACACACACACACACACACACACACAAATGTACAAAAAATTTAAATACAATTCATCACACTTTTCTAATTTTTAAAAAATGATTTGTATTTATCTATAGCATTTTAGGACCAACAAAACCTAGTTGTCAGTAAACTTGTAAGCAAAATGGTCTCTGCCTCAGCTACTCAAGTTTGCCCATCTAGTGTGGAAGCAGTTAAATGAGCAGGCAGGTCTGGACTCCGAAA
>CM052705.1:8318499-8382015 GCA_028551405.1 Uromys caudimaculatus | reverse complement strand
TACTTACAGTTTTGTTGGTAAGTAGGCTGCAGTGTCGTCCTTACTTCTGATAATGTCGTTACATTTATCTAGTGTTTGGAAAACTGTGTAAGTGTCCCCGATGCTATAAAGGGCTGCAAGGTTTTTAGCTAAGAGTTTTCGGGTAGGTGGTCCAGGCGAGCTGCTTATTAATCCAGTTAATTGTTCAACAAGCTTCTTTTGTTGTTCCTTCACATCTGTCTGTTATTAAAAAAGAAAAAGACCATCAATTTTCCTTAATTACCCTTATTACTTTCTAGTCAAAAAGTACTTAATGTGCACAGTGCTCTAATAATTAAAATCTGCATTCATTAAGCATAACTCACAAATGAAAACTGTTAGGAAAATGAAAACCTCAGTAATAAATGATCCAGTCTTTCCTATTTTAAATCCGTATTCCCCTTCAATGTCCGAGTTAGATTTCAACAAAAGTGATTACTGTATGAGCCAAACAGTTTCCTGACTACATACTAGATATATAGTTTACTGATTTCTAAGGTGTCCCCTATAAAAGCATGTGCAGATGTCCATAAAATTATGGGTTAGCAAAAGAAACCAAGAAATTTTGAAGAGATGTAAGCAACAGAACATAATTCCAAGATTTACACATAATCAATATGTAGTCAATATCACCCATGTACTTAAGAAATATGATGCAGTTCCTACATGCTACGTAGTAATCTAGGCCCCGGGAGCAACAGTGCACCAAATAGACAAAGTCTTTATCCTCCTGAAATTTACACTGTGGGGGTGGGGGCAGAATATAAATACGTGAGTGGTATGAGAAAACATCTCTAAGGTGAAATAGTGAGGTACACAGCTATCTAAAAGCATATCCCAGGAGTGGGAGCGAGATGTGCAAAGGCTCTGCAGAGGAAGTATGATTTGTACACCTGAGGACAGCACGGTTAGGTTAGCTGGATGGAGTAAGAGAAAACAGTCAAAGATGAAGTCCTAAGTAAAGAGATGATGGTACCAGGTCCACTGAAGGACATTCCATTTGTGCTGGTGACTGTTTTAAGCAGAGAAGGGTGGCACTCTAAATATTTTGTCCAGCTGGTTTTGACTGTTATAACTGTGGATCCCATATATATAAGGCAGAAGCATGGTGAGCAATTAGAAAGAAGCTCCAATAACCCAGCCAGAGACACTGGAGAGGCAGAGGATGGGAAATCCATGAAGTCTAGATGTGCTTGTGGGTAACTCCCTTAACAGCTGCTAATCAGCATGACGTAAGGAGTAAGAAGAAGGGAAGAATGACGTTAGGGAGTTGGGAA
This sequence comes from Uromys caudimaculatus, assembly GCA_028551405.1. Taxonomy (NCBI): domain Eukaryota; kingdom Metazoa; phylum Chordata; class Mammalia; order Rodentia; family Muridae; genus Uromys; species Uromys caudimaculatus. The sequence goes on along the minus strand of CM052705.1, from coordinate 8,380,720 downwards.
GGGACAGGTTTGAAATAAATAAATAAATAATAAGATGGCTCCGTGGTTAAGAGCACTCACTGCTCTTCTGGAGGTCCTGAGTTCAAATCCCAGCAACCATATGGTGGCTTATAACCATTCAAAATGAGAAACAAATGAAAAACAAACAAAAAACCTTTGGGCAGGAGAGAGAAAGAGAAGGGGAAAAAAAAGAAATCAATAAATTGGTTTAAACGTGTTAACTTAGAGATGTTTGTGTATGTGTATGTATGGAAAGAGATGGAGGGTTGAGGCAGGGAGAGGGAGAAGAGGAGAAAAAGGGAAAGAAGAGGAAGGGGGGGGGATGAATATGAATGAATCTCGTGCTAGCCTTGAGCTCACTACCTGGCTGGGGATGACTGTGAACTTCTGATCACCGGCCTCCACTTCCCGGGGCTGGGGTTATTACTATGGCCACCACATACACTTGCTGGATGTGGCGCTAGGAGTTAAAGGCAGGGCCTTCGGCGTGTTAGAGGTGAGTACTCTAGCACTGAGCTCCGCCCCAGCCCAGGAGACTTTTCAAAGCTGGGTATGTAAAGTGGTAGTAGGAATCACAGGAGTGGGTATCACTGACAAGTAAGACTGACAACACTCCCAACAAGCACAGTGAGAGCTAAGTATTTAAATCGGAGGATAAGTAACACGAAAAGGTGGAAGGGAGCCAAATAAAAAAAAAACCTGATCCTTGTGTGGGCAGTTTGAGTTAGGTGCCAGCTCAGGAAGACTTCTCACTGGAAGGGAAACAACAAATGCCCAGCCACAGAAGATTTAAGAGAAGAAAAAAAAATTCTAGTAAAAGGTTACTAGGGGTATCGTGTCTTTCTATTACTGTCTTTCTAGTGATTTTAACCGGAAGCAACAAGAGCATATAGCACAAGTCTACAACGGCCACCACAGGAAAAGAACCTGGACAAAACCTAAAAGCCAAGAACTCCCAACAGGGAACCTAAAATTGATTCTCGGTCTCTCAGGCAAGAATAAATCTGTACCCAGAAATAAAAGGAATTACTAGTTGACCGTCCAAGAGGCTCTACTGGAGTACATTCATCAGGCCCAGCATTTCAGCACGTAGGCAGCTAATGCAGCAAGACGGCTGAATGTTTGAAGCCAGTCTGAGATACACAATGAGTTCCAGGTCACCCAGGAATAACTAATAAAACCCTGTCAGACAAAGAAAACTCAAAGCAGACAAACAAAACCTTCTACCCTCCTTTGCTCTGTTCTAGAAGAAAGCTAGAGGCTTGCTTTCTGAAAAAGAATGAGCCAGGACAAGAAGGTTTGGGCACAACTGTAGACTGAGGTCACTCTGCTAAAAAGGAATTAAGTGAATGTTTACAAAATGAATGTTGAAGTCTTTAGGCTCCCTCTCGCGATTCCTCAATCCTAGACAACCACATCCCCTTCAGACAACAGAGTAGAAAGGCATCTTCTAGAGAAACACACTTAGATAGGAAGGTCAGAAACACACATTAATGAAATAAATAAAACATGCATAAAACAAGCTTGAATCAAAGAGGCTGTGTAGGAAGTAGAAGACATGGTAAAAATCTCTTATCACAGAGACCTTTCCAGGCACTGATGATTATAAGTGACACTGGCCACAGTGATGTTTTAATCCAGTCACATTGTGCTGTCTCTAGACAGAGATATGAAGCATGCAACAAGCAGGATTTAGACGGGGTTTGGGTTTTATTGCTAAGAGAAGAATAAACTAGAAAGTCCTACAGCATAACATCCGCCAATTCTTGAGGTGAATGAGTCAAACATTTTCAAACACAATGTTTTCAGTTTTCTTTATGTCAATCTCATGGTGGGGGGTGGGCAATACTTACCTTGTTGGCAGCAACTAGGACTTTATCAAGAAATCTTAACCATTCAAAGATAAACACTGGTCTCTTTGCTTCCGTGATCTGAGCCAACGCTTCTTCATTTAGCAATAAACTGTGAGCTAGCTCCATTATTGATGTTCTTAATTCACACCTTAAATGAACAGATTAGTTTTTTAAAAAGAGTAAAATATATATGTAAGGAATTTTTTTATTTATGTGTAGGAGTGTTTTGCCCACATGTATGTATATGCACCACATGTGTGCCTGGTGCCCACAGAGGTCAAAACAGTGTTGATTTCCCCTGGAACTGGAGTTACAGATGTCATCATGTGGGCGCTGCAAACCAAACCCAGGTCCTTGTCAAAAGGAATAAGTATTCTTAATCACCGAGCCATCTCTCCAGTCCTTACATGTAAGGACTTTTTACTATTAAATGTCGTTTCATAAATGCAACCCCTAAGATAGGGAAAGAAACATGGGTTCACTTCTCATTAGAGAACGAACTTTGAGAAGACAACGATATAAACAAAATTAAACTGGCGATAAGAATGGAATGAAAGGAAAATGTAAATACTGCAAAAAGGCATTATTCTGGGGCGGTTGTTTGCCTATCAGAACATAGGTTATGAACTCATTCTTCCATGAGAACCCCGAAGCACCGAGCTCAAGCGTCTAGGCGAGCCTTCTCCGTCCCCTGCTGGTGGTCCCTTGACACCGAGACCCAGAATAACGACCCCAGGGTTCCGACCGGCGGGGGCGGGCCCGATGGGGACTCCGCGGCTAGGGCGCCCTGAACAACCCCTCGCCCCGGGAATGCAGTGCTCGGGGTCTGGGTGCACCGGGCCGCTCCGAGGACCCCGACAACTGGGGGCCTGTGGAAAACGAAAGCCGGGGTCCCGGGCCGCCCTGGGATGTCAGCCTCACGTCGTAGGAGTCCTCGAGCTGTCAACCCCGAGGCTCCCCGGCCTCAAAACTTGAATTCCCTCCTCAGCCCTCTGAAAGTGTCCCGGGACACAGGGATCGCGGTGGGTGTCAGCCTGCGTGCTCTGACAGCGCGCGGGACCGCCTCACCTCCTAGTCTAGTCCGGCCGGACCAGCTGAGCTCCGCAGTGCCGAGGGACCCGGATGCCCCTCCTCCCAAACTCCTGCCCCCAGGAAGCCGGAGAACAACGCATGCGCGGTAAGCTGGTCATGCGCACCGGCACACCCTACGCTCTCCTAACCCCGCCCACCCCAAGTTTCCAAGCGAATCTGCTGTCAGGGACAAGGGGGATGTCTGTGGGTCCTGCACCAATTGCAAGGCGCATGCGCAGCGCGCCCTCTGCGGTGCTGGGTCGGGGCAGTAAATCTCCGGTTTTAGGGTGTGCGGACGCCCTGGAGAATGACAGAGGTCGGTGCAATTTGGCTGTGACGGCCCATCACAGCGTCAGCTACGCCCCATCCGTGAGTGGTGTTTTTGGTGGGTGGGTGCCGGAGGGAGGAACTCGGAAGGGAAGAGCCTGCGTTGCCAGAGTCACCCATAGGAGCGTTAGACCATCTCTATGTATTCAGTAGCCCTTGCTTCAAACTCAGTGCCCAATACTGAATGAAATAGGCTAGTACCTGTAATCTTCCTATTGAGAAAATGGTTACTCCATTATTTTGGAACAGGCAAAGAGCGCCACATAATCTTGCTCCGGTTCTTTGACACACACCACCTCCAACCATCAACAAATGCTGTGTGATCTCTCCCCTCAGATAGACTCAGAATCCTGGCCACTTCGCTGCTGTGACTCTTACGTGATGGTTCAGGCCACCAGCATCTCTGCATGGTTTATCGGTTGACTTGGGGAGTTTGTGCTTATGTTTAAAGGAAGTGAATAATGCTAGTGTATATTGTCCTCATAGGAGGAGAACCTTCACATTCTAGGACCAAATTCCTTCCACTTTTTTTTTTAAAATTATTTATGTATTATGTATACAGTGTTCCGCCTGCATGTATGCCTTCAGGCCGGAAGAGGATACCAGATCTCATTATAGATGGTTGTGAGCCACAATGTGATTGCTGGGAATTGAATTCAGGACTTCTGGAAGAGCAAACAGTGCACTTAACCTCTGAGACATCTCTCCAGACCCCTTATCCCACTTCCTAACATAACTTTCTGAAGTTTCAGTGTGATGAATAACTGTAAAAGGCAGAGCTTTAAAAATACACTGAAATCCCTCACACTTTTTTGTAAATAAAAAGTAATACTTTTTGTATTATCAGGCAAGGTCTCACTGGGTAGATCATACTGCCTTCGAACTTCTGGGTGCTGAAATCACACCAGAGGGCCACCGTGTCTGACTGTAGAGTTCAATGCTTCCCTTAAAAACAATCCAGTTTGAATTAGAGATTTAGCTCAGTTATAGAGCATATTCCTTGCATGTATGAGGCCCTGGATACGATACCCATCTCAGCAACAACAATGACAACCTCATTCTGTTTCAGGAGCGAGATCACCAAGACCTGTATTCTTCATGGTTGTGAACAAATTATTTAGCCAGATTGAGCCTCAATTTTCCCATCTAGAAAGTGGAACTAGTTGTTCATATCAAGTAGGCTGTTTGTGAGCGAGGTGAGTACAGACTGTTGTATGTAAGAATACTGCAGGTCAATCTGATTCATCTCAGGCTTGACTAATTTCCAAGAGGTGCACTTAGTTGGCTCACTCATTTGTGCCTCGGACTCTCCCACATGGACTTCTCTAGAGAGCTTCTTGGCTGTTCTCATATATGACCACTGACTTCATTCAATTAATTCATACTACGAACTTTACAGAGTGCAATGTGTAGTGTGACCAAAAAGTCACCCTCAGCGCACCCCTTTTATCCCAGCACTCTGGAGGCAGAGGCAGGTGGATCTCTGAGTGCGAGGACAGCCTGGTCTACAGAGTGAGTTCCAGGACAGCCAGGGCTACACAGAGAAACCCTGTCTCGGAAAACCAAAAAAAAAAAAAAAAAAAAAAAAAAAAAATTAGAGAGTACTACATGATTATATGAGTTTGTCTCATAACTGGAGAATCACAAGTTCAAGGCTAGTGCGGACTACATAGTGAGCTCCAGGCCAGCCTGAGATAGTGGGTGGCCTGATCTCAGGGAGAGAGACAAAGAAGATGAGACGACAGTGTTTATCTCTGGTGGTCTAGTGGCTTGTATTAGAATGACTTACAGTTGGCTCATATTTTTTTATACTTGGTTCCCAATTGGAGGACTTTTTTGTAAAGAATTGCTGGAGGAGGTGTGTCAGTGCAGGGGCTTTGAGGTTTCCAAAGCCCACGCCATTCCCAGTTAGCCTTTGTTGGGTTGGTGGCCTCTCTGTTGCTAGGACACAGGGTGCAAAGATTCTCTGTCTTTGTACACCAGGGCGCATCGTGAAGCATGGCCACTCTCCACGGTTGACCTCCACTTTGATAAACTACAATTATAAGGATGATAACTCTGACTTTGTCCTACTTGATTTGCAGGTAGTGTTGCCAGCTGAAGGAAAACATGGCAGAAGAAGAGGACTATATGTCGAATTCCTTCATTAATGTTCAGTAAGTAAATGTGTACACCTAATATGATGGTATGCAGGTATCCAAAAGGCACATACAGACTAAAATAAGGACATTGGTTGGGTAGTGGCCATGGTCATGTATGTTTGCTTTGAGACAGGGTCTCGTGTAGCTTAGGCAGTCCCCCAACCCACCATGCAGCCTCTTCTCCTGCCTCTACCTCCTAAGGGCTGAGATTACAGGTGTGTGTCTCCATGTCTGGTTCTTGCAGTTTAGGGACAACTGGGCTACCCCCCTAGCTCAGGATGTTTTTTAACATATATTTTAATTTTTAAATTTTATTCATCATTGCGGGGAGGGCACTGCACCCATGTGGAGATCAGAAAACAACTTTTGGGAGCCGCTTCCCTCCCTCCACCATGGACTCTGAGAACCAAGCGCAGGCGCTCAGGCTAGCACGGCAAACCTGTTTACCTGGTGAGCCATCTTGCTATTCTAGGACATTGTTTTTTAAATATGACATTAAAACCAACCTTACTGCCAGGCATAGCGGCGCACACCTTTAATCCCAGCACTTGGGAGGCAGAGGCAGGTGGATCACCCGATTTGAGTTCGAGTCAGCCTGCTTTACAGAGAGGGTTTCAGGACATCCAAGGCTTCATAGAGAAACCCTAACTGCAAACAAACAAACAAACAAAAAGTCACTCTTCCTGCTTCCTGGAAAACACCCTGTGTCCATACACAGATAAAAGGCGTTTTCTCATCTATCTCAGTAACCCTGTTACTTCTGCTCTTGACCATCCATGGGTGCCCTCTTCTGTCTTGTATCCTTGTTTGCCTCCTCCTCCTCCCTTTATGGAATCTTATTCTCCCGTCCAGCCGTTAGTCAGTTTTACTGTTTATTGTTATGTACCTATAGAAAAATTACTCTAAAGTAATTCTAACATTCTCAACATCAGTCGCCCATAGTCGGTAACTGGCCTTCGTTGCTCTGCTGTAAATGGGGAGCAAGCTTCCTGCACTCATCTACGCCATTCCGCTGTTTTTCAGAGAAGATGTCAGACCAGGTGTGCCAATGCTGAGGCAGATCCGAGAAGCCCGAAGAAAAGAAGAAAAGCAACAGCAAGCTAATCTGAGAAACAGGCAGAAGAGCGTGAAAGAGGAAGAGCGGGAAAGACGTGACATCGGATTGAAGAATGCACTCGGCTGTGAAAACAAAGGGTTCGCTTTGCTCCAGAAGATGGGATACAAGAGTGGGCAGGCTCTGGGCAAGAGTGGTGAGTCACGTGCAGAGCTGATGCTAACAGTGCTTTCAGAGATGTCTTCTCACGTCCATTTAAGATGCCTCACTGCCAACACGAACTGCTTCGCCTCCTACTACAGCCTTGAAGGAACTGGCAGGCAGCTGACAGGAAGGCTGTGAAGAAAGGTGGCAGGTGACGGGTAGGGAAGCACAGTGGTCAGACAGCAGCACAGCAACTCTGGAGACCATGACAGGGCTCTCCCCAGCCTGAGCTGCACCTGTGGCAGCAGTCTAAGTGACCTTCCAGTGCAGAAGCTGTGCTCCCCTTTAGGAAGTGAAACTGCTTATTAAGATGCATTAGCTATGAAAGATGGCTTCAGTTTGCTTTTTTCTATCTTACTCACTTTGATTTTTCACATAGGAAGACTGTTTTCTCTTGCGGATTCTGCCCACTAAGATGTAACTTCTTACAGTGGCATACATCCACTGGGGAGGCAGAGGCAGGTGGGTCTCTGTGAGTTCAAGGCCAACCTGAGCTATCTAGTGAGTTCCAGGACATCCAGAACTACATAGTGAGACCCTATCTTGAAGACAGATAGTTAGATAACTGAGAAGGAGGTATTTAAAGACAGGAGAGGTATTCATTTATGGTGTATTAGCTGACAAAGAGTATTAGTTCCCAGAATTCAGTTTGAAGTTTCATGAGACTGGGAGGGGGATTCAGAGAGCATTGTAATGTTGCATTCCCTACTGACTGACCTGAACTTTGTGATAAATAAAATATTAACAATTTTCCCCCTTTTTTTTAGGAGATGGTATTGTTGAACCAATTCCTCTCAATGTCAAAACAGGTATATAATCAAGTCATTTTTTACTATATTATAACCATAGCTTAGATTGTTTTGCTTAGTATGTTATGTGATGGTCGCCCTTATAGTTGCTATCATCGGAAACCTTTGAAATAGTAAAATGTTAAACTTCTAAATCTTCTTAAAGTTATTTTTGTAGGAAAAAAATTTAAAGTAAGTTTTGATGAAAAAGAAGTACTAGAATATAAAATTTAAATCATAAAAAATATAGGAGAGCTGGGACCAATCTTTTGTAATTCCACGTCTGTAGTCTCCGAGTTTAGGAGGCAGATGTGGGGGGGTGGAGATGGGGAGGCTAGCGTGGCTACATAGTGAGACCTTGCCCCAGAGCTGAGGACGGGGGATGAAGGCCATTGGTGGGGTGCCTGCCTACCCAGTCCATGGTCCTGCCTCTGATCCCAGAGCCACAAAATGAGGGCAGGGGAAGAGTCACAACTGCAGCAAGCACAGTGCCTTTCTTATTTATTGTAATGTACTAAAAATGTTCTAACGCAGATTTATCAGTGACAGTTGCTGTGCCTTACTATTTGGATTAATTCAAGAGAAAAACAGCACACACTTAAGAAAACGTGATAGTTGATATTGTTTTCTAATTTTTAAAAATGTGTGGAGCATTTCTGTGTTGGATGAGACTGCTCTTTGTCAAAGTCAAACCATGCATTTGGGCCTCCAGAGCAAACAAAAAACTAAACCCTAGTGTTTTCTATTGCCATTTTAATGAATTAAGTTTGGATAATTATATTCAAGTGAGAACTACGTTTAATTTCTTGAGAATTTAAATTGTCATGTTTTGAAGTTTAAAAAAAAAAAATCAGTAATTTCCTAAGTTCCTCATCAGAATTTTGTCTCTGACCAGGAAAAAGTGGCCTAGGTCACGAGTCATTATTAAAACGGAAAGCAGAGGAGAGGCTAGAAAACTACAGGAGAAAAATTCACAGGAGAAACCAAAGTGAAGCAGAGGCCACTGAGCAGTTTCGGTAAAGCCAGTGCTCTGAGCTTGTTTCGCTTCCAATCCCCTTAACTATGGTGCTCCTGGGTGCTTGGGTCTATAAACTAGTGGAGAACGCAGACACCACCGTCCTGTCCTTCCTTTCATCAGGATGCGACTGAAGAATAAGCAGGACGAAATACGGCTCGAAGGAGACCTGAGAAGAAGCCAGCGAGCTTGCCAGCAGCTGGATGCCCAGAAGGTAGGCGGGCGTCTGCTTCCCGTTCTGTAGTGTCAGTGCTGGAAAGGGTCGACTCAGGTTTTTATTAAGGAAAAATCAAAATCAAAACAATGGCCTCTTTATACCTTCTCTCCCCGGAAGCTGTCCTTTGATGTGCACCTCCTACAGTGGTGACCAGCCCGCTGATGACTGACTTAGTCCAGGAGCCCACATCCTCGGTTGTCTAGCAAGGGTTAAATGGCTTTTCTCTTACTCAAAGTATCATTACTCAGGAACGGCGTGTGTAGACATTCTGTTCCCCATGATGTTTAATTAACCAGAAGAACCTAATTTTAGTCCATACCTCACACTTTTGTGTGTCTTTTGGAAAATTCAAGGTGGTGTGCTTTCATTTCACACAGGAATGGTTTTAAAAGAAATCTTTGCCTTTTACAAAACACAGCGAGTACTATCAAAGTAAAATGACTTCCTTAGTCTCAGATATTGGCGTAATTTCCATGGTGTGTGAGCCTCTGGGAGGAATGTCCCACTTCACTGTTCTCCTGTCATCTTACGTGTGTTCCTGACACTTACTGGCCTTCCTAGTCACCTCTACAGTTTTATACCCAGCACCCATCTCTCCTGCTGAACTGACAGCGGAAACTCGGAGACAAACTCCTAATTCTCCTGTCAATCTTCACTGTAGTCCAGTGCTCTACTGAGAAATTGCACTTTGTAAATATTATTTGGGAGAACAAATTCATGTTAACACAAGCAACTTATGATACCACAAGTATGTTTAGCTATTTTTTATAAAAATCATTCTGTATTTTCAGAATATTCAGGTTCCCAGGGAGGCATGGTACTGGATGAGGCCTGAAGAGGAGACTGAGGAAGAGGAAGAGGAAAAGGAAGAACAGGATGAAGATGAGTGCCCAAGTGAAGATTTGAGTGTATGTGTGGGCACTGCTTGTTTGCTCATAGCAGGGTCATGGCCCTGGCACTGTTGACACTTGAAGCTGGGTAATTCTCTGCTGTGGGCAGCACGGTAGGATGGGCAGCAGCACCACACGCTGCTTGACTTGGGTCCTGGCACCCTGACTGGGGCTCGGGGGTAGGAGGGAGGGAATGAAGAAAGGGCAGACCACAGACAGGCATACAGGAAAACTAGGATAAGGTGGGGTGCTCACCTGACAGGTTACCTACCAACCCCAGCAGCCTTGCAATCTAGTGTGTTTATTAGAAACAGTATGGCTTGGGCGGGGCTAGCTCGTCCTGATTACATCGTCTGGCTGTAACACTCCAGAGGCGGAGGCTGCACTTGCCAGTGTCTGTACATGCTGGTCAATCATTCTGACCCCTGAAGAGAACTCAGCTGTTCCCCTTGAGCCTCTCCTGTGAGGCTGAGGCAATGGAGTCCTCACATGGCCATGCCAGTGTCAGCAGTACACACTCACCCAGGACTTCATTCACTCAGGGCCTCCCCCGTTCTCCACACAGCCACTGCATACCTGGTCCCCGGCCTCCAGGGGCCATTTGTACCTCCCCTTATGACAACCAAAACCGTGTTTCCAAGCATTGCTAAATAGCCCCCAGTCGAAGGCTGCTGGTTTACGGGGGATTGTGTCTCTAGCCCCCAAATCAAGCTTCCCTAGAACTTTTCTGTTTAGTTTTAGTCTGCCATCTAACCTGGGCTTCAGTGTAGATGACAGATTCGCTGCAAGTGCAAATGATTGCAGTTGGCTTTGGTTCCAGTTAAATTTCTAAAAGTGGTGGTACTGTGTACCTCATCTAGTCACAAAACACAGAAAATGAAATCAGAAGGAAGTAGAGTGTGAACAAAGATGGCTCAGCAAGCAAAGGCCCCTGCTGCCAAGCATACCAGCCTGAGTTCAGTCCCTGGGACTTACATGGTAGAAGGAGAGGACCAGCTCTCCCAAGCTTTCCTCTGACACACATTCGCAAGCACGTGCCCACACATAGACACACATGCACAATTCATTTTTAAATGTAATTATTCAAAAAAGCAACTCCTGTTTGGAATTTACCTAGGCAGTATTCCTAGCTTTCAGCATGCATTGCTGCTTAACTGAGACCTCTGATGCATGTAACTGAAGGAGGCCGTCTTCCCTCCGCTCACCCCAGGGACTCATTCCTTGAACAGCTTTAAAAGAGGTCTTTAAGAACCCTAGTTATCCGCCAGGCAGTGGTGGCGCATGCCTTTAATCCCAGCACTCGGGAGGCAGAGGCAGGTGGATTTCTGAGTTCGAGGCCAGCCTGGTCTACAGAGTGAGTTCCAGGACAGCCAGGGCTACACAGAGAAACCCTGTCTCTGGAAAAAACCAAAAAACCCTAGTTATCCCCGGGCGTAATGGCACACACCTTTAGACCCAGCACTCGGGAGGCAGAAGCAGGTGGATCTCTATGAGTTCAAGGCCGGCCTGGTCTACATATCAAGTTGCAGGCCAAGAATATATAATGAGACCCTGTCTTTTAAAAAACAAAAACAAACCAACAATAACAAAAACCTTATTATCACAGAAATAGCCAAAAGATGATTTTATGTTCACCAGTTATCTCTTGTGGACAAGTGGTTAGTCAGCTGAGACATGCCCAGGTATATCACCTCTGCTCTGACTCCTTGAGTAACTGAGAGTGCGCCAGAAGAGTTCAAGCCTGGGCCTAAGTAAATGGACTGAGACCCAGGAAGCAAGGCCCTGGTCAGTGTGAGCCACTGATGTGCCTGTGCCCTCTCCCCAGGTGCTAGAAAAGCTGCAAATCCTCACTGGCTACTTACGGGCAGAACATCTCTATTGCATCTGGTGTGGGACAGCCTATGAAGGTAAGAAGATGGTTTATACTTTAAAATATGCTGCCTGTGCAGACTTGTTTATTTTTACTAAAACTCACATTTCCTACAAACAGTAGATGTGTCTTATTCCATTCAAATAGCAATGTGGCAAAGAAATAGTGACTATAGAAATAATTGAGTTGGGGCTGGAGGGATGGCTCCACACTGACTGTTCTTCCAGAGGACCTGGGTTCAATTCCCAGCACCCACATGGCAGCTCATAGCTCTGTAACTCCAAAATCTGTCACCCTCATACCTTCACACAGGCATACATGCAGGCAAACACCAATGTACATAAAATAAGAATAAAAAAATTTTTTAAAAAATTCAACATTTAACTTTTCAGTAACTGAAGAGGGAATTTTCATCATTTTCTTACTAAAGAAATAATTTCAATTCTAAAGAATAACTGAAAGGCCAGGTATGGTGGTATACATTTTTTTAATCCCAGCACTCAAGAAAAGCAGGTAGATTTCTCTGAGTTCAAGGACAGTCTGGTGTACATAGTGAGTTCTAGCCCAGCTAGGGCTACATAATGAGACCCTGTCTCAGCCACCATTACCACCAAAAACAAACACCAAAAAAAACCCTTGAAGATAATGATTTTTTTCATGCGTTATTTTTGACAATTCATTCTTTGATAGATGCTTTCATTAAGATTTTAGAACTGATTTTTATTTAGGCAGGCTATTGTCCCTGACTCATAAAAAAGCCAGGTATGGGGGCTGGAGAGATGGCTCAGCAGTTAAGAGCGCCGACTGCTCTTCTGAAGGTCCTGAGTTCAATTCCCAGCAACCACATGGTGGCTCACAACCATCCGTAATGAGATCTGATGCCCTCTTCTGGGGTGTCTGCAGTGTACTTACATATAATAAATAAATAAATCTTTAAAAAAAAAAAAAAAAAAAAAAAAAGCCAGGTATGTTGAATTCCATTCTTTTTTTCTCCATTGTGAAGAAATTGGTTTAACCTTTTCCAGATATCTCAACAGAGCCAATTGTCTCCTTGTCTATTTCACCTTTACTGACTTCTAATTAAGGACTTTGTATTTGAGAGTGAATATTTACTTCATAATTACTTTAATCTTTTAAACTTTTGTGTGTGTAGGTGCTATGCCTATGTGCACATCAATGTTCCCCATATGGAGGCCAGAAGAAGGCATTGGATCCCCTAGTCTTGAAGTTAGAAAGTTGTGAGCCACATGTGGTGCTGGGAATTGAACCCAGGTCCTCTGGAAGAGCAGCCAGAGCTCTTAACCTCTGAGCCACGCCCTCAGCCCTCATCTCCTCGTTTTTATTATTGTTTTAATCTTTTCCCCATTTATTTTGTGGGATAAATAATAAATATGATTGGTCAAAAATACTAGATACTATCTTATACGTTTACTATAAACTTGTATTTACCTTTTATTTCTCTCACACAAATTACAGATAAAGAAGACTTATCTTCAAATTGCCCAGGACCAACCTCTGCGGATCATGACTGAGATTGTTCCCAATAAAGTAAAATTGTTTATGTGGATGGAGAAAGAAGGCCTTCGGATAGCACTTTACTCTTTTAGAAGTGTGTTCTACTTTGGATAAAACTGCTCACTGATTTAGGAAAATGTTACTGTTACTTCCAAATACAAGTATCATAGACATGAATGAGTACGGCTTGTGTGGTGTCGTGAAGCTCGTAGAGGTGAAGTGTACCAGCAGGTAACACACTCAGTCCCTCCTTCCTTTGGATACATTGAGAAGTAAGATATGGGAATCAGGAAGAATCAGTTGTCTGCGTTAGGGCTTGAGATGGGCCTTTGTGGTAGAGGGCCTGCCATGCCTGTGCAAGATCCTGAGTTCAGTCACCAGCACCACAAGTCAGCTCATTGGCACGAAGCTGGGATACAGAACAAGGCCAGCTCTTTCTGATCACACTACCTAATAGTTATTTAGAGAAACGACATGCCTGTCCTCTGCCTGTGGAGCCTACTTTGTGTTCTAGGACTGGTGTCTTGAAGAAGTCGTTTTATCCTGGTTTGTCTTTCAGAGTAAACACACAGCTGTTAGGAAGACCAGATAGCATTTTCTAGATAGTTTCTCTGGAGTAGAGAGCACACCATAAGCTGAGTAGTCCCTGTCAGATAACACTTCTCTGTTGGAAAGGAAGGAGTGAAGAGTCAGAGGATTCCATACTCCTGGGCCATGTCCAGGGTCGGACATCAAAGTCAAGGGGGCCTTTTTCCAAGTGCGTATACTCAGGGTTCTCCTCTAGTGGGTTCATCTGAATTGGTCAAGGCAGTACTTAAATACTCACTTTTAAATTCCAAGAGTATGTGGCAGCCTGCCCTTGCTTTCCAAAATACCACAGCATCACAAGGGAAGTGACTGAGGGAACACAAAGTGGTCAGCTCAGTGCAGCCCGGAACGGTAGGAGGACTAGGGGAGAGCAGACTTTGCCTGGGCAACCAGGCGACATTCTGGTAGCATACACTGAGCCTGGGTTCTGAAGGATGGACACGACTTGGATATGCAAAGCTACAGCAGGCAGCTGCTCTGTAACTCAGCAGTTCTAAGCATAGAAAATGGAGCCACACAAGTCTGGTTTTCTGCTTTGGGTAATCTTACAATTGTCAAAAAGTAGAAACAACTCACATGTCTAGTGAGCAGATACGTAAGTTACGTACTCACACAACAGGGCCCTATTTGCACAAGAGGAATGCATTACTGAGACCTGCTACATGGATGAAATTTGGAAACTGATTTGTACATGGGAGGGCCTGTTGGAGTAGGTGTGTCACTGTGGGCATGGGCTTTAAGACCCTCATCCTAGCTGCCTGGAAATCAGTATTCTGCTAGCAACTTTCAGATGAAGATGTAGAACTCTCAGCTCTGCCTGCTCCATGCCTGCCTGGATGCTGCCATGTTCCCACCTTGATGATAATGGACTGAACCTCTGAACCTGTAAGCCAGCCCCAGTTAAATGTCCATATAAGACTTACCTTGGTCATGGTGTCTGTTCACAACAGTAAAACCCTAACTAAGGCAGAAACATTTCTATATGAAAAACACTACATGTAAGGTTCTGTAAATGACAAACGTTTTATAATTGAATTCAGTGCTGAGCAACTCTGAACAGAACAAACATTGTCAAATTGTAGATGTTGGGTAAATGAATTGGTTACAATGTAAACTATAACGCACAATACTTTTACTATGTTCTTTTCTTGTGTGTTTGAAGATAAAAATTGAGAGAATTAATATTGAACAAAATATGTTTTCTTATAATAAAATGTTAACATACCAAAGAACCTTGAGTTCTGATGACCATTCAAGTGGGAATGGATGTTACAAGTCTCTGACTAGTGAGCCTGCAGATGATGAAGACTTGGCAAAGCTGACATTCAGATGTCTCATGTCACATGTAGCTGTGTTCACCAGTTGTACTCACTGGGCATGCAGCCTGTACAGTTGCTTGGGACCGCAACTGTCCCACACTTAGCCTCTTAAAAAGCACCTTGTGTTTCATTTTAAACTGGGTCCCACGGTTATGCAACCAGCCATACATGTATATAGTAACAGATAAATCTATGTGTGCATGTGTAGATTATGAATGTTGGCATCAGGACCTCCAAACCAGTGACATCATACCCAGGTGACAGCGCGACCCACATACCTGTTGCCAAGGCAACAGCCACCATGGTCCCAGAATTTACTTAAGCCTACCTCCCACCGTTACCTGTGACTATGTCATTCTCCATATATAAACAGAAGACCCCTCTAATCTGTCTCTGTCTCTCTTTCTCCCCCTCCAATTTATACTTTCTTCCCATTTATTTTACCCCTCCTACTTCCATTCTCTCTCTGTCTCTCTGTCTCTGTCTCTGTCTCTCTCTCTCTCTTCCCCCTCTCTTTCAATAAATCCCACGTGGAACTGTTTGGCCTGGTGTGGTTTCTAGAGCTGCACGACCATCACAACAATGAATGTATCTTATATAAATTTATGTTACATCTACACGTATGTGTTTATTACATATGTGTATTTAATAGAAATGAGATATTTACTCTGTGATAAAAATTTCCTAGTGAAGCAACTAGGTAAAAATTTCTTTCAAAAGTACACCTGGAATTAGCAAGTGAGGCCCTACTCTGCCCCGCTGTGCCCTCTGATTAAGATACTTGGTGTTTCCTGGTTTGGAGACCAAGAAAATATATCCTCAGAAGTAAATAAAAATGCTAAAAGATAATATAGGTATGTAATAATGTAAAAATACCAGTAAAAGAAGGGTAAAATGTTATACTCTCCCTGACCATATTATTTGGTATTCCTCTTAAATGTAGGAATTTGTTCATTAAAGCTAATATTAGTCTGTTTTAAAAGATTTCTTTCTACCTAGAAAACTTGAAAAATGTAACTAATATGCCAGATACCTGTATATCCTCACTTATATTTAGCAGCAGCTAGCAGCAGCCACCATAGCTACCCTCTTTTTCTTCTCTCTCTGTAACTCCAGCTCCAGGGGATCTGATTCCCTGTTTTGGCCTGGGCTGTCACTGCGCTCACATCCAAAGACGTAGACACACAAATAAAATAAATATTTCTTTAAAAGAATAGTTTCTCAGAGAGAGAGAGAGAGAGAGAGAGATAGAGAGAGAGAGAGATAGATTACCTTTTTAAGGAAAACAAATTATCTAATAGAATACCACATTCAGGCCTAATAATCTCATGGTTCTGCAACCCATTACTTCCTTCCACTTTGGGTGATGAGGCATTGGGTTACATTGCTATTGTGGCGACGTGCATTTTCCACTGAGGAGGTCCATGTTCACCATTTTAAACCCTTGCCAATGTTCTCTCCCCTCCCCCACTGTAGTTTTCGCATCCAGTGGTGAACTTTGCCTTACCAAACAGCACTAGCAGTCAGAGGACACAACAGATTAATGAATACTTAGAAAAAGCCACGGGCCTTGTAGGAGTCTCCCACTGCTTCTCACTTTCTGGTAAGCCTGAAAATGGCTCAGTCTAAAAATTGTAAAACAACATGATGCTTTTCTAATGCTCATTAGTTGCTCTAAAGTTGAAACTAAGACCTCTCAAGGTCTCCACGGATACAATCCCCAGCATCCTCCAGGCTAACATCTACTTTGCGCAGCCTTCCCTCTGTGCGCCCGTTCCAGAGTCTAGGCTCTGTCTCTAGCGCACCTTGCCCCGGGTGGTCTCGTCTCCTCTCTTCTAAATCGTTCACATTCTTGGGGGTTTCATAAGTGTCATCTCTAAGGCCTCAGCTCTGTAGAAAGTGATCTTACCTGTCCAGATGGAGAGTTTCCTACTACTGCCAACAGCACAGCTATCTTTCTTCAAAGCTTTGTGATAACAGATACAAGATGCATAAGATAAAAAGACAGAATCTTCCTCCAGTCCCATCCTCCCTCTCCTCCTCTCAGCCAACCACTTAGGAATTTAGTACTGCTCCCTCCCTTGTCCGACTCTTCCATCTCATCCTGTTTGTTGAGATTCCAAAAAAAGGGAGGGGATTTTAAAAAATGATTTTGTTTATATGTTCTGGAATGTTCTGTAAATTTGTGAATGGTTTCCTTCTGTAAACATTTTTAATAAATTTTTTTCTTTTAACATGCTGTTAATATACTGTTTACTACATCTAGCTTCAGTTCATTCTCCCTAATGTAAATAAAGTTTCAAATCCATCCTCCTTTTGAAGGCATTATGGGTGCTTCTTGTTGACATGACTTCTGTAAACAGTATGTTAGCTACTTTTCTTATCACTAAAAACCCAACAGATGCAACTTAAGGAAGGAAAGATTTGTTTGTTTGTTTATTTATTTAGACTCAATTTCAGATGATACAATCCTTCATGACAGGAACAATTTGGCAGAAGCCTCAGTTCATGGTGGTGGAATGTGTTCAAGTCTCTGTTGTCTCATGGCCTTCTCATAATGCAAAATGCACTCAGTCCTACCTCAGAAATTCCTATCATCTTAATACGCAATTCCATTCAAAAGTCCAAAGTGCTTTGAGAAGCAGAGGAAAACTCTTAGCTGTGAGGCCCTATAAAACCAACACTGCGCATAAAAAGGCAGAAAGTAACGAAGCATGTTCTACAAAGCATGTCTGAGAGAACAGCAAGGAAAAACTGGACCTCTTCAAGGCTACATCCAAGCAGGGCAAACAAGCGCTGCATCTCAGGGTCCAGTGTCTGGAATACACAGTAGCATTATCTGAACTCCAGTGTGGTTTTGCATTTCACTCCGCCACTTGGGTGTGGGAATGCCACTCGGGCTCAGCTCCGTGTTCCTCCTGGCTGCAGGGGTGTGGGGATTCCGCCCGGCAGATGAAAAGCAGAGCACTAGATTGCATTTACCCTACGCTGCTGTCAGGTGATGGGCTCACAGGAAGCACCGATGTACCGCTCTGGGTAGGAAAACGCGCCTAGGATGTGGGAGGCTGAAGCTGGGCTTCCCAGGCTCCCAGGCGTCCAGTCACCACGAAGAGGAGTCAGGAACGGAGGATCGATGTCCACAGGCCTACGACGAGGAACCTGGGGCCGGGGGCTCCCAAACTCCTGGACGCCCAGATGCCACTGGATGGTGGGGAGTTGGGAACAGAGTTGGGTGATTGTCCTTAGCTTAGCTGCGATTGTCTGAGATCCTGGAGGGGCCTTCTCAGGAGGCTTAGAGGACATGGCTCTGTAGACATAAGCTTTCTCTATGCTCCCCACTGTGGTTCTTGATGAGAGAGACAGTCCTTGATTTCAAACTGTTTATTGATTGTTCATCGTGGAAAATGGATGCATACCACCTCCTCAGGGTGGACCAGAGATTAAATACCTTTTGCAGGAAGGAATGTTCAGGAAGGGAAGCTTATTGGTCAGGGCCTCTAGATACCTCATTAGCATGGAGAAGTGAGTTCTGATCTATGCCAGTTCCTATGTGGGGACGTGGTTCCTATGTGGTCACGTGACAGGGGCCTGGTTGAAAGTAAGTGAAGCTCCTACTATCCTCTCTGGGTTCCAGGGCTCCCAACCCGCTCAACCTTACCAAGCTTCCTGGTACACCCCACTGCCCCACACTAAAATAGGCTTCTTACAGCCTGACTGCGTGAAGCATGCATGGGCTTTCTCTTGGGCTGGCTCCAATTAGTACCCACTGCTTCGTCAACACTATGTTCTTGTCATCTCCCACATCCTGGGATTGCAGTTAAAACTTGAGTTTCACCTTTATAACTTCAACACAGCCTCTCAGAGCCTTTCTTCAAGGAATCTGACCACCCTATTATACACTGCCCTCACAAGCTTATTATGGAACTACGGGACAAGTGTCTCTGCCCCATGACCCTTATGTTGTACTTTCCTGCAAAACCAGCTTTATACGGATGATGCCAAGTCCTGCCGCCATCTTGAAATGTAAACTAGCACTTCGGGCTATGGCTATAGCATTCCCTAAGCTCCTGTGGAGCTGAAACAGAAAAACTCCCCTATGTATTCCTGCTTGAACTTTTGAAATGAAAGACCTTTAAATGGCTTCTCATTTTCACACTGTGCAGTCGTCCATGGGTGTAGTCTTGCTTCTATAATGCCAGCAACGTAACATGCATGGTTTCTCTTAGTGCACTGATTGCTTTAAAAACTTTGCGCCTGCCTTGTCTTTGAAGGTGCTCATTTCCCAGAACTATGTTTTCCCACACCACTCCTTCCTAACTCCCACTATATAACTCCGGCTAAAATCAGGAGACAACCACCATGCCACAGCCCGAATGTTTTGAAATGCCCCCCCCAAACAATCTTTTGAATTTTACACAAATGTCCTGTATCTAGTCCAACTCCCAGTGGGTTCTTTTTTCTCGGCGACTTCTGAGCTACCACATCAAGTTTGACGTACACCATTTGAGGACTTCTCTAGCCTGCTGCTTCAAACTTTTCCACATTCCTCCCACAAACCAGTTCTGAAAGCCCAGCAGTGGGTCTATTGCAACACAACCCTACTTCTGGTACCATTTCATTACTTTTCTCAACACAATGACTAGCTACCTGAGAGAAGCAACTTGAGGATAGATGGATTAATTTGGACTCCCACACTCTGAGGCAGCAGTTCACATGACAAGGCGTGAACAGCAAAGGGTTCAGGGCGTGATTAGAACGCAGTATATGTATGGGGTTGTCAAAAAATAACTTTAAGATTGTTTTTTGAAGTAACAGGAAAAAAGAACCTATTGCAGGGCTTTCAGTGGTCCCACTTGGTGTTTAATGATAACACTGAGATATCTGTATAGTATAAGGCTTTGGCCTGTTTTCTGGGGCAGTCTCTAGCTAGATCATCTAATTTAAGCTTACTGCTTTCCATTCCATCTCTCCATCTCTCTCTCCCTCCCTCTCCCCCGCCCCCTTCCTCCCCCCTCCCCCTCCCCCCCCGTCTCTCTCTCCCTTCCTCCCTCCCTCCCTCCCTGCTCCATTCTAGTCCAAGACTTTATGTCTCTGTCTGTCTGTCTGTCTGTCTGTCTGCAGGTCCTTCTGTCCCAGCTCTAGCAGTCAGCTCTTTATTATGCAAAAAGCCAGAGTCCTTACTCTTTGGGCCTTTCTCTTCGGGCAGATGAGGAACAAACATTTACAGATATGGCTAGCCAGCTGCAGGCCCAGCAATTAACAATTGAGGGAACCTGTGTACTTTTTCATAGCCAATAAATACAATGTCTGTGGGTCATCCTAACAAAACCTGTCTGGGAGAGTGTTAACTAGGGAAAGCAGTACAGTATTCACTGATATTCCACCTCAGACTGCAGAGAGTTAAAGGAAAGCCACATATCAGAGGGACTTCTTTTTCAGAAAGGCCCTAACATGTGTTTCTTTTCTTTTTCTCTGAGATGTTCTTCCATTCAGCCAAGGTCTTCAGGATTTCAGATGTTTTGGGTCGGTCCCTGGGTGTCTTTGAGAGTAATTTCTGTACAAGGCTTTTCTGTTAATTACAGGTAGGAGTCAGTATTAGGGAAGAAGATAGTGGGGCAAAATAAGACCGATGACGATGGCTTTCAGGTACTTACCTCTTTGTTGTCAAATATGTCCTCAGAGAAGATACCTTCTCTTAGACTTTCGAAAAACTGAAACACAACAAATAGATGTATTTACTAGGCAGTGATTTACATAGGAAGAAAAACTAAACACAGTAATAGCTGGAGACACACTAAATCTACAAGATTTCTAAAATTTAGGGTGGACTTTAGTCTAAGAAGCAAGCAAAACGCCCCTCCCCAAGTCTACCGCAACCGTAGGACCACCCTTAACATTCAATGCTTTGAAGTGATAGGTGCATGAGACTCGTCCTTTCCCTGTTTTGGGAGGCTAGGCAGTACACCTCTCCACACCTCTATTTTAGGGAAGATACGCTCTGGACTCCAGGCAAGCCTTTTTCCTGAGCTTCCAACAAGGATGTCCGATAGCCTGCTGTCTGCAGTGATTCCCACCACCTACACAACAAAGCCCAGACTCTCTCCAGCCTCGCCCGTCTCCTGCTTCAGGTAAAACCACCTCGCCTGTGAGTCCCAACACACACTGCACATTCTAACCCCCACGCAGGGCTCCCTGCTTATTATCTCAGGCGATTGGAGTGAACTAACTCAGGTTGCTTGTCTTCTAACTGCCATGGGCGTACCAGAGCATGTGTACACACGCACATGTGTTTGTGCCCTTAAATAATCCCACCCAAAAAAAACCCAGAAAACAAAAAAGCAAAACCAACAAACAAACAACCTGACTCTTCAGTACCCAACGTACATGTTCCCATGAAACCTAAATCCAGACTTCTGGAAAGATTTTTAGCTGTTTCCACAGACTTTCTATCTTCTAAAAACAGTCATTCTCTGGTGTCATCTTTCTTTCCTTTTACAAAATGAATCCCCTGAGAAACTGGCTTGTTCCTTTTCATATTCAGGTAGCACTTAGGACAGAAACTTCCCTCTAATCAGTGAGATTTCGTTGGCAAACTTGAATGGGAATCTTATGGGCATAAACGTATTCTAAAGAAAGCCAAAGTTTTTAATCTATAGCAGAATGGCTGGCAACACTTGAAAAAGAAAATATCTGTTTCCCTTCCAGCCAGAAGCTAATGTGGTCACACCCCCACCCACCCCCACCCCTACCCCCACCCCCACCAAACGGCAATAGCAGCAGTGCTCAAGAACTGTCAGTGCTTCAGTGTCCTTAATTCATTCCTGGGATATTTACCTTGTATTTCTCTACATGAGTGGGGCACATGTGAAGAAGTTCAGCCAGAATAAGGCCCAAAGCAAAGATGTCCACTTCTTTTCCATATTGCTCTGAAGATAACTGAAAGCCAAAATACATGTGTCTTTGTTACTCACTTAATAGAAGTCTCCATGCCTTTTGAGAAAAAAAATAGCTATAAGTGTTATATTACATTAAAATGGCTTTTGAACATTTGTAGCAGATTTGCACTTGGTCTTCATGTGGGTCCCCTGACAATTGGAAAGCTAGCTGTTTCTGACTCTTTTCCTTGCATTGGCTCTCCTTCTATTACCTGGACTGCTTGGTTGGGCCTCAGAGGGACAGGATATGCCTAGTCCTTCTGGGACTAGATGTCCCAGATGGTACCCAAGGGGGCTTCCCCTTCTCTGAGGGGAAGGAGAGGGGATAATGGGAGATGGGATTTGTAAGAGCTGGACTGGGGGGTGGGGGGGAGGTACAGGCTGCGATTGAGATCTAAAGGGAATAAAAATAAATAAATTATTGGGAAAAAGCAAAACAAAACAAAGGGGGCTGGAGAGATGGCCCAGTGGTTAAGAGCACTGACTGTTCTTCCAGAGGTCCAGAGTTCAATTCCCAGCAACCACATGGTGGCTCACAACCATCTGTAATGGGGCCTGATGCCCTCTTCTGGTGTGTCTGAAGACAGCTACAGTCTACTTTATTCTAGATCTCGTGAAGTGGAGCACCAAGATTAACCATCACATAGAATTTCTCATGAAGTTGAACACTAACATTAACCATCACGTAGAAATAGAAGGAACACAATAGAGGCTAGATAAAACAAATCTACAGCTAATTTTAACTAAATAGCAAAACCAGGAACATTTCCACCAGCACTAAGAGTCAGACAATGAGATGGACTTTCTCTACCTGCATTCAATCTAGTTCTTAAACTCTTAGCCAGACAAGAGAAAGACAGAAAAATTCAGACAGGAAAAGAGGCCAAATCCCCATTTGTAAACAATATAGTCCTGTACATAAGAGACTCTAAATGTTCTAACAAAAACTCCTAACTGGCTACAAAGTCAACATCCAAAAATCAGTAGTTTTGGGCTGGAGAGATCACCCAGGTCTCTACTTTTGCAAAGAACCTGAATTCAATTCCCAGCATCTGTATGGTGGTTCACCTATCTCTGACTCCTGTTCCGGGGATATGGCACTCTCTTCTGGCATCTACAGGTACCAGGCATATAAGTGGTTCAAGTACATACATACAGGCAAGTTCATACACATGAAATAAATTTTTTAAATGAGTAGGTTTTCTATGTTTCAGTAATGAATGTACTAAAAGAATCAATCAATCTCATTGAAAATAGCTTCAAAAAATTACACTGTGTGTGGTGGCGCACGCCTTTGATCCCAGCACTCGGGAGGTAGAGGCAGGCGGATCTAAGTTGAAGCCAGCCTGGTCTACAGAGTGAGTTCCAGGACAGCCAGGGCTACACAGAGAAACCTAGACTTCCTGTGCTTGTGAATCGGCAGAATTAACATTTTAAAAATGACTATAGTCCTAAGGTGATCTACAAATTCACTGTAATCCCCATCAAAGTTCCAATAACATACTTAACAGAAAAAAGAATCTCAACATTCATATGGAAGAATTAAAGACCCCAGAGACCCAAAAACTCCTAAATAAAAAGAACATTCCTTGAAATATCACTATATTTGATTTTAACTTATATTACAGAGAGTAACAAAAAAGTATGGAATGGACACAGAAGAAGCACGTGGGTCAGTTGAAGAGAATGAGGGACCCACAATAAACCCATGTATCTCCCTCATTTTGACAAAGATGCCAAATGCATCCTTTGTAGAAAAGACGGCATCTTCAACAAACCGTTCTGGAAAATAAGATCCCCCCTTCCTCCCCCCTCTGTGTGTGTGTGTGTGTGTGTGTGTGTGTGTGTGTGTAGTGGAGAGCAATCAGACAAGATTTCTAACATCCTGACACAACCTCTGGCCTCCATATGCTCATACACAAACATGTACACACCACATGCATGTACACACACCTACATAAACACATACATATGAGAGGGAGGGGGAAGGGCTTTTTTTTTACCTGTTCTGGACTCATGTAAGGAACAGTTCCTGTACGTCTTGTCCGGGGTTTTCCATCATTTTCCAGCGCTGTTGCAAGGCCAAAGTCTCCGATCTTAATGTGTTTTTCATCTACTAAAAATATATTACCTGGCTACAGAAAAAAATTAATTACCATATGCTAGTTGGACCAACTATTACCACGGGTCCCAAATATATTTGGGGATAAGACAGGGTTTCTTTGTGTAGCCTCAGCTGTCCTGGAACTCACTCTGTAGACCAGGCTGGCCTAGAACTCAGAGATCTGCCTGCCTCTGCCTCCAGAATACTGGGATTAAAGGTGTCACCGCCAACACCAGCCAGCTCAACTATCTTTCATGCTGACTTGTATGGATTGCATTTACCCTTCTGCAGGCTTCCCAAATTTAAAACCTCGGGT
The DNA here is from genome assembly GCA_028551405.1 of Uromys caudimaculatus. Taxonomy (NCBI): domain Eukaryota; kingdom Metazoa; phylum Chordata; class Mammalia; order Rodentia; family Muridae; genus Uromys; species Uromys caudimaculatus. The sequence goes on along the minus strand of CM052705.1, from coordinate 8,356,513 downwards.
CTTTAAAAATGCCAAGTGAAGAAAGAAGAAGACTTTTAAATGACAGCAAAGGTGGCCTAGGTTACACCTGCTTCCAAATATCGGATCAGCTGTCAAGTAAAACATTCAGTTTGCAGGGTCCCAGGAGAGGGATCCAGGACTGGAGGGTGGGTGTGAGTACCAGTTGTTGCTTTCATACACTCTAGCCCAGTGAGAGGTGCAAGGATGGGAGTGAGAGCTCCGTATCCCAGAACAGGGCTGGACATCCACCTGGGCGCATTCTGCACATGTGACTCAGGATCTGGTGGGAACTAAAACCCCTCCAATCTTGTGAGTCTGGGTTAGTTCCCCGCAATACTGCAGGACAGCCCATGCAGGATTTGTCTCCAATTCTCAGTTTTTAGGAAGTATATACCCTCCACTTTGTTAAGTAGATGCTGATAATGATCACCAAACACCTTTTCTATGCATTTCCTTTGGTCATTTTGTTTTTGTTGTTGCTGTTGTTTAGGTTGGCAGGAGGGTGTGTGTGTGTGTGTGTGTATGTATGCTATATTATATATATTTTATTATACATTATATATGATTAATTATATATAATACGTAGAGTAAGTGCTTCATGGCTTATTCTCTTTCCCAAGTTGGATACTTCAGAACATGCTAACATGCACAACACATTTTAATAAACATTAGCATATCCTAAGCAGAAAGGTTTGATAACACTTTCTTACACATTTTGCAAATTCCTTCCATATCTGCTTTTACAGAAAAGGATTCTTTTGCATCCAGCCTATTGTGAGAGGTTTTCAGTGAGTTATGTGTAAGAAATGAATTGCTTGTTCAATTCTATGTATGACTTACACTGAAGTGAAGGGATAGTGGATAAAAACAAAAATTAAAATGTTTTTGAGATATAATGTAGCTGTGTGGGACCAGGCTGGCTCAAATCCTCCTGCCTCAGGTTCTCAGATATTGGGATTTCAAGTATGTGTCATCCACCAGGCCCTAATTTATCCTTTGGAACATAACATTCCCAAAAATGGTCTAACTTTCAAGAACACTTTCAGATATTGCTGCAGAGAAATATTAGAAACGAATGGACTCCAGTATCAAATTACTAAGCTCATGAATGCAAGGCAAACAAAAGAACTCATATGTTCTGAAGTCCACTTAATTTTAACTAGATTGAGCAAGCAGCTATAAACAAGGGTACTTATTTTCCCATAGACTGTTTTGACGAAGTCCTTGTTCAGGATGTTTTAGACAGGTGGAGTACACAGACAGCCAAGTTCCACCTAGACAAGGCTCTTCTGCCTAGAGCAGAAAAGGGCAGGGGCAAAGAGACTGGGAAAGGCTAAGTAAAGGAATCAGGACAAAGGGGGACATCAAAGCTGGTCCAGTGAAGGACATGAGCAAAGCCATCAGGCAGGACTTGGAATAGTAGCTGTACTGGCTGGTTTTGTGTGTCAACTTGACACAAGCTGGAGTTATCACAGAGAAAGGAGTTTCAGTTGAGAAAATGCCTCCATGAGATCCAGGTGTAAGGCATTTTCTCAATTAGTGATCAAGGGGGGGAGGGCCCAGCCCATTGTGGGTGGTGCCATCCCTGGGCTGGTGAACCTGGGTTCTATAAGAAAGAAAGAAAAAAAGAAAGAAAGAAAGGAAGGAAGGAAGGAAGGAAGGAAGGAAGGAAGGAAGGAAGGAAGGAAGGAAGGAAGGAAGGAAGGAAAGAAAGAAAGAAAGAAAGAAAGAAAGAAAGAAAGAAAGAAAGAAAGAAAGAAAAGAAAGAAAGCCAGTAAGTGGCACCCCTCTATGGTCTCTGCATCAGCTTCTGTCTCCAAGTTCCTGCCCTGTGTGAGTTCTTGTCCTGACTTTCTTTGGGAATGAACAGCAATGTGGAAGTGTAAGTTGAATAAACCCTTCCCTCCCTAACTTGCTTCTTGGTCATGATGTTTTGTGCAGAGATACCAACCCTGACGAAGACAGTAGGTTTGTGATAAAGAAGGCAATCACGGAGCTGTTTGGTGCCTCTTCTCTCTTGCATATGAAAAGGAAACTGAGGAACCTAGTGGTCCAGACCCTGAAAGCAAACACGCTAAGGGATGATGCTTATTTGAAGGCTTGTATGGTTTTCCTAATCATGAGGCAGAAAATCCCCATCAAGCCAACACTAAGCTGTGGACTCTTTAGCTGTGCCTGCCCTCAGGTGCAACCGCTAACCCACAGTAGAGCAGAGCGGAGCCACAGCAGTGGGTCACAGCAGTCAGCTGGACCTTGCAACTACAATAATTTTTCAGAATATGAAAACTGTTAATGCTTTCAGTGAGACAATGACTGTCAGGTTAAACATAGTCTGAAAGGAATGAGACTTCTAGTAGGATCATTGTCACAATAAGTTCATGGGTCCTGGAGACCTGCCAAGCAGTTACATGGGACAGCATTTGGGGTAAGTTCCAGACCCACTTTAAGTCCGTCAGATTAGAGAGATGTAATTTTGTCATGACTAACTGCCAATCACAAATCTAAAACAAGAAGATATATTTTTAAAGTTATTAAACTGTGTGCTTATCAGCCAACAATGTAAATTTCCCACTCACCTTAAGATCTCTATGAATTAAACCTTTTGAATGTATATAATCCACTCCTGTCACTATTTGTTCATATAACTCCAAAATCAAAGCTTTGTCCACTTTACTCTGACTTTTCTTCTCTATCCACTGCTCCAGAGTTCCTTTATCGCAGAATTCCATTTGAATAAAGAGACACCGTGTCTTGTATCTGGATACAAAATTCAGGGTACAGTAAAAGTAGCAATGAAAATAAGATAAATTCATTTTTTTAAAAGTTCTACCATATCTTCTGAAACCCAAAGCATGTCACAGAATAAAAATCTGAATATAATAAACTTGAAATAAAACCACCGTATATAAGTCATAATTTCCCAAGCATCCAGAGCTTCAATTGCTTATCTATAAAGTAGGAGCCTATATATTCTTCAATGCTGAAGATCTTTGATCACTTTTGATAATAGATATGAGTAGCATTGATTGCAGAAATCTAGTTTTTTTTCACTATTATATAAAGTAAGTTTGAAGCATTTTAATTTGTTATCAGTTAACTGAACATCAGTTTTATAAAGGGCACAGAACAGTTTTTAAAAATGAGTCAGGTACTTTCTCTGTCATCATGGGGATTAGAGTCTCACAAGAGGTAGGAGAAAAACCAAAACCAAAACCAAAACCAAAACCAAACAAAAACCAAGCCTAAGATGACAGCCCATTTAGGAACTCCTACAGGTGCACCAATAAATCGGTCGCTGTGTTAAGTTGGAGGACTGTTTTGCTAACCACAGTTTTTACATAGCTTATGAACTAAGTTGCCTTCCATATTGAATTTATATTTTCCGAACACGCATATGCTAGCAAATATAATGATGTAGCCGATAATTCGCTCAAAGCTAATTATCTTTAAAGATAATTTGTCTTCTGATGGTCCGTAAGTCCTAGAGTTCTCAATGGCACAAGGAGGGGACAGGACCCTGGAGGAGAGAGATGGTGAGTGATAAGGTCTCCAGTGACATCAGGATTTCAGTGAGAGACTGTCCTAAAGAAATTCGGATGGTTTTCAAAGGCAAAAGCCAGGTCTTTAGAATTCCCAGTCCTATAGAAGGGGCCGAGCCCAAACCAAGAGCGAGTGAGGCCATCAGGGCACGCCCCGGGCAACTCGCCACTCCATCACAGTGGCATAGCTACATGCCAAAGGCATGCTGCCAAAAGCCTCTGAGAAAGAACATTTCAGCAGCAGAAGACGGGCCCTTTGGATTCAGCATCTATGTGTTAAATCGGTCTTTACTCTTAGAAACTATAGCACCAGCTATATGAAAAGCAAGGGGGTCAGGAATGCAGAACGTGAGATCTTCAAAAGAGCTAAGGAAAATGTAAAAGTGGCTTTGAAAATATTTATTTTCAAAGTATGTGCCTTTGTCTCTTTGTGGGTATGTGTACGTGAATGCTGGTACCCACAGTAGCCAGAGGATCCCCTGGAATTGGAATTGCAGGTGGCTGTGAGCCACCTGACATACTTGCAAAAGCAGTCCAGGCTCTTAACTACTGCTCCATCTCTCCATCCCATTAAAAATACCTTTAAGGCAAGTTTGAGCTAGGCATACTGAAAAGTGCCTGTGATCACGGTACTTAGAAAGCTGAGACAGGAGGCCCACCCTGAGGTCCGTGAGGGGTATATAGTGAGCCTAAAACAAAGAAACTAAAAGCAAGTTTGGAAGATGGAGGGGTACAAGGAAAGATTGTTGATCGTCTCCTTGCCTGTAGAACAGGAGACCACAGTATCTTTTGATGGCTGTTCTGATCATTAGCTGTGATGAGCAACAGCCTTTTCTAGTGGTCCCCACACAATAAATCCCAAGTGCCTTCCATCCCATCGCAGCCTTGGGAATTTCTTCTTACCGACTTCTATCACTCATGTCTTGCTCAGGATCATAGTCCTCTCCCTCCCAACAAATACGGTATTGAACAATGTTGACGTGATTGAGTTCGGCCAGCGCTAGGACTTCACGTTCCGCCTTCCTATTTAAAAGGACAGGAAAACAAACGTGCCGTTAAGTACCCCCTGATAGCTACAGAACACCTTACTAATGGGACACCACCACCCAGGCTCCCCTCTCTGTAGTCACTGTGGGTCCCATGCTAAGTTTTAGCATGAGAGCCGGAACTCAAAAGAGAAGAAAACTGAATGCAGAGAAAAACCATATCCAAAACCATAGCCATCTCATCCACAATGTAAAAGAAAAAGACTGGGGCTTAAATGGTAGACATCCAAAGGTAGACATCATTTGTATCTTCTTTTGACTGTCTGTACCAGTTTTCAATAGCTACGTCATAGTTGATATTCTGTTTAGAAGATGTGTTTAAATCTTTGGCATTCACAAACGAGTCCCATTTGGGCAGCAAGGGTAGGCAGCCCGAGCAGCAAGCAGAACCTTAGAATTTTCCATGTGTGACAAAGATAAATTGAGACTAGTTTATGCAAAGAAACCAAGACTTGGTACAATGAAAACTTTACAGGGATCGGGCTCAAGAGCTAAGACACCATGCTATTTTCTTGAAATTAGCCTGTGGCTGGTCAAGCTTGAGACATCAGTTTTCTCAAAATGGAGAAAATTGAAGAAACCACCTTAAACCAAGTAAGTCAACAGCTTCAGGTTTCAGCACTGTCTCAAAATGATACAATCATATTCTTAAACTGAAATAAATACCCACTGTAAGGTAAGGTCATTTCAGGAGAAACCAAACTCCTGTCATCAGGAAAAAAAATTAAGGACCAGAAAGACATCAGCAAGCAATGAAGGACAGATACATAAAGACAAGGACTGGGAGTTTAACACAGTGTTCAAAAGAGCAAGCCAGGTACTCACTCAGTGTTATATTTAACACGCTTAATAGCATACGTCTTTCCATCAATTCTGTGTTTTGCTTTGAAAACTTGGCCAAATCCACCTGAGCCAATTTCTTTTATGTCTTCAAAATCGTTGATTAGCCTAGGTAAGATTGATATTGCTGTTACTCTGAGGTTTAGTGTTTCATTTAAGATGAAAATGATTGATCCTTTCTTGTTTTTTAATAACGTCTGGTTGAACTCCTGAGTCACCCAAAACATCTTCCTCTTCCTCCTTCTCTTTACCTCCCTTATTAAATAGAGAATTCAATCTAACAGATCACCCCCTCTGGCTGTACATAGGCATGATGAAGTATCCTTCTCCAGCGGCTACGAGGAAGAAATGACCCCCCCCCCCCAACAAGGATTACTCAGTTGTGTGCCACAAGTACCCACAGAGAAAGCAGAAGCCCAAGGTTGCCCGGAACGACCGTTTCTTTCCCTCAGTTTCCCCACATCCCATCCTTAAGCCCTGCTGATTCTTCTAAGCCACGCCCTACCGTCTGCTGATGTTTCTTCATTTCTAGCATCTTTGCTCCAGTTCAGCATCAGGGTCCTGCAGTGGTGGCTTGCTGACTGATACCCAACTTCTCCTGCCCTACTTTAGCTGCGTAAACTTAGTCTGATAGTGTCTCCCTTACCTTTGCATTCAGCAAAAACCAGGAAACCCTTAAATGCCCCGTAAAGCGCCACGTCGCACGTCCCCGGTTCCTTCTCCAATTTCATCCCTACCACACTGTGATCTCTTCATTACACTTCAAGCACATGCTTTCTCCACAGAAAAGTGACCTTAGGGCCTTCTTTCCATTTCTTACCATACTGTTCTTCTTTAACTCTGGCCAGATTTTGTAATTACAGTGTATGTGTGTCATATAAATATGTGAATACAAATTATGTAACTACTGATACACATGTATTATATATGTGGGTGTGTGGGTGTGGTTTTGCATATGTGTGCACGTGCATGTGTCTGTGTGTGTGTGTATGGTTATGTGTGTGCATGTGTGTGTGTGTGCAGGTATGTGCGTGTGTATGTGTGTGCGTGAGTGCATGTGTGCATGCATGTGCGTGTGTGTAAGCCAGAGATTGATGACAGAGGTCTTCTGTCATCATTGATGACAAAGTTACTCTCCACCTTTTTTGTTTTGTTTTGATTTTTGAGACAGGGTTTCTCTGTGTAGCCCTGGTTGTCCTGGAACTCTCTGTAGCCCAGGCTGGCCTTGAACTCAGAGCTCTGTCTACCTCTGCTCCCTGAGTGCTGGGATTGAAGGTGTGTGCCACCACACCAACCTTGCACTTTACTTTTTGAGACTGGACCTTTCATTGAACTTGGAGCGGACTGAGTAGTGATGGTGGCTGCTGACTGACTTCTGTGGAGCCCTCCACACTCCCTCCACCCCAGCCGGCGTTGGAGTTACAGGTGTATGCAATGCACTTGTCTATTTACAGGGGCACTTGGAATTCAAACGTAGGCCCCTCATGCTTGCACAGCTGATCCATCTCCCAACCTCTAAATGTAGATGTGTTTAAGTATAGATAAGCATTTCCTTAATGCCAGTGGCCACCTCAGAGCGTTTTCAGAGGAAGAATTCTATTGTATTTGTTCTCACCATGAGCCACGTGCCCACAACAGTTGCAGGTGAGTATTAGGCGCTTGGTACGTATTCAGAATTTGTACACAGTGCTCTGCAGCTTCACACAGGCTTCCTTCACCACAGGTGTTCAATTTCGAACGGAGTCATCATCTCCGGGAGACGAACCCCCTTTCCTTTTTTTCCCAGTGAAATCTTGTGTGAAGCTAGAGAACAGGTCCACTAGGGCGTTTCTCTCCTCCCCCCATACCTTTTCCCCCCTATCCTTTCTTTTCTCTATTTTTTTTTTCTTCTAAATCACTGATATAAAGTACTACCTGCTTTCAGTTTTAACAGCGTCCATGGATATCAGAAATGCTGGGCACATCACAGACATCTGCACTTGACATGTTCCCCTTGGATTCCTAAACCTTACTTCTCCGAGCGACCGTAAGCTTCCGTGGGCCTGACTATGCCACAGCTGTCAATTACTTGGGCAGAAATACAATTTCTAGCTCACCCAAAGCAACTGTTTCATGAGCATGCTTACCATTAGACAAACTCCGCTTACCTGGAGTCCAACGTATATTTATTGCTTAGCACATCATTAGGTGACACTTTTCTAAAATTGAGACAAAAATGGAAAACTCAGACAAAATGGTAAGCTATAGACTTTAGAACAGGCTCCCTGCCACGCACTGGCCATTTTCTATTTTGCATCAGTCATCAGAAAGACAAGAAGGGAGTGTTTGTTCAGCTCCTTCAGAAAAACACTTCCTTTTGATTCTCTTGTGTTCTTTCTACTGGCATGCTATCATCTCCTTTTTCTTCAGACCCTTAGGACGGATGTCCTGGGTCCCTCCCTCCAGCCCTCATGCCTCTCTGATGGTGAGCCATCTGCAGTGAGATGTTCAAACATCACCCGAAAAATTAGCCACACCAAGTCATGGTGCTGCCCTGCCCCTTCACCTTCAAGCCTTCACCCTGTGAACTCCATCAGGCCTGGAGTCGTGACTGATGGAGCAACTGGAGTCTTCCTCCTCTCCTCCTCCCCTTACCCAGCCGCTGCCTTCCCGCAGTCGTGTCTACCCTTCCTTCCCAATCTGTCTCACAGATTCTCCTCTCCCCTCTTCACTGCCACAGGCACCAGAGCTGTGGGCTGGATCATGTGGCAAGTTCCCACCTCTGCACCCACCCACCTCAGGAGTTGTGTTTTGTTCAGTGTAGTGTTCAGAAAACATTGGTGGCTTGTTGTGGCTCCTGCTATCACCTTGCCTTTAGTTCTGAGGATATGTTTTATGCTTCAGTGAAAGAAACCAATTCCTGATGGTTTATATAAAATTTGTTCTTCAAAAAACAAGTTATTACACTATCTATACCCTATCCATCTGCCAAAAAAAAAAAAAAAAACAAAAACCAAAAAACCACCACACTTCCCTTAAAAAACACTTCTAACTCCAGATCTTCAATAGTGTTGTTCAAAACAACACTCAAAACCACTGTCTCCAGCTACATGGCCGCAGGGCTTTGTATCTACAGTATACCGTGTGAGCGTGTGAGTGTGTGTGTTTCTGTGTTTCTCTCCTGCTAAACTGATTTACAGGTTTCAAGCTTTCCACTGCTTCTGAACGATCACTCAAATACACATGTATAATGCTCTGACAATGCCACAGATAATGGTGCAGCTGATAGACAGGGTCTGCAAGAGATTCCTAGTCCGAAATATGTCCAGTGCACAATGATACTCACACTCCTGATTTCCTTTTATTTTCTCTGAGACCGTTCTGCAACAAAAGGAAAAGAAAGCTGTTTCAGATGAGGAGAGCAATCGTCTTAGTTTGGGAGCTGGCCCTGTGACCAGGTTCCTGAACCTGTAAGGTCACCAGCTTCCTCTTTGTTGGCCATTTATTTCCCTGAGTCTCCTACCAACACTTACTGCAAGACTTGCGTCCTGCCAACCAGCTGTGGCATGCTATCAATGGCTGTTTTGATTTGCACTTTTCTCATCCCTAGGGGAATAAAAAGCATCTTTTCCCATGTGCTGCCCACCGAGGTGTAGCAAATCCCTCCAGACTATATCTATTCTACTGAATCAATTGTCTAAGAATTTTCTGACAGATTTTTAGTTCTCAGTAAATAGATTGATTTTTATAACAAAATGCCTGATTTTTAAGTTTAGTTCTGATTCTAAGTAGGAGTGGAACTCCACCACATATTATTCAGTTGGGTGGGCAAGGAGTAAGAAGATAATGGGATGGTAAAAAGGACAACGGTAGGGGCTGGGAGAGGTCAGTGGCAGAGCTTGGCTGGAATTCCTGAAGCTAGAATTTGGATCCCAGCATGGGGAAGGACAGAAGGAGGGAGGAAAGGGGGAAGGGGAGGGGGAGGGAGGGAGGAGGGAAGCAGGGGAAGGAGAGAGGGAAGGAGAGAAGGAAGGAAGAAGAGAAGGAAGGAAGGACGGACTACAAAGTGGGTGGGACAGGATGGGGGAGAATGGGGAAGAATTTTGCACTTGAAGAATAGAAGTTAATACGAATGAAAGTTAATAGAGCACAGAAAGGGCCAATGACTGCTAACATCATAATTTAGTAAGGACACACGAAACTGAAATGTAAAACTTGTGGAATGATGAAGATAATATTTAAGTGAGGAGAAGAAATACAATTGGAAACTTCAAGGCTGGTACCATACCATAAATAGGTTCTCTGGGAAAGAATATCTAGGTGCTGACTGGGAAGTCCTAGAAGAAAAAAGTAACTTGGATGAGTTCAGTCTAGTGGGGAGGGAGGGGGTAGGGATCAGACCCTCAGCCTCCAACACCACACCCTTAGCCCACTCAGCACATTGGCTACCCAAGCTTACCAGTTACTTGAGCTGCCAGAAATGCCACTGGATGAAGCCAAGACAACATTACAGGAGGTGCTGACGGTTTTCTGAAAGAAGGGACAGCCCTTAGCATGTGCCCACCGGCCGATCTCAGGCGGTCCATCACTGGGGACAGCCCTTAGCATGTGCCCACCGGCCGGTCTCAGGCGGCCCATCACTGGGTCCACACACTACTGCACATACTCTCCCCGAGGCCACCTAGTCCACAGTCGCAATCACAAAATTAACTTTTCTTGGATGTCTGGGCTAAGTTTTAAAGAGCAATCTTGAGTTACCATGGAAGTTTTATCTCCCAGACCCTTGTGGCCCCAAGGTTCATGGGTCATCGTTGGTACACGGAATGGAGTAACCGTTCAGTATGCAATAGGCAAATGCCCACAGTATGCAAACATATTAACCTGAAGTCAATTTCAAAGGGAATCCTAATTGTATGAATTAAATCTAATTGACAACACATACCACTGGGCTCTTCTCTGACAGTTTCTGATATGCTTCTTTGGCAGCCGACTGCTTTGCCTCCTGTTTGGTAGCGCCTGAACCGGTCCCATACACAGTCTGCCCAATTTTGCATTTACACATAAATCTAGGAAAAAATGAGAGTATTCACTCACATATCAAAAATACTGTCATTCTAATGTACAATTTGAAAAGAAAAGGCCTCTACAGACAAATGAAGGTCTTAAAATCAGACTGAGAATTTTTTTTTAACCTGGATTTATATTTCCTACTTCACATAATTCAGTCCTCACAAAATGGTCACCAATCTATGTAAATAAGCAGGAGCAGCTTATCTCCTTGTTTACACTTCCCAGGTAACATCTAAGTCTTTCTTGCTTCATTGAAAGATCTGACAGCAAAACACCAATGTAAACCAACCAACTCTGCAATAGACCCCACAGTCTCAGGAAATTTTTTAAATTTCCAAATTTATTTTTTATTTTAAGTGCATTGGTGTTTTGCCTGCATGTATGTATGTGTGAGAGCGTCAGATCTTAGAGTTACAGACAATTGTGAGTTTCCATGTGGGTTCTGGGAATTGAACCTGGGAAGAGCATTCAGTGTGTTTTAACAGCTGAGCCATCTTTCCCGTGGGGCAAGAGGAACTGTGTCACACCAGCCAGAAACTGGGAAGGTTAAGGAGCCCTGGTAGAATGGTAGGCATTTCATCTATTCCCAGCCCTGTTCCAGTCCTTGAACTCATGACCACGATACCCCACGTGAAGATCAAGATCACTTATCACATAGCACAGAACACAGAGTTCTCCATGCTAATGAGGTATCCAGATGGCCAGCCCCAGGGTTTAGCCAATAAGCTTCCCTTCCCGGATATTCCTTCCTGCAGAAGGTATTTAATCTCTGGTCCTCTGGTCCATCCTGAGTAAGTCGTATGCACCCATTTTCACGATGAACAATGAGTAAACAGTTCAGACAAGCAAAGACTGTCTCTCTTATCAAGAACTGGGGGGCAGAGGGGGTAGCCTTTCTCATACAGAGCCAGGTAGCCTAAGTCTCTCGCAGAAGGCCCCTCTGCCCTCCAGACATAGACACGCCCCCTGAGCACAGCCGGGACTTTGGAAACCTCTGCTTCCTCAGCCTCAGCCTGTGCCACATCTCACCTGCGCTGGGGCTCCTATCTTCGGCTGTGTCCTGCCACCCCCGCAAGATCATGACGGCTGAGAAGATGGAATGTAGCCTAGCGAGTGTCCTTCTGTTTCTTGTGCTTACGAGGAGCTCACACACCCCAGCAGTGAGATGGAAAGAGGAACGACATTCTCTTGCCCCAGGAATTGGAAATTTTAATTAAAGAGATATTTATAAACCATTTAAAACCTTCCACAGTGAATGTATAGAAAAGGGGCAAATATTTCTGGAAAACTACATATGAAAGGCCTCCGTTTCTTTGCTCACATATAATGAAAGAGTAGAAGTCATACCTTTGAGGCGACTGAGAGTTGGGGTCACACTGTTCATAATTTACAGGAAGCTTTTCCTTCTGGGCAAAACTATTGACAAGACCTATGTAGTTCCCAATGAATGAACCTTGTTCAGAAGAATCCTCGAAACTATCATCCTACAAAGAAAAAAAGATGTGCTTAATACAAATCTCGAATTATCATATGAAATTACTAAATAAGTAACATGAAAGACAACTTACATGTTATGGATTTCCTAGTTATAGGCTCTTATTAAAAGTGAACTGTATGTCTATTAGTAAAAAAAAAAATCTGCAAAAAATAAACCCTCTTCTCCTCCTCCTTCTTCTTCTTCCTCTTCTTCTCCCCTCCCCCCTTTTTTTTGGAATGGCGTGGACACTTAAAATATTCTCCCCAGGCCATTTATAAATATGTAATTTGTTAAGTCACTCAGTTTCCTTTTATAACTTCATTAAGAAAAGCCAGGTGCACAATCTGTTATCCCAGCCCTTGGGAGTCAGGCAAATGATCAAGGCCAGCTTGAGTCACACAGCGAACCTGAGGCCAGCCCAAGCTACACAACCTGAAGCCAGCCTGAGCTACAGAGAGCTTGAGGCCAGATTGCCTTACCAAAACAGAACACACCAGGCTAAAGTTTTATTTCATTATCTTTTATTTATTTTAAAATATGTATGCGTGTGCCTGCACACAAGCCAGGGATGCGAGAGGAGGCTGGAAGAGCGCTGTGACCCTTGGAGAGCCAGTTACAGGTGGTTGGCGGAGAGCCCCAACATGCTGGGACGCAAACTCTGGTCCTCGGTAAGAGCAGTATATGCTCTGGACATCCGAGCCCTTTTTAGCTACACATCTCCCTTCTTCTTCCCTCAAAAAAGTATTTTAACACTTTCTAGCATGCTGCGCCCAGAAGCGGTGCTCTGGTTGGTTCACAGCTTGATGGAAAAGATGCAGGAGCAGCTTTATTGTGGTCTCAACCTTCACTGTCCACCCGATCAGGGCGGACCCAAAGTTTCTCCTTAAACTAATCTTACCAAAGAGCTAGGTTTGGTAATTTGCTTCACTGATCTTTATTATTATTTGTGTTCTTTTACACAAGTTTCCACCGTTATTATTGTCTTTCTTCGACTTCGAGAGAGAAAAGGTAGCCTATTTATCTAACCTTTTGACTAATTTTTTTTTAGCTTACTAATTAGAGAATTAGTGGTTTAGCTTAGCTGCTTTTGAATTGGCTATAAGAATGACATTTCGGGTAAGATTATCCGCAAATATGTTGGAAGGTAAAACTTGCTCATCTCATGCATGAAATCACTTTATGTCTCATTTTGCAGCCACTGTTCTAGCCACCTGGTTTTGACATTGTCGTAGAAAACATAAACTTTTTAATCATCTGCCTCCAGGTTTGTAAAATCCCACCCCTGTCCCCCAACGTCTTCCCTCCAATCAGTGTTGTTCTTGGTCCTTCTGTATTTTCCTCACTCAATGAGGTTTACCTTATCTGATATGGTGTCTTTATTTCATTAAAAATTTCTGCTCAAATATCTTCAGATAGCTTTGTTTATTTGATGTTAGAGAATTGTACCCAGGGTCTTGCGCATGCTAAGCACACAGAACCGTATACCTCTTCCATCTCTTCAGAGACCAAACAGATCTGTTTTGCTGTTGTTGGCTTATGTGCCATTTATGTGCTTGCATCTTCAGGGATGCAATGTCTAGGTTGGTTCTCTGTAATCTCCCTCAAGGAGAATCATTCTCCCTACAAGGCCTTGCACAGCTTTCTCTGTTTTGTTTGCTTCCTGAGGTGGAAAGGTCCCCTCCTAGCCCTTGTCAGCCCAGCCTGTCTCCTACCGAACAGTCTCATTTTTCCTCATGCTTCAGAGCATGTAAGTTGGTGCTCAGAAGTACATAGCTTTGTCAACCAATTTCCTGGTGTATTTCTCACTCAGGAGAAATGCAGATAGGAAAAAGAAGTAAAGCTTTGAACAAATGGTCATACACTGACATTCATAATTTCTCCCTGAGAGAACACGTGCGCGCACGCACATGCGCACACACATGCACACGCACGCACACACGTGCACACACATGCACACACGCACACATATCCACGCGTGCACACACATACACACACGCACACACGCACACACCCACATGCACACATGCACACACACACACATACACACACGCACACACACGCGCACACACACACACACACATTGCACGCACGCGCACGCACGCGCACGCACACACACGCACACACACACACGGATCCCCTTTAACCAGGGGTAAAAGGCAGTCACTCACCTTGCTTTCATTAGTAAGTACGTCAACAGCTAACTTGGCAGCAGCATTCTTTGCCTCCTGCTTTGATCTACCTTCGGCTTCTGGAAATTTCTTCTCGTCTATTATAACTTGAAACGTAAACCTGGTTAAAAAGACAGTATTTGCAATACATTACACAGCTTGTAATTTAGCTAAGGACAAGTGCTCTGGTTGCCACCACCCCACAAGTCCCTTTCAGGATTCGAACCCATGCTCACTACAGACTTTAAGCACCTTCCCCAGTAACAATATCTTCTTAGAGCAGGGAGAAGAATGGACTTTTTTCCCTTCCCTTTTTCTTTTCTCTATTCTTCTTGTTGCTTATTATTTATTTACTTATTTAGATACACCGTCTTACTATATAACCTAGGCTGGCCTCAAACTCACAACAATCTTCCTGCCTCCGCTGCCTAAGTGCTGCGATTATAAGCATGAGCTGCCTGACATGCTTAGTTCTCTCTCTCTCTCTCTCTCTGTGTATTTGATGTGGGGGTAGGTTGGAGTATACGTTGCATGATGGGGCATGCTTGTTGGAAGTCAGAGGACAACTTTTGGAAATCTAGTCCCTCCTTCCACCATGTGGGTTCCAGAGAAAAACTCAGGTCCCCAGGCTTGGCTGCAAACGTGTTTACTAAGTCATCGCTCCGGCCTCCATCTTTCTTCTCCAGGCTTCTGAGGTAACCGGGCTCTGTCTCAAGGACTCTCACAGGACTCTGGCAGCTTCGCTATGGTCCGAATTGCACCAGAGCTGTCTCTTCTACTTTACACTCACAGGGACGGATCGTTTACTGTCTGTTTGTTTTACTAAGTACCTGGACTTGAACTCAGGACGTGTGTGTTCTAAGCACACGCTTTACCACTGAACTACACCTCCATTTCCTGGATCATACGTTCCCTCCAGCCTTTTAGTTTTTTTGTTCGGTAGATCATATGTGGTATATGCACATGCTGGGGGAATGAATTGCCTGTGCATACCCAGAGGTCAGAGAAGGATTCTGGGTAATCCTATCACTCTCTGCCTTATTCCCTTAAGACAGGGTCCCTCACTGAACTTAGAGCTAGGCTGGTAGCCAGGAAGCCCCAGCCACCCTCCTGTCTCTGCCCTACCCAATGCTGGATTTACAGGGGTGTCCTTAGGCACACTCAGGTTTTTATGTGGGTTCTAGGAAGTCAAACTCAACTCTTCATACTTAGTAAGAACTCTTACCCACTGAGTCATCTCCCTGGCCCTAACCACACCCTTCCTGATGGCAACCTACCTTCTGTCGTGTGCAGGTCCTGTGGTACCAAGTTCTTTATACGTAATGGTTACTTCGTGCTTCTGGCGGTATTTATTAAGTTTGTCTATGTAGAAACCTGGTATATTACTGGCCATTTTCCCTCACAGTGGCCTGCAAAGAAAGAGGGGCCTACACATGTGACACTGACCGACGACATCAGATCTGGTGTTTCCAACCCACCACAGGAGAACAGGAGGAGACGGGGGCTCTTCTCTACATAACTCGTCTCAGCCCCACATGAATTTAGAAAAATTTTATGTCAAAATCTTTCTTCCTCTTCTCCTAGATCATCTAACTTCAAAAACTACTGGCCCTGCCCTTTCTTCTACTCCTGGCTTCCAAGAAGTGAGATGTTCCAGTCTGTCCACCTGCCTGAGGAAGTGTAAAGAGTACAAGAGTAGAATTACAGCTTTTACGGTCAAAACAAGGCTATATATACACATATTGCTATATATTATATACACACACATATGACACATGAGCATATATACATATGTACACATATATACATGTACACACACAACTATGTACACACATGACTGAAATGGAAACTTAAGGGTTCTCTGGAAAGTTGGTTGGATGGTGCTTTGTTGGGGAAACACATGAAGGAAGGTTTAGCTGAAGTGGACACAGGTAAAAAGATGTTCTACTAAAACAAACATGAAAAGACACATGACAAGATTCTCTGCTAACAACACACATGTATTGGTCCGCCTTACATGTGCAGTTGAGCTACATTTGTCAGGACTCCATAGAGAGAAACGCACCAAAAAACTTCTGATGGTGTGTTCCAGTTTCTAGTCGCTTCCACAGACTCAGGTTGATAGGCAGAGTGATGTCAGACACAGGTGCCGAGGCAAGAGCGGAGGAGGAGACATGATGTTTGGAGGGGCATAAACAGGACCCGATGGACAGTGACAGAGGCTGAGCTTGACTTGCTTATAAAGCTAGCTGTACAGTGCCTGTAGGTGTTGTGTCTTCCCTGATCTCCGCTTCCCTGAGAGAGCTGAGAACTTCCAGTGTTCCTCCTGGTCCCTCCTGCTGACTCGTGCTGAGGCTGAGACCTGGCTTTCTTTGCTAGGTAGTGCCACCACTGCTGATGCAGGTTTGCTATCCTGACTGAACTGGACTGCTGGTGTATCCATGAAGTGTTTGCAAGTGGATCGAGCTGTAGCTGCTGACCTGTGAACTGAACTGACAGTTTCCAGACAAAACAGACAAAAGTTACTCCAAAGAACCTTTCTAAACAGGTCCACTTTCCCCATACCCTTTCTGTCCCACTACTTCTGGTGGGTGGTGGGCTAAAAGAAAGGTTAAAACATTTAAGAACCATCATTAGGGGCTGGAGAGATGGCTCAGTGGTTAAGAGCACTGACTGCTCTTCTGAAGGTCCGGAGTTCAAATCCCAGCAACCACATGGTGGCTAACAACCATCTGTAATGAGGTCTGATGCCGTCTTCTGGGGTGTCTGAAGTCAGCTACAGTGTACTTACATACAATAAAATAAAATAAAATAAAAAAAAAAAAAGAACCATCATTAAAAATAGGTTTTGAAAAAATTAAAAGTACACCGGACTATGTACATATACTCACAAAACACACACATACACACACACACACACACACACACACACACACCTATTTAGAAAATAGGCAAAGAACTTGAGTACTATTTCTCCAATGAACGCATAGCAGTGGCCAAACAAAGAGGTGAAATGTTCCCCAGGAGAAAGGAAGGAAAATGTTTCTGGGTATAGATACATTAGACTTGTTTTAACATTATACAATGTTATCAATATCATTGAAATATCAACTAATGCCTAATCTGGACATTTTTGTTTCTATGTATCCATTTAAAATGAATTGGAAAGTTGAAAACATTAGGCTTAGTGGGCTTGGAGACAGCTTTGGTAGAGAGCTGTATAGCATACACAAAGCCACAAGATTAATCCTCAACACTCTATGAAATGTAATTTTACTTTATAAAATTTTAAACAGGATTCTTCAAACCATGAGATTTTTAAAGCAGTGGTTCTCAACCTGTGGGTTGCGACCCCTTTCAAAGAGGTCACATATCAGATATTTACATTATAATTCATAACAACAACAAAATTACAGTTATGAAGTAGCATCAAAATAAAATGGTTGAGGTCACCACAACATGTGGGTCTTAAAGGGTCGCAGCATCGGGAAGGTTGAGGACCACTGTTTTAAAAGCATCATTCTGACCCTGGAGCCTCTACAGCCACCAAGACTCCTCTTGTGAGAGCCCCAGGGGATCATTCATTGTCAATTCCAATAGTTCAATTTTGGTCACTTGTTCCCACCTCAACCCTTACCCCTTTGCTTAGGGTCCTGAGACATCTGTTCTGTGGGTTTCCACTGTTCTCTCAATCTGTGCCTTCTCTGCCTTCTTCCCTGGTTCCTCTTCATCTTCTTTTCATCTGAACATGGTCCAGGGACCCGGTCCTCAAGTCTCTACCTGTTCTGTGCTTACCTCCTTCTCGGTGATCACCTGCAGGCTGTGACTTTACATTCTACCTACACAGTGATGCACCAGGGTTGGCAAGAAGGAGCAGCAGGTAAAGGAGCTTGCTGCCAAGACTGACCATCTGAGTTCAATGGGACCTACAGAGTAGGAGAACGGACTTCCACAAGTTATCCCGAGACCTTGAAAGGTTCCCTGAAGGACATGTACACACACACACACACACACACACACACACACACACACACACTCACTCATATACAAGTAATAAAAAATGTAAAACTAAGTAAGTAAATGTACAGCTAGAAAGATGACCCAGCAGTTTAGAGCACCACTGCTCTTTCAGAGAATCCAAATTTGGTTCTCAGCACACATGCTGGCAGCTCAAACCTTTTTGTAATTCTAGCTTCTGGGGATCTGGCACCTTCCCTGGCCTTCAAGAGAACTGCATCCCTATGCACATTCTCATACACAGATACATAATTAAAAATAAAAAGTAAATAAATTCTTCTTTAGAAAGTTTATTTTTTTTTTTTTTTTTATGAATGTGAGTACACTGTCACTCTCTTCAGACATACCAGAAGAGGGCATCAGATCCCTTTACAGATGGTGTGAGCCACCATGTGGCTGCTGGGAATTGAACTCAAAACCTCTGGAAGAGCAGTCAGCACTCTTAACTGCTGAGCCATCCCTCCAGCCCCAATAAATTCTTTAAAAAATAAATATAACAGTTGTAACTGAAAGAGGAAGGAAGGCACCAGAATTATAATAAGGGCCTGATACAAATGAATGAATGAGTCCATTGGTGAATGAATGCTGAGGTACCACCCAATCCAGGCTCTCAGGAGTAACCCTCGTCTACGGGGCAATTTTACTCAGGATGGGCTGGCCTTCTGTGATGCTGCAGGGGCAACTAGTATCGCCCCACCTCACAACCGCATTCACAGGTGGGACTGAGGAATCGGGAACTGCTCTTAGTCGCTCACCCAAAGAGTCCATCACATGCACCAACAAATGCTACCTGCCTGTCTCACCTATGTCCTGAAGACCCTGGTCTCTCTCCTTCCAGCAGCTGCTTCCCGTTCAGCATGCATTCAACTAGTATATGATATATAAAGGAGCAAACTGCAAACAGTGTTTGGGCCCCTCCAGGTTCACAGGGCAAGCTGAAGAACAAGAACACAGTCTGCAGAAGATTCCAAGGTCCTGGGTACTGGCCTGGAGAGTATCTTTAACTTCTAGGAGGCACGGCATGGTTAGTATTAAAGGTGCAACAGGGAATCTCATTTCTCTAGAATTCAAGGTTATTTATGACTACCATCCATTTAACATACTAATGAGCGCCTGTCAGGGATTAGGGGCTGGGTTTATTCAAGTCAATGAAAACTGCTCTTGGGATCTTACTGGTAGAGGGAAAAAGACAAATCCTGGTACTAAGTACTAGTTGGAAAATTGAGAAAAATACGGGGTGGGGGAGGGGGGCGGGCTGCAAGGGCAGAGTGGAGTTTCTAGCTTAGGGAAAGCTACTCATATCATTGGCTCTGTGAGAAGGATTGGATAGACAGAGAGATCTGTCCAGGAAGTCACTTGGGAGGTAAGGGATTTCCAGGAAGTAGAAGCAGGCAGCATCAAGGCCCAGGAGTTGGCGGGTACCTGGCTGTGGTCCAGAAGCACCAAGTAAGTCTGAAAGTGGTGGGCACTGGGGTTTGCCTGACTATAGGGGCTGTTGTGAGGGAGATCAGAGCAGGAAAGCAAGCCTCGGGTTCAGACTTGAGGGAAACTCGGGTGCATGGAGAAGAATCAGGTGGAGGATGGAGCAGGACCCAGTTACCACAGAGGACCGCTAATTGGAATGCCATAACTGTTCAGCACAAAGTCTTGGCCCAGAATTCAGTCTCGGGGTCATTCAGACTTCTAGATTTCCCTACAGAGTTTCAAGTCATCGGACTTGTTCTTTTCCTTCTGGGTCCCTTTTCCTCGCAATTGCTATCCAGGATTGGGAAAATAGCCCTCAGGTCTTACCGAGTTTCCGGATCCGGACAGTGGCCCGCGCCCTGGCGCAGGATTCGAATTGTGCTTCAGGTGCTGGCTCTGAAATCTTGTCGCCCTCCGTTCTCTGTCGCTGCTGCCGTCGGTGGAAGTCCGGGGCAGGCCGGTTCTCTCTGTTTCGTTTTCCCGGCGGACTCCGCCTTCCCGCGCTGCTCTAGGCCCCTCCCGCACCGGCTCGCACCCGCGAGAAGTCAGGTAGGCGTGTCGCCTCCGCGGGAGCCAAGGTCCGGCCTGCCTCTGCTATCCCGTGCAACCACAGTAACCACCAGCTTCTCCAGATTTCGGGACATTTCCTGGCTCCCACGCTGGGAAAACTCTACTGGAAGAGGAAGGAGAAACTCAAGTCTCCTGCTCGCAGTGCATAATAAGTTCCTGGATCAATGTTCACAATCTACTTTCCAAAACGAACTTTTAGGAGGCAACTGGGCACATGGATGCTACCGAATTCTAGTGTACAGTGGGAGATACTGGGTAACTCGCAGAGGGTCCTGCCAGGCCGTCTCTGACAATTGAAGTCAAGGTTTGCAAACATTATTCTCCTTCCCTTTTCACACTGCCGTATAGCTCTCTTGACAAAATTGGCCAGAGGGCTGAAGGAGTCTCTCTTAAATCTATTTGTCCAGCCCTTAGCAGGTACTTGCTAGCCCCTTATTGCATACCATCCACCAGGCCAGGCCCCTGTTAAGGTCCACCTGCTCCCAGAAGGGCCAAAACGAATATTTTATCACAAGGCAACACCGGCAGTCCCTGCTTAATAAGGAATCCTGCCTGGGCTGGAGAGATGGCTCAGCGGTTAAGAGCACTGACCGCTCTTCCTCATGTCTGCACCTTGACTAAGCACCATCCCTATGAGAACTCAGGAGCTAGAATAAGAGCCAGAAAAGTCATCTGAAACAACATCTCAACCAGTGAGAGGTGGGAAAGTCCCAAGACAGACCGCAGCCTAAGTCTATACTTCTCTTGTAGCGTGGTTCCTGGGTGTAATTAGAGGAGGCATCTAATGTGAAACCCCAGTGACCAGATCAACCTCAATAAACTCCCACTCCCTACCATAGCTCCTTAAATGAGCGCTCAACTACCTAGGGAGAAGTTGACAGCGAGATCCCTGCAGACATTTCTTTACTGAACATTCACAACAGATGGCAATCTGCTCACTCCACCTAGTCCGTTCTAGATTTACTCTTGGTATTTCCGAAGATCCCGTTATCACCGCCATTTCTTCAGGGTCTTGGAACATCTGGCTGAAGTGTTAGCCACTGAAAAAGGTGTCTTTGGATCTTCCTGGAGGCTATGGCAGGGGAGTAAGTGAACAAGCGATGCATTCATCTACACCCAATCCTCTCAACTCCCAATATTCCCCACTCCCTGAGTTGGCGTTTTGTTTTGAGATTGGCGTGTAAGCCGGGCAGTGGTGGCGCACGCCTTTAATCCCAGCACTTGGGAGGCAGAGGCAGGTGGATTTCTGAGTTCGAGGCCAGCCTGGTCAACAGAGTGAGTTCCAGGACAGCCAGGGCTACACAGAGAAACCCTGTCTCGAAAAACCAGAGAGAGAGAGAGAGAGAGAGAGAGAGAGAGAGAGAGAGAGAGAGAGAGAGAGAGATTGGTGTGTAGTATAGGCTGGCTTCAAATTTGTCATGTAGCTAAAAGTGACCTCCAACTTCCAGTTTTCCTGTCTTCTCCTCCAAGATCTGTACCACAATGCCTGGTCACTGTAGTGTTGGAGAGAGAACCATGGGAAACAAACACCAACTGAGCAGGCCAGCAGGTGTTTTCCTGTGGCTTTGTTTTGGTTGGAGTCAAGGTCTGAATGAAGCCCTAACTGATCTAGAACTTTTGAAACTAGGCTGACTTCACACTTGAAGTGAGCCTCCTGTCTCTTCCTCCTAAGTGGTAGGACGATTGCGAAGGACCAGGTAGGATAATCTTTTGTCGCGAATTGGAACGCTGAGGACAGAGGCGAGAAGGAAGCCTTGGACTCGGAGGTCAGGTTGCAATTATTTATTTGCTCAATAAATGGCGAAATGGGATCACATTCACTCAAGCATTCATCCTTCACAAATTTCTGGTCCGGCTCGCGGCAGCGCTGGTTTGCAACCTGTCCTGCTTCTCGGGTCCGCTGCACGGGCTCATCTCGCTAGGCGACTGGCGTCTGGGTCAGTGGACTGGGATCTCAGAGTAAAGGCATGTCCGTTGGACTCCGGGAGTGAGTACGTTGCAGTGCCAGACCGGGGTTTTAAAGCTGCTCTTAGCCAATCATATTTTCATTAACTTTCACTTTACCCTTATCACACACACACTTCGAACAGTCCCTAACGCTCGAGGTTTGGAAACTTTACATGTTGTAGTTTACATTGTTTGCATTTTATTCCTTTCATCTTTCTAGAATATTCTCTATATTTTCCTGTTAGTTCCACATGACTGCTTATGACCCTGCAACAGAAAAATCTATATGGTACAAAAACATACCCTTTAGCTTTGACTCAAAGATTGTATTAAGTAGAAGTATATTGTCTCTTGAGGGAAGTACCTTCAGAGGCCTGCATGCATGGCATACCCAGAGTAGACGAAGATGAACTGATCTTGAATCAACTTGCAGTTAACCTTCTATCAGCGCAGAGTTAGGCTTGAGTTCCACCCACCAGTAAGTCTGAGATAACTACTACACATACCTGGATCCATAGAGAGAAGTTTCCTAATGAAAAGAGCTTAAGGAAATGTATGTAAAAGCTCACTGTGTCCAACCCTAGAGTGACACACATTGACAGCAGTGTTCCAGTTCTTCAAAAGAAGACAGACTTTAATCTGAGCTCAAGAATATCAGCTATTAACACCATTCCTAGATCTACACTATTCATAATTACATGGCATGATTAGTGTCATGAGACTGTTTGCATTATTATCTAATTATATAAGTCCAGTTAATATTAGGGAAAAGAAGACATGCAGGCCAGCCATCTTGGCCAGATTCAAGTCAGGCAATATGACTCATACTTCAGCTTGTCTCCGAGGGCAGTGCCTGTCAAACACTCTTTGAATCTTTCGTCCATTTCCTGGTTCTGTGTTTCGTTGAACAAACTTTTCCAATCACCAACTTCACCTACAACACAGAAAGCACAAAAGACTCAGATATATGTTAGGGTATTTCTTAATTTTTATCCTCTATTCTACCCAAATTGACCCCTTTTAAAAAAAAAATGCAGTGTTATCTTTGAAAGGTAAAAAACTGCAATAACACAGTTGTGGTGGCTTGAGTAAGAATGCTCAAGCCGGGCAGTGGTGGCGCACGCCTTTAATCCCAGCACTTGGGAGGCAGAGGCAGGCGGATTTCTGAGTTCGAGGCCAGCCTGGTCTACAGAGTGAGTTCCAGGATAGCCAGGGCTACACAGAGAAACCCTGTCTCGAAAAACCAAAAAAAAAAAAAAAAAAAAAAAAGAATGGCTGCCATAGGCTCATATATTTGAATGCCTAGGGAGTGGCTCTATTTGAGAAGATTAGAAGGTGTGGACTTGTTGAAGTGGGTGTGGCATTATTGGTTTGAAGTTTCAGAAGCCCAAGCAAAGCCCAGTGGCTCACCGTCTCTTCCTGCTGCCTTCAGATCTGGATGTAGAATTCTCAACTACCATGTCTGCCTGTGTGCTAACATGCTACCTGCTATCTTGATAATATACTAAACCTCTGAAAGTGTCAGCAAGCCCCAATTAAATGCTCTATTTTATAAGAGTTGCCACAGCCAGGCAATGGTGGCACATGCCTTTAATTCCAGTGCTTGGGAAATAGAGACAGGCAGATCTCTGAGTTCAAGGCCACCGTGTACTGAGTGAGGACAGCCAGCTATACAAAGAAATCCTGGCTCAGAAAACAAAAGAGGTGGGGGTATGGTCTTGGTCTCTTCACAGCAATAAAACACTGTCTAAGACAATAGTCTTAAAACAAACCAAAACAAAAAAAACTACTGTAGGCACAACGTTGCGTACTGTGTAAAGATGATCCTTGTGTGATTCAAATGCTGATTTCTCTGCTCCATATCTTGTTGCCCTCGGACGTGCCATTTGTAAAGATTATTCTAAGCATCTCCTGTTTGAAGTTTGTATAAACATTGCTCCCCATTTACTCTCTGACTTGTCAATAAAAACTGATCAGCCAGTGGCTGGGGGAAGAGAGAATAGAGCTGGGCTTCCACCAGCCAGGGGAGGGGAAGAGATAGAGAGAAGGAATGAGTGAGGAGTCCTGAGAGATCTTGGAAAAACACCTGAAGCCCAGAGTGGCCGACCAACAGTAAAATACAAGAATCTTGACTGGAAGGCAGCCAGATTAGCCCGGAGGATTAGAACAGATTATTAGCTTCCCAGTTACTGTGCCATAAAGTGTAATTAAATAAATCTTAGAGTCTCAGTCTCTTTTATTTGGAAACTAGCTGGGATAGAGATAAACTGCCACTTTAAAAGATGAATCTACAACCCACAATTTTCTTGTAAAATCAACACTGCCCATGGAGGCTTCTCCATTGGTGACGTAGCAGATAGCATGCTTACCTCACCAATCTGGGTGAAGAAGACTCCACCTCAATGGTCAACCCACATCCTTTTCTAGACATCTGGGGACTAAAATCTTATAATTTCAGAATGTCATTCTTCCTCACTAAAGTTTGTCTAATACCCAAATACATTTTTAAAGTTAACATTTTACCTTGGGTTGGGGTAACATGTCAGACACTGAACAATTTTTTTTTAGAAATTTAATACTTTGGTCAGTTGTCTGGAGGCCGAGGCAGGAAGATCATGCTTTTAAGTCACCAGGGGCTACATAGCAAGTTCCAGGTCAGCCTGAGCTACATGGTGAAACTCTGTCTCAACAGAGGTTTAAAACATTTTTTTCTGACATATAATAAGTTATTTCCTTGGCTAGTGAGATGGCTCAGCAGGTAAATGTGCCTTATCAAGCCAGGAGATCTGAGTTTGATCACTGGGACCTCGGTAACAGAAGGAGTAGACTGACTTCTACAAGTGGTTGTATGACCTTCACATGCACATATGAGTCTGCATACATACATGCATGCATGCATGCATACATACACAAATATAC
Organism: Uromys caudimaculatus; assembly: GCA_028551405.1. NCBI lineage: Eukaryota > Metazoa > Chordata > Mammalia > Rodentia > Muridae > Uromys > Uromys caudimaculatus. The sequence goes on along the minus strand of CM052705.1, from coordinate 8,331,477 downwards.
ATACACACAAACATACATTCACAGAGAAGATAAATAAGTGCATGTAAAAAGTAAGTTATTTCTTTCTGTGGAATCCCTGGATTTTACAATTGAAATTTCACACTCTGTGTTGCAAAGTCATTGAAGGGTGTGCTGATGATGTGGGCTTAATGACATGAGAAATAGTTATGACGAATTAAGGAAATGAAACAGGAAACAAAGCTGTCCCCAGATGTCATCAACTATACCCAACCACAAAACGAGGCAGGGAGGAAACACACCAAAATTTAAAACCTGGCTCAGGGGGGAGAAGTTTACAGTCTTGATGTCACCTGTGGCTGATCTGTGTTTTATTTTCATGCCCTTTCGTGTGTTCCTGCCCTCTGGACTTTCTACAAGGCACGTCAGATTTACTTCATTTATTGTAGTTTTTCTATTCTGAATAACACTTAATGAACAGTGTATAGAAAGGTCCTATTTTCCCCTTCCTAACGCTAATAAAATCAGGCATGAGTCAGGGTTATACAGGAATCCAGCTGCAGCCAGTTTCCTATTCAATCTTCGATTCATAAAGGTTATTTCAAATGGGTCAGTTGAAGAAGTAACCGAAGAAAGTAGACCTAGCTCAAATCCTGAAATGTGGCAGTGTAACAGCCAGACCCTGGGGCTTCAGCCTTCTCTTACATTGCAAAATTAAGTCTTTTGTATCCTTTTGTTATAAAATCTAACCCCAACCCAGACAGAACATAACCAGTTCCCATGTTAGCTGTGATCATCCTAGCTGTTCCATCTGCGACGAGATGGCTCAGTGGGCACAGGTGCTTGTCTCAAAGCTTGGACAACCTGAGTTCTAGTCCCAGGTCCCATATGGTGGAAGGATTGTTCCATAAGTCGTCCTCTGACCTCCTCATGCATTTCATGGTGTGTGCACACGTGCTCTCGCACACACACACACACACACACACACACACACACACACACACACACTAAATGCAATAAAATATTGTTATATTTTCATCAAATATGCAATAAAATGAAAGTGGAAAGTCCTAACTTACAGAATTATAAACTTGGGTAAGAACTTAGAATACTTTAATGAAATTAAGTAAACCATCTGCCAAGTATCTAATTATCTACCTAATGACCATTTTCTTCTTTTCCTTTATTAACAAAATTCTGATTTTAACTGAGTTGCAGTGCATCTAGCTTAAAAAAGAAATCTACATTTCCAGCTACTGCTATAAGGAGAGAGATGGTGAATGAATGCAAACAGTCACTGAACAGGGCTTGGTTGGAAGCTCTAGAAAGGGGCTGGTGAGCTAATGGGCAGGATTCCTTCCTTTGCTGTTTTCTTTTTCCTACCCAGAACCAGAATGTTGGAGCTCAAGCTGCCATTTTGCCATCACTGGGCCCTTAGTGCAGTAAAGGACAGTGAACAGCTGCCAGGTACAGCTCTGGGCTCCCCGGGGTTCTGAATTCTTATCAAGGGAGGAAAAACTGAAATCCTGTTTTGCTTCAGACAAAGTGATTTGGCTTGCCTGTTAAGTGCAAAGTCACTCCCAAGCTGACACAACACCCCCCTCCCCCCCCAAATGAAAGCAAGTTACCTTTGCGGAAGAGGAAGGGCCCAATGGCACCATGGGTCTCCTGAGAATTTGCTCGCATCGCCTGGAAGGTGCTCTGGGCTGAGATGGTTTCTATTTGTTCATCGGTTAAAGAGAAACCAAGGAATTCAGAGATCTGCTTTATTCCAGCAACCAAATTCTGGGGGAAAATATTCAAAAGATAAACATCTCTCAGTGGGATTTACTGAGGCCAAGATTTTCTCAAATCAGCAGTGTTCATTTATTTATTTAATTCTTGAGAGAGCTTGTTATGTACCACAGGCTGTCTCTGAACTTCTGCTCCTTTTACCCCTTCCTGTGCTGAGCAACCTTTGTCTCAGGCATGGATGAGGAGGTGGGTCTCTCTTCCTGCACTCTCCTCGCTCACTCCATTCTCTCAGCCAGAATGGCCCTCCTCACTCTGCTCAGATGCCTTCTGTCCCCTCTGGGTGAAAGCCAGTCACTTTAGGGGGCCTGCTCTGCTGTTCCTCACTTTGTCACACAGCTATATGACACACACTTGGCCCCACTTATTCCACCTGTCTACTCTGTGCATGCTAATCACTCTCACTGTACAACTACCTGGTGTGTGTGTGTGTGTGTGTGTGTGTGTGTGTGTGTGTGTGTGTGAGTGTGTGTGGTATGTGTGCGCATGTGTGTCTGTGTATCTATGTGTATGTCTATCTGTGTGTGTGTTTGTGTGGTGTGTGTATCTATGTGCATGTCTCTGTGTGTGTCTCCATGTGTCTGTGTGTCTGTGTGTCCCTGTGTCTGTGTGTGTGATGTGTTTGTGAGTACGTGTCTGTATGTGTGGTGTGTGTGTGCATATCTATGTGTATGTGTATTTGTGTGTGTGTGTGTGCATGTGTGTCTGTGTGTGGTGTGTGTATGTGTATCTATATGCGTGTGTCTTTGTGCGTGGAGTGTTTGTGAGTATGTGTCTGTATGTGTGGTGTGTGTGTGTGTGGTGTGTATCTGTGTGTGTGTTTGTGTGTGTGTGGTGTGTGTCTGTGTGTAGTGTATGTATGTATATCTATATGTGTGTCTGTGTGTCTGTGTGTGTGCTCCAACTGCTTTCCGCAGCTTGGAACGTTGTCCCACAGCTACTTACTTGGCTCACCTCTCATTCAACTCAGTTCTTTAATCAGCCATAGCTTCTTCATGGCCACTCCTCAACCATTACAGTCTCGGATTGATCCAGCATTCTGACCTTCCACTCTTCAGTTTTCCTTCATCAGCTGTTCTGCTTGGTTTTTTCTCACATTCTACATACACGTCAATCTCCTTTGTGTTCATAACTATTTGGCCTTCCCACCTTTATTCTAGAAGCTTCTCCAGGGCAGTGAACCTTGGTTGGATACTTTACTGATGTATAACTTGGGCCTAAAACTGTGCTGAGCCATCTCTGACTCTATGTTTGTAAGTGAATAGAGAATCTTTTTAAGAAAAAGCACTCACTTGGAAAATCAACTCACAACCAAATGCACGTTCGATTAAATCAGCTGAGACCTACCTATTGTTTCTTCCGTCACTAGCATGACTATCCATCACAAACGGAAAAGAGGGCTGTTTTTATTAAGCTGCAAGCATTATTTTACTTGCTAAGTAAACAAACTAAAATCTTATGTATAGTGGGCTTTTTCTAATTTTGCATTATTATTAGAATTTTATTTTATTTTATTTTATTTTATTTTATTTTATTTTATTTTATTTTATTTTATTTTTGGTTTTTCGAGACAGGGTTTCTCTGTGTAGCCCTGGCTGTCCTGGAACTCACTCTGTAGACCAGGCTGGCCTTGAACTCAGAAATCCGCCTGCCTCTGCCTCCCTAGTGCTGGGATTAAAGGCGTGTGCCACCACTGCCTGGCTTAGAATTTTTTTAATAAATGAACACACTATGAGTTCACACAATCAGACATTCTAAGTATATGCTCTGTGCCCTAGTCTCTAATAAGTATTGCCCTTGAATATCAATGACCAGAATCTCACCTCTTTCAGGTCTTCATATATTATGAACTTAACATTTTCATCATCAATATGTTTGTTCCAATTGATTGCAAAATCAAAATAACTTCCCCAAGAAACTAAAAAGCACAGGAGAAAACATTGTAAGACACTGTACATAACTAAGGAAAACAGATACCATGCATACGGGTAAATGATCAAGAGAGACTATGCATATTACAAGTCTGTCTCCTAGAGGTGGAATGTACCTGTCTCACTGTCCATATCCACCAGGTCTTGTTCCTTGAACATTTTCCATTAATGATACAACTGAGCACGTTGTGAGGATGATTTGATCAGAGCTATAAAATTCCTCAGAGATAACGAGATAACTCAGAAAGAGTGCATGGGCATGAGTTTCCTTTCTGTTGCTGTGATAAAATACTCTGACCCAAGCAACTTAAGCAGAAAAAGAGTTTCTTTCAGTTTACAGTTCAAGATTACATCCATCCTTGTGGGGATATCTTCATGGCAGGAGCTCGGTTGGCCCATCATGGTGTCCGTAAAGTGTTCATCTGCCTCTAGACGTTTGATTTCAGAATTTTGCAAGGAAGAAATCCTGTCCAAGTTATTACTGTCACATCTTATTGCTAATCAACTGAGCAGAAAGAATGAATGCAGACAGTGGAGAAGATTCTTTATGTTGTCCCACAAATCGCAAAAATCATCCCTGAATGTTTTCTTGTGTTACATATGTATGGAGTGTTATGGGTTTGCCCCGCCTGACTCCATGAAGTGTTTCTAGACAACAGCAGAAAGCTTGACGGTGCTTCCCAGGCATCTGCTAGTGAGTTTTCCTTGCTGCTATGACACAATCCAACATTTATCTTTTCCAGGGAGCTGGTACTGAATGTAGTGTCTGTGTATGTGGACTGCCGCGTGACTTGCTATTTCAAACACCTTTTAAAGTGGCCTTTACAAATTGTGGTGGATCGATACCACATGGAATATTAAAATAGAGATGCAGATGTCCATGGCATAAATGAACCTGGGAGACATCATGCAGACTAATAATGAGGCAGAAAACAAAATACTGGTCTCATCTACATGTTGGGTCTTTTTAGAGGTTGAATAATACAGAAAGCAGGATGGTGTCGGGGAGGAAGGCAATGGGTAGATGTGAGTCAAAGTTACAACTTTGATGTAACTTTGGAGCGCTGAGTCATGAATAAGTCTAGTGAGCTAATGTACAGCATAAGGACTACAATTATGACTCCAGTATTGCGTAATGAAATAGTGATTGCTAAGGGGACAGCAAACATATATGACTCTTTCTCTATACACAACAAAGCAGCTGCGTGACATGATTGCTTCTCTTCAGTAATCATTTCACACATATATGTGTAGCAAAACACAGTGTCCACCTTAAACGTCATTTAAAAAATCATTTTAGGGCAGCAGTTCTGTTGTGTGAAAACACTTTTCCTGGGGAGCTGCAATACACATGTCTACTCATCCCAGATAGAGCTCCTACAACAGACCAAAGTATGGATATCACCAGAGCCCAGGTTGGTGAACCGATGAGTTTAGTTGGGGTTACTTACAAGATCAGAAATGACTCAAAGACAGCTGCATCTCCATGGTCTATAGGGACAGCTCACGAAAGCTGGGAACCTGGAGCACACTGCACAGCCTGCAGGCCGCTCAGCAGGTTGGAGAGTGTCCCTTCCCAGTGACTCTGGTCTAAACCTCTTCCAGGCAGCTTGGCTGGTTTCTGCTTCTTCCAGACCCTGATCTGTCTCAGGGTCTTCTTCATAGCTCAGTTTTACTCCCTCTGAGAGGGGCTTTCAAATTTTACTATTTTAGTCTCAGGGAAAACTGTTACACAACATGTAGCATCTCTTAAACAGAACAGACAATATTGTCTCCTCTATGGCCATTTAGCTGCTGTTAAAAGGAGATACATACAGATCTCTGGCCACTGTACTCATGGACCACTTAAACAAGTGGGGTGATCAGCAATTGGCAGAACATTTTTGTTAGTGTTCTCAGTTGTACAATAGGGCCTTACTCTGGTTAGTCATGAATCTTAGGGGAAATCACTCCCATTGGGCAGTGGTGGCGCATGCCTTTAACCCCAGCACTTGGGAGGCAGAGGCAGGCGGATTTCTGAGTTCGAGGCCAGCCTGGTCTACAGAGTGAATTCCAGGACAGTCAGGGCTACACAAAGAAACCCTGTCTTGAAAAACCAAAAAAAAAAAAAAAAAAAGGAAAAGAAAGAAAGGGAAAGCACTCCTTTACAGCACCTAGTTTAGTATCTGAAGAAGCAATAATAGTTAGAAATTAATAGTTATTATTTCATCATGAAAGGAGGAAGGGCTCACAAGGCTCCATAACTCCTCAAGAGACTTAACAGTTAATAATAGTGGGTGGGGGATGTGTCACTTTCCTCTGTGGTATAACCACGAATGCTCCAGTATAGAACTTCCGGTCCATGCTCATGCAAGTTACTGTGATAGTTTGAATGACGTGTCCTCCATAGGCTCAGATATTTGGATACTTGGTCCCAAGTTGGTGGCAGTTTGGGTAGGTTTAGGAGGTGTGGCCTTGCTGAGGAAGTGTGTCAGGGGGATGAGCTTTGAGATTTCAAAGCTACATGCTATCTCCAGTTCCCTCCCTCTTCTTGTGCTTGCTGTTTGAGACATGAGCTCTCAGCTTCCTGTTCCAGCCGCCATGCCTCTGTGTGCTGTGATGCGCTCTAACCCTTCTGGGACTAGAAGTTCGAATAAATACTTTCTTCAATAAGCTGTCCTGGCCATGGAGTTCCATCACAGAAAAGTGACTAGTGCAGCAACCCTATTTAATTAAACCCAGCAAGTCACGTGTGCACAGAAAGACAGGAAATAGGTAGAATTGTTGGGAAGGAGAAAGGTTTCAGTGGGAAATGGGGACAAGACAAGGTCACGGGGAGAGAGAAGGCTAAAATTCATTATATGCATATGTGAAATTATCAAGGAAAAAATAAATCAATAATGTAAAATAGTAGTTATTGATAATTAGAGGTGTTTACATAGTCTAACAAAAATGTCTTAGGTGTATCTACATAAGTCTGTGGATTTTTATTTTTATCTTTCTTGTCTTTTTCTTTTTTTGACACTGTGTGATACAGTAACTTGAGGGAGAAAAAACTAGAAATACTTTTCTATATTATTAAAAAACTTCTATGACCACTCAATATTCGTGGTCAACAAATGAACTCTCCAGAGCAGTGGTTTTCAACCTGTGGGTTGCGACCCATGGGGGCAGAGAGGGTCAAAAACCCTTTCACCATGTCCCATAAGACCCTAGAAGTATCAGATATTTACATTACGATTCATAACTAGCAAAATTACAGTTAGGAAGCAGCAACAAAAATAATTTTAGGGTTGGGGGTCCCCACAGCATGAGGAACTGTATCTAAGAGTCTTAGCATTAGGAAGGTTGAAGACCATTGGTCTAGAGTATCTTTGAAACCAGAGATGCATTGCGGTAACTTGATGCATGAAACTGCTGCTGTTGCTGCTGCTGCTGTAAAACTTCATTTAGAGCCAGGCAGTGGTAGCGCACGTCTTTAATCCCAGCACTTGGGAGGCAGAGGCAGGTGGATTTCTGAGTTCGAGGCCAGCCTGGTCTACAGAGTGAGTTCCAGGACAGTCAGGGCTACACAGAGAAACCCTGTCTCAAAAAATCAAAAAAAAAAAAAAAAAAAAAAAAAACCAACTTCATTTAGATGTAACCTTTCCATTTCAAGATCTTCATAAATCTTATTTCTTTATATTTTCACATTTATGTGTTCACCTGTTGAAGATGAAATTCTTTTATTAATAGTCATACCTTGTCCCTTTATGAATTGTCTGAAGAATTCATCCCAAGAGGCATAGCTTGGAATATCGGGGACATCATTATGGAAATGAAAAAAAGACACCGCTGTATCCTTAGGGTTTCGAAATATCACCAATATCTAGAGAGCAAAACAGAAGTTAATTTATGTAGCTTTGTATTGCACTTTGGAAAAGAGAAAGGACGAACAGTGCCATAATTGTGTCGATACAGAGAACAAGATGGTAAATCACAGATGGGGGAAGGGAAGAGGAAGGACAGAAGAGTGGCACTGAGGGGACCTTTGCTAATAACGAGTTTCCTAAAAGGCAAAACAGAGCAATTTCCCTAGCCGAATCAAGAAGGATGATTTGAAAAGTGAAATTCCAAATAAAGCAAAAAATTGCAAACTAATCTTTAAGGTCATAAACATGAGGTGCAGAGGCAGTGTGTGTCTGTGGGAATGCAGGTGGAGTCAGACCTCTCATTCCCAGGACGATCTTCTCCAGTGACCTCTGATGCCCTTTTGATGAAAAGTGTGAAAGGAGCACTGTAAAGAGCATCCTGAATCCCAAGGGGACCCAGGGAGTGTGGGAGAGGACCCAGGGATTGTGGGAGAGTGCATGGCTGCTCCAGGTGCCTGGAGGACATCAGATGCATCCTGTCATCCTGTTTGTTTGTTTGTTTGTTTGTTTCTTTCTTTCTTTCTTTCTTTCTTTCTTTTCTTTTTAGATACTTTATTTACGTTTCCAATGTTTCCCCCTTTCTAGGTCTCCTCTTTGGAAACCCCCTATCCCCTCCCCCTCCCCCCACCTCTATGAGGGTATTCCACCTCCCACCCACCCGCCCACCCATCCCCATATTCCCACCTTGACATTCCCCTTTACTGGGGCCTCTAACATCCTCAGGCCCAAGGGCCTCTCCTCTCCCTGATGGCCAACAAGGCCCTCCTCTGCCACATATGTAGTCTGAGCCATGGGTCCTCCCATGTGTATTCTTTGGTTGGTGGTCCAGCCTCCATGAGGAGGGGGGGGGGGGAGTCAGGCAGTTGACACTGTTGCTCCCTCCATGGGGCTGCAAACTCCCTTAGCTCCTTCAGACCCTTCTCCCACTCCTCCATCTGGGACCTCACTCTCAGTCCAGCGGTTACTGTAAAGTGAAACTTACATCCTGTTTCAAACACAACTGAGCATCTGGGTTGAACACTCTGAGACTATACAGCAGAAACGCGATAAGGCAGAACAGATGTCAGGTGACCTTCCGAAAAGGGGAAGACGACACCCTCCCACCTCCCTTCCCCCGGGAAATTTCCTGACTAAATAAATTTGAAACCCCAGTTAGAAGCAGCTGAACCCAGCAGGGGGCAACAGCAGCCCTCTGCGGAGTCACTGAGGAGGCTGCTCCTTAAATGGTTTTGGCCGCTCTCCAGCGCTTTTCTGGACTTGGTTTTCTGTGAAAATTGTAAGACTACAAGCTGAAAGCAATAGCAGCTCGAGTCCTCAAACGCAAAGGGCACAAACTGATTCATGGAAACGTACCTAGAGACTTTTAAACAGGGGTGGAAGGAGGGCTAACAACAGAGAGGCTGAGAAGAGTAGCTCCTGGTTTTATTTCATCAGATTGTAGTTCTATGCAAGGCATCATTATCAGACCTACTCTATAATCTCTCCAATCAAAGGGAGGAGAAAAGCGTTTTCGTTTTGTTTGTTTTTTAGCTTCTTTAAGATGTAAATAGGGATCTCCTGAAACGGTAAATATGGCTGATGCTAAGACGCCCCCTTGAGGCCGTGCTAATTAATCCTAAGACGCCCCCTTGAGGCCGTGCTAATTAATTCTAAGACGCCCCCTTGAGGCCATGCTAATTCTAAGACGCCCCCCTGAGGCCGTGCTAATTCTAAGACGCCCCCCTGAGGCCGGGCTAATTCTAAGACGCCCCCCTGAGGCCGTGCTAATTCTAAGACGCCCCCTTGAGGCCGTGCTAATTCTAAGACGCCCCCTTGAGGCCGTGCTAATTCTAAGACGCCCCCTTGAGGCCGGGCTAATTCTAAGACGCCCCCTTGAGGCCGGGCTAATTCTAAGACGCCCCCTTGAGGCCGTGCTAAGCTCGGGAACATCTTACTTTCTCTGGCTCTTCGCTGAGAATCCTACTCTCATACTCTTAGGTTTTCTTCTCTTCTTGAAAGTTTTTCTTTCTACTAACATCTTGATTTTGTTGTTATCGTTGTTTAAGACAGGGGTTCACTGCTGCCTGGCCTGGAACTTGCTATGTTCACCACACCTGCCCTTATCTCTTGTGTGCTGGGATAAAAGCATGTGCCAGCATATTAAAATATCCTCAATAAAACCTCCAACTTTGCATCATATTGACCAATCCTAAAGTACTTTACTGCATCAGAGTCACAAATTCTGGTCAGGCCTGAGATGAGAGGAAAGCCTCAGGCTGCTGAAGATGTCACGATGGAGCAGCAGCTCTGTCCCCTCACTGCTAACAAGCCTATCACAGAGATACTTGAGCATTAATGGAACTGTTCACAATAGCCAAGAAATGAAGCCAGCCCAGAGGACCATCAGCAGATGAGTGGATGTAGCAAATGTGGTTCACAATGGAATTGCATTCAGCTGTAAGGAAAACTGAAGTCCTTGACATCTGCAGGAAAATGGGAGCAACTGGAAAGAATGTTAAGCAATATAAGCCAGATTCATATAAATAGCACACACTCTCTCATGTATATTGAGAATCTACAACCGAGTGTGTGTGTGTGTGTGTGTGTGTGTGTGTATGAGTGTGTGCGTGTGAGAGAGTATTCTGTATGTGTATGTGTGAGAGAGTGTGTGTGTGTGTGAGTGTGTGTGTGTGTGTGAGTGAGTGTGTGTGTGTGTGTAGATCATAAGTAGAAAGGGGCCGATGAAAAGGAACAAGAGACCTCAAGGAAGGGGAAGAGGGAATCTGTGTGACAGGAAGGCAGAAGGGGACCCACAAGAGTGGGGGTAGGAGGGTGGGACGGGTGGGGAAATGGAGGTATGCCTTGTCACTCCTGGTGTTAGGTGCTTAAGCAAATGGTAAGAGTAGTCAAGGCAACAGGAATTCTGTCTGATGATATAATGTAATGTAATGGACGTAATGGTGGCTATTTATTTATTTTTTATTTATTTATTTTTTTTCCGAGACAGGGTTTCTCTGTATAGCCCTGGCTGTCCTGGAACTCACTCTGTAGACCAGGCTGGCCTCGAACTCAGAAATCCACCTGCCTCTGCCTTAAAGGCGTGCGCCACCACTGCCCGGCCTATGGTGGCTATTTTATGTAAAGTTCCCAAATAATACCAGTTGCAGATGTCACCAGAAAAAAAAAAACTGTTCATTGTATAAGACCATCTTCTGAAGCAGTGAGATTCTGAAGCCGATCAGTTGTAAAAGCAATGATAGTGAACTGCACATTTCCTCCTGTGTATGACATCCATACAAGCTGAGATGCATTTGACTTAAATGGAACCATAGCAAAACACCCGAAGGAAGAAATGACAGAAGAAACAGTACGTTCTGCATTTCACATATTCAGATCCCACGATTACTAGCAAATTCATCTCATCCATGTCCGATAAGTACGGGGTCGAATACGTAGCTCAGTGGTAGCGTTCATGCTGAGCATGGGTGAGGCTCTGGGCTTGATCTCTGGCACTGCCAAGAAGCAAGGTCAAGATTCCAGAGAAATCAAAGGGTAGCCTGTATGTATACATACAAGTTTCAAACTCAGCACACACAAGAGACACATACATGCACACAAGAAAAACACGCACACGTAAACAAAACAAATCTTTTAATACGTCTCAAATTCGCTCACCTTGGCTTTGTGCTTGAAGATGGACTGAGGTAGCTTGTCATAGTGCAGATGAGTTGTCAAAACCCGTGGTGAGGGGAAGAGTCTCATTCTCTACAAAATATGCACAATAGGGTGAGTGAGTGTGTGTGTGTAAAAGAGAGTGCGTGTGTTTGTATGAGTGTGTGTATGTATAAGAGAATGGGTGAGAGTATATCTGAGTGTGTGGGGAGACGGTGTGTATGAAGTGTGTATGTGAGTGTGTGAGAGTGTATCTAAGAACATGTGTATATGGGAGAGTGTGTCTGAGTGAGTGTGTATGCTTGTAATGGTGTGTATGTGAGTGTTAGAATATGTATGAGTGTGTGTGTGTGTGTGTGTGTGTGTGTGTGTGTGTGTTCAGTCACCTAGAAGCATGGTACTAAGTGTTGGCTTCAAGCACTCTATAGTTACTTTATCTTCTGCTCCCCCACAGTTTTTCACAGAGAGTCATCAACAAATGGTTAATCTCACCAATTATTTTATTGGATCCTGCTTTTCATCTTCAATCGTTGTCACGTATCCTTTACCCTTTATAACAATGACATTGAAACCTGTATTTCACTGTTTTGTTTAGTCGTATCTCTTCTGTATCAAGGCCTTAACAGAAATATTCACGTCTTCCATGGTTCTTAAAAATCCATCTAAAACAAACATCTACTTTTTAAACTTTTCTTAGTGCGTATGTGTGCACTCCCATGCAAGCACATGTATATATGTAAATGTGGGACACGTATGTTTCTATGTATGTGTGCTTATGCATGCACTCTCTCTCAGATGCCAAAGAAGACAATGAGCGACCCGCCGCGTCGCTGTCCACACAGTGTTTTTTTGAGACAGTCTCTGACTGAACATGGAGGTGGGTTGGCAGCCAGGGAGCCTCAGTAACTCCCCTGTCTCCATCCCCTCCAGCAATGGAACTAAAGGAACACACACTTGGCCTTTTATGTGGACACTGAGATCTAAACTCGGGCCTATGTTTGCACAGTAAGAGCTCTTACCCACTCACATTGTCTTTCTAGCCCCTAGAGATAGTTTTTTCTTTTTGTGGTTTTTCAAGACAGGGTTTCCCTGTGTAGCTCTGGCTTTCTTGGAACTAGCTCTGTAGATCAGGTTGACCATAAACTCAGAGACCTGCCTGCCCCTGCCTTGCAAGTGTTGGGACTAAAGGAGTACTACACACGACCCAGCATTTTGCTGCATACAAGAAATGCATCTCAGTGTCAAAGATAGACACTACCTCAGAGTAAAGGGCTGGAAAACAATTTTCCAAGCAAATGGTCCCAAGAAGCAAGCTGGAATAGCCATTCTAATATCGAACAAAGTAAACTTTCAACCAAAAGTTATCAAAAAGGATAAGGAAGGACACTTCATACTCATCAAAGGAAAAATCTACCAAGAAGAACTCTCAATTCTGAACATCTATGCTCCAAATGCAAGGGCACCCACATTCATAAAAGAAACTTTACTAAAGCTCAAGGCACACATTGCACCTCACACAATAATAGTGGGAGACTTCAACAACCCACTCTCATCAATGGACAGATCATGGAAACACAAACTAAACAGAGACACAGTGAAACTAACAGATGTTATGGACCAAATAGATTTAACAGATAACTATAGAACATTTCATCCTAAATCAAAAGAATATACCTTCTTCTCAGCACCTCATGGTACCTTCTCCAAAATTGACCATATAATCGGTCACAAAACAAACCTCCATAGATACAAGAAGA
>CM052705.1:8282262-8317999 GCA_028551405.1 Uromys caudimaculatus | reverse complement strand
GCTGAGGAACAAAGTAAGCTAAATAAAGATCTGACGAAGCTGGGTAAGGGGGTGGCGCACGCCTTTAATCCCAGCACCAAGAGGCAGCAGTGTCTGGATCTCTGTGAGTTCAAGGCCAGCCTGGTCTACAGAGTGAGTTCTGGGACAGCCAGGGCTACACAGAGAAACTCTGCTTGAGTGGGGGTTGGGGGAGTGGGGGAGTGGGGGATGGGTGGGTAGCATGTCGGATAATGATTTTTTGCACTGTATTCAAATCTTGATTTCTGTACTCAGAGATTTGGTTGCAGTCAGACCTGGGTATTGTCATTATTAGGAAGCATCTCCTGACTCAGTGTTTTGTAAAATGTTATTCTCCATCACTTTCTGATTGCTTAATTCAAGAGCTGAACAGGCAATAAAAACAGGCAATTCTTCTTCTGGGGGGGGGGGGGGAGACACGCCATTGGGACGTGGGTGAAGAAAGAGGTGGCAGAGAGAGACTAAGAGGGCAGGTAATAGGCCACATGGCTGGGCAGTAGCCTAAAGCCAGTATTAGTATAGCTGACTATCTGCCCAGCTATAGTTCCTGAAGCTCTTAATAAATATAAAGGTCTATGTGTCATTATTCAGAGCAAGGGAGGGCATAGAAAAGCCCCTTCTTATATATACAGTGCTGGGAGGAGACTGGGGGGGATTGAATGAGACTACATCAGATCTCTTTGTGAAGTACATATGACACCTTCCATAAAGATAGATTCTGTAGATGGAGACAAACGAGCTATGATAATGGCCTGGGGCGGCGTCTGGGGTGATCAATGGCCACACAGATAACACAAAGGTCACCGGGCTCTAATGCATGCCTGCTCCCAGCCTTCTAGGTAAATAACAGGTATTGAATTCTGTCCCTTGAAGGAACAACCCTGGGTTAGCATCCCAGGTCCTCCCGGAGCTTATCTGTTAGCACAGGGACCTCTGTGCCCACGACACGGACGCTCTTTCCTCGTCCACTTGGAACAGTCGGCTCCTTCTCATTCTCTTTCCTCTGCCCATCAGCACATGAAGGCAGCTTCTCATCTACCACGTTACCCGGAAGCTTCCTTTTTCCACATTCGTGTGTCAGGCATGGGAGTAGGGGAGCCAGATTTGAAGGAAAACAAAATTTCAGAGGATGGTAGAGCAACAAAAGAAAGAAATTAGTTACCTGGGAAGCCTCAGGACACAAACATCTTTCCCATGGCCTGCATCTTAGCACTCACCGTGGGTCAAGCATGCAAGCGCGTGAGACTGCGGGGGACAGTCCCATCCAAACCACACACACAAGCTACACTTTCCCCCTCTCATTTTCTTCTCTACACCATTCTCCTTGTCTTTCCTTTTTCTTCCTAACCCTTATAGTAAGGGTGTAGCCTTTTCTTTTATCCTATTTAGCTTTCCTTTTAAACCAATGCTAGCTAGTTAAAACACTAACTATAGCTAGCTACTCTCTATAGTTGTTCATGTAACAGTTAACATAACTGCTAACACCATTAAACATACCTCCTGCCATACAGCTGAACTACAGGAAGTGACTCATTCGGTGTTGGTACATAGCAGACCTGTGAGTTTGGCCTTACTTTATCATCATGTTACAGTGGGTTGGTTTGAGGCTGATGGGGGCAAAGTCTAATCAAAGTTGCAGACCAGGCCAATGGCCACAGGGAAACTTACTCATCTCAGTTTAGTTGTGTTAGCATGTGCTTTGGTGCTTCTCTACCTGACAGGAGAGCATCAAGGCCACGGGAGCTTTTGCTGCACTCCTATACTAAGCAAGACCAATCAGCTCATGATGGGAGTGCAGACGATGCTTGAAGCCATAAAGACTTCTCAGCACCAGGTTTGCCATCTTTTTATCTTTGTTATCAATTGATATCTTTGACTAATGAAGCTTAATTGTGAACATTCTTTGCTCTTGCTCCTATTTAAATGGGAGAATCTCACCGTCTTCATACATGGTTCCCACTTGAAGTCATTATATTACATAATAATAGGATCATTTCTCACTGTGGTTGAGAAGTGTGATTAAGAATCTGTCTCTCAAGAAAGAAAAGAAGAACTGGCTAGATGCCCTGCCCATCTGCTCAACAGGATTAGCCCTCTCATTACAAACAGTCTTTGTTTCTCCTGGGCTAGAATTTAAGACTGATTTAAACATGGGCTTGTTTGCTTGTTTCTTGATGAATAAAGTATTTAAGAAGACAATGGTCCAGAGCCTACTGACACTAATACGTGTAGTTACAGGAGGAGTTGAGTGTGTAGAAGAGGGGGTGGCAGAGACAGGTGACGTGTAAAATAAGTTAATTCCTAGTTTCTCCAGGGTCAGGTTAATCTGAAAATTCTACATGCTCAACTCTGAATTCCCAGGCGTGTGCTATGAAGGGCAACAGTATATGGAATTGTAAACTAACCTCCTTCGTATGACACTGTCATTGTCAAGAGACAGGTATGTGTGTGTCTGTGTTTATTTCATGTTATATGAAACACCACCTTCTAAGTTAGATTCTTGTATCTTATCAGTGTCAGGGGTAGGTGGTCACAGACTGTCTCCTGCATCCAGACTCAGGTTCTGGGACATAGATCCATTGATACATATTTAAAGTTTCCTCTTGTTTTCCAAAATCACCCACTGCTTCTTTCTTTTTTGTCTTCGTCTAGACTATATAGACTTATAGTCCAAAAAATGAGAAAAATGAGAAAAGACTGGGGTGATTAAATAAGAGTATATAGGTAAAGCAGAGATTGGGCGGCAAGGGGCTCCTGTGAGCAGGCTGGCCTCAGGGCTGTCTTTAATGCAGGTATGTAGGACTGCCTCTTCTCTTGTCTTCTCTAGGGTTCTTTTGGATGAAAGATTTTTGGTTTTGTTGTTGTTTCTTTTTCTTTTTTCTCAATCTTTTACAAGGGATATACTACTTTCTAGTATACTCTAAGATTGCACCTTACCTTGGGACTCTTGGTGTCTCATCTCTTCCATTTAGAGAGTTTACTAAGAGCTGGCCCATTCTTTAAAGCAAGGGTGTCCAAAATTATGACTTCTCTGGGTCACATTGGACAAAGAATTGTTATGGGCCACACAAATAGAGAAACGCTAATGAAATCAAGTAAGCTAAAAAAAATTCTGGGTATAATTTTCATGATATCTGTTGCCACAGATAAGCCCCCCCCCAAATACTCATTTGATAATCCTAATTATGCATCACTCTGTTTAGAGAGTCTGAGAATTATTCAGTAGGTCCCATTTGTGGTCACCAACAAAGAAAGCAAGCATATCTAAGTAATAATAAAATGTGATTGGTACTAAATTGTTATTATTTTATAATATAATTATATGTAATATAACACATTACATTATAACTTACTATTATTATAAAATGGGAACACAGAATGGTCAGATAGTGGGCTATTTGATGCTGCATTTGAGATCCTCCTGCAGTGATATGTGGTTGGGTAGAAGCGGTTATAGTTCTCAGTGAGCTCTCCAAGTTCTTAGTTGATGTTCCACAATTTCACCCGTAGTTGCTTCAGGCTTGAGAAGAGTTGCTCACCACAGTAGGTGTGATAAGAAGCGATGACTCGTGTTGTGATTATGAACTGAGAGATATGTGTTTCTGGGAAGACAAGACCTGTCAAAATCTAGGAAAAAAATATGATCAATTTTTCCCTCAGGTTAGATGGCTGACTGCAAATGTAACTTTTATTTGCCTGGGTGATTTTTGTCTCTGAGGCTTACTGCCTCTGTCTGCTAACCTAGGCCTAGTGATGGAAGCTTCTAGCCTCGGTACAATGTTATCTAGGCTTAGAATGTTTCAGCCTCTGAGACTTACTGTTGAATACACATACTCTGTCTTGTTTTTATTCTGATCTCAAGTTGTTCTGGGTCAGACTCCTCTTCATACTGACTGATTCAATCTGGCTTCTCTCAGCTTCTCCTGAATTGCTCTGCTCGGCCTCATTCTAACTTTGGCAATCTGTTCTGGTCTTCTGGCTCCTTCTCATTCTCTGGTCATTCTGTCTTCACCTGTGTATAGCTTGTTCTCTCTCTGCAGCCTGTCTCTGTACCACTGTCCCAGTAAAACTGCCTCCTTCCTCCCTCCCTCCCTCCTCCTCCTCCTCTTCCTCCTCCCCTTCCTTTCTTCTTCTTCTTCTTCTTCTTCTTCTTCTTCTTCTTCTTCTTCTTCTTCTTCTTCTTCTTCTTCTTCTTCTTCTCTCTCTCTCTCTCTCTCTCTCTCTCTCTCTCTCTCTCTCTCCTCTCTCTTAAGTAGCTTCCCTTTTTCTCTGTCCTCATGAGAGTTGTGCATATCCTGTTCTGTCAAATCTTTCTCTGATTGTGTAGCTGCTAGTATCTCAAATGCTAATTATGTTCCCCAAAAAACTATTTGCAGTAGAGGGTCTGTACATGTTTTCTGGGAATCTGCCACACTCGGCTCTGATTGGTAAATAAAGATGCCAGCAGCCAATAGCTAGGGAAGACAGACAGAGGTGGGATTTTAGGATTTTCTGGATTGGGATTGGGAGGAAAGGAAGAGGAGGCCCACCATGCTTGAGAAAGTGGAGAGAGGAGAGGCTGCCATGGGGTAGAGAAGCAAGGAGAGTGCCCAAGGCTCCTGGCAAAGAAAGCCCAGTCTAGAGGGCACCACAAATGGGTCTGGAGTGGCCAAGATGGAACATAGAAATTAGTAAGTAGTAACTCAGAATTATCAGTGCGAGGCAGATTCTAGCAGCCCAGAGGGTAGGCATTCACCCAGCTATTGTGCTGTATAGGGCAGATTAAAATATAAAGGTCGTGTGTGTGTCATTCATTTGGGAACATAAACCACTGAGGTGGGTAGCAACCCCGTGACCAGGTTTTATTAATAATTAATACAACAGATTTGTCACTCTGTCTGCCACTCAATTAGACATCAATTTCAAACTTAGGTGCTTCTTTCTACAAACTAACTTTGCCTTCATTGTTTGGGATTAAGGGTGTATACTAAGGCGTGTCTGTATTCCAGCCAGAGGGATTAAAGAAAGGTGTGTGCTAAGTGCTGAGCCACACCACAACTAGAAAAAGTTTTTTCCCCCCAGTTGTAGCAGAATTTTTCCCGTCCAATTAATTTAAATATTAATACAAGAAGCCTGTGATTGGACAAGGAAAAGAGAGGCGGAGCTAAGAGTTTGAGAGACAGGGACAGACACAGGAAGAAGAGGAGGAAGGAAAATTGAGGGAGAGCAAGAGGATCCAGAGTCTGAGTGGCTTTAAATAGCCACAGGTATTTATGAATATCATAAAAGGATAGAATAATTGGGATAACTTGTCTAATCCTGGTGGACAGCTTGTATCATTATCAATTGGCTCTGTGTGGGCATCTTGTGAATTGAGAATTTATTGATATATAAATCTGACTGATTAATTATAAGCTTCTAGAGTTTTGATTTACTGGGTTAAGGAGATTTGTGACAACCAGCCGCAAGGGGTAGATGGCTGAGAAGGTAGAGTGGCTCTGAGGCAGGCGAACTGGAGCAGGGAAGACGGCTGAAATGGGCTAGCCTAGAGGTGGAGAGACCACAGGGCAGAGAGTAGCTGGGACCGTGCTGACTTTTTATTATTTTCTGCAACACCCAGTAAACAACACAATCCTGGGGTTCCCAGTGTGGTCAAATATCCTGCAACAGCTGACTACAGCTTTATACAGTCTGTTTATAACTGATAGGCAGCATATCTACATTGACTGAAAATCGAGTTGGAAATTTACCAAGATATTTTTCTGAGAATTTTGAAATCTGTTTTAAATTCTTTAGTTTTTAAATTTATTTTATGTGTTTGGATGTTTTGACTATATGCATGCAGGTGCACCACTTGCGTACCTGGTGCCTTTGGAGGTTAGAAGAGAACATTGGATCACCTGATACTAAAATTACTGATGGTTGTGTGGGTGCTGGGAATTGAACTCAGGTCCTCTGCGAGAAAAACAAGTACTCTAAACTGCCTAGCCATCTCTCCAGCCCCTCAAATTCTTGTAGCAAATAAATAAGCTGCATATTTTTTGCTGGTCATAAAATCTCTGTTTAGTCAATGTATCAGAATGCAGAAACTTGTTTGCCTAATTTGAGACCTTCATTTGAAACGTTGTTATGCTTTGAAACATTGTATTACTAAGCTGGATTTCATCTTAAATACAATATAATTCATTTAAATGATGGGGGAAATTCACTGTGAATGCTAAATCTGTATGGTAGCTTTCATCATCAAGTTCTGGAATAAACTCAGTTTTGAGACCATAAGCAACTTGATACCATGTCTCAAGTAATTAAAATCTGTTTATCATTTGGCTTTAGCTTAGTCATCTTCTTTCTGAAAAGTAAATGATGTTGTTTTAGTCAGTATCAATGTTTTAAAAGAATTCCTGGGACTGGTAATGATTTAATCCTTCATCCCATGAAACCCATGGTTTTGATGATTTTCATAACATACATTTGTTAATCCTTTTCTGCATAAATTTTCTTGATGTGCTGCATAATGATATTCCATTAAATGTAAGTACAGGGTGGCTTCTGCATCATCTTCTATTAGTTTTATAAATATGTTTCTCTCTTTCACCTACCGTTAATGAGGTACCAACCATAGCAGATGTATTGACAGTGGAGAAAGAAAATGGACTTAACATATTTTATTGCTCCATATAAGTTTCTTGGTTTAGTAGTGTCTTTTTTTTTTTTTTTTTTGGTTTTTTGAGACAGGGTTTCTCTGTGTAGCCCTGGCTGTCCTGGAACTCACTCTGTAGACCAGGCTGGCCTCAAACTCAGAAATTCACCTGCCTCTGCCTCCCAAGTGCTGGGATTAAAGGCGTGCGCCACCACTGCCTGGCTCAAATCCTATTTTTAATGATGCTTCTTAAACACTTTTTTTCCTTGTAACCCACCACCCACCAGAGGGAGTGGGAAAGAAAGGATACAGGTGGGAGTGGGGGGTGGGGGAAGTGGACCTGTTAGAAAGGATCTTTGGAGCAGCTCCCAGTGGTGTTGTCTGGAAATCAGTTCAGTTCACAGGTTAGCAGGCAGTGGCAGCTCAATCCACTAACAAACAACTCACACACGGATACACCAGTAGTCCAGTTCAGTAGAGTTGGGTTAGCAACAGCAGAGTCACAACCTTGCAGAGACAGACAGGGTGGCTTGAGTCAGCAGGCAGGCAGGAGGGACCAACAGGAACACCAGAACTTAGATCAGTGAAGACGGGAAGACACGAGACCCACAAATGTACAGCTAGCTGTACCAGCAAGACAAACCAAAAAAAAAAAAAATCCCATTGTGCAAAAGGTCTCACTATATTTTACCTGGAAGAGTTTGTTGGGCAACATTCATAGCTTCCTAGACCCACTTTGGGTTTAGAGTGGGAAAGGAGGATCCATGTACAGGTTTTGGAGACGATATCCTGAGTTCAAATGCAAATTCTTTCTTTTACTTGGGTGTAACCGCGGGCAGGATAACCATGTCTATAAAATGAGCAGCTTCGCACAGCTACTAGGAGGTCGGGTTCCTCTGTGGGGCGTGGCTAAACCTGGGGGCGTGGCGCTGCGACCTTGCGCCTGCGCCGTCTTGTCGCGGAGGCCTCAGGTAAGGACAAGGCTGTGTGTCACGCGTCTGTTCCCCAGTGTAGGGCGCGTGGGGTCTGTGTCATTCTTGGGTCAGGGGAACACACGAGCAAGACTACCCCTCTGGCACAGGGGCGCGGGGCAGGCGCGAGCGTTTCCGGGTCGTCGAGCCGCGGCGCATTCTGGGCCCGGGTAAGGCTGGGCGCTCGCTGTTGGAACCGTGCTGGGCATCAGCCCCCGGTCGCAGCACTGCGGGGCCGGCAGACTTTCCTTTTCCGGGTCAACACCGGAGTACACACAGGGTTGCTTCACCTGCGCTGCAGCCCCAGCCGCTCCTGTGCAAGAAGGCCCCGTAGTCTTTGGTCTCCCGGGCCATCTTGTCTGGACAGTGTGTCCCTGATGACAAACGAGCTTTATTATTAAGTAGACAAGAACCGAAGCGCAGGGCCTCGAAATGTAACACGTGCATCTGTTTTTAAGAAAGTAAATGTTTTCTTAGTAGCGTTATTTGGACTGTTTGAAACCTTAGCATCACTCTCTTCCAATCAAAAAAGATTTTACTCAGATCCCTTAAGTTATGGAACAGGCTGCAGGCAGGTGTGCCATGTCCTCGCCCTGAAACCTTAAAAACGGCCTTGAGAATTTAGGACTGAACGGGATTGTCGGTCATATAGCAGAGTACTGGGAATCGAGGAAGACAGCTGGCCCTCCTGCCTCACCCCCAGTTATATGTAAGTTTTTTTTTTTTTTATTTGCTTAGTTTTTAAAATGAGAATAATACAGTTTTTTTGGTCCCTGAATGATTCCCGTTATTAAAGTGAAAAAGGAACGTTGGAGGAGGAGGGACACATGGTTACATAGTCTAAGGCTAATCCTGACAGTATTTAATTATTTTCATGCTTAGACACCATGAAAGGGAAGTAAAAGCAGGGGGGAAGGACTGGCTAACCACGATCATTATACAACAGCCTGTCTCAGCAGTGAGGACGGAGTAGTGGGAAAATATCAGAATATTAGATAAAAAGATTAGTAGTTCTTTTCTTGATCTGAGGTTATAGGGAAGCAGAGTTATAAAGACTGGGCTACCTTTTGTATATTTAAAAGTTAAAATCTTATTTGCTGTATAACTTTTCTTCAAAGACACCTTTGGTTGTTGGAACTGAACCAAACTCCTGCGAATAAGCTTGCATGCTCTAACACCAATAAATACCCCTTTCTTGGTTTGTTTTTGCATACAGGGAGGGAAGATTTCAATTACCTGTAGCTTTGGCATTTACTGGGTCACCACCCAGTCAACTTATCTCTCGTGGGTCAGGGCTTTGTATAAAAACTGCCTGGAATGACTTCAAGGGGGGGGGGGGATTACTGGGGTGCCACCCTAGGCTTGCGGGGTCAGAATCTGGGGAATGGGAAGTGGTTTGAAGGTGTAGGAATGCACACTGCTTTGGGAATGGTGCATTGAGGTGTTCCAACACTCAGAGATTTGCCTAAGGGACAAGACTGACTCAGTTTATTGCCTGGTTTCACCCGTCTGGAAAAGGTGTGAATTGTATGACTTAGCAACCTTCCTCTTGCAGGGCAGTTTCCTGTTAGATTGTATTATAATTCCTGGGTCGGCTAAAACGTTTCTCTAACCAACTGGATCAGACACTAAAAAGCCTTCTTCCAGTTTGGCTTTGTAAAAAGGCCTATGCCTCCTCAGAATTTCTGTGGTTTATCACATTCCTTAGGCGTGGAGATTGGAAACTGTATGTAGGAATGTCTAAACCGAATACATATTACTTTTGAGTTTCATACAAGCATTGAAACTGGGAATGGAGGTTTTTCTTCTCAGATGATAATAGAAATTTAAACGTGCACATTCGTGTTGTTGAATTTAGGGTGGCTCAGACCATGGAACCCCGGGCAAGGAAGATCTTTAAAGGAGTTTTAGTCGCTGAGCTTGTGGGTGTTTTTGGAGCTTACTTTTTGTTTAAAAAGATGAACTCCAGCCAAGGTAAACAGTTGAGCAGTTGTTGTCTAACAGGGCATGCACTAAATGCTGGCAGCATTTCTGGGTAAAAATGTTTCTTGAGATTGAAGATATTAGACATTTTTATGGGCAGGAGGGAAGCAAGGTGTTTGTTACTGTACAGTAGGTGACTCACATTTGACTTGCAGACTAGGAGAGTCTGGGTTTTACCTGGGAAGGGTAGAACAAATGTCCCTGTTCTGGCTCAGAATTGAATGGCCCTCAGCAGAACTGAAGGGAACAGATGGAGGCAGCCTGGCCTGCCTGTCATATTTGGTTGGTGTTCTGAGAAAAAGCTAATACCACTGTTTGCTCAGAGCAATCTCAGGTCACGGCATCAACGGTAGGCACTGAAACCAAATTTCATGCTATTGCTGTGTAACAATTTGTTTTGTACTAGAGCCCTCAACTTTTAAAATTAGGAATTCCTATTATTTCCTTCTCCAACTAAAGCAGGGAACCCTGGGGCAGTGACTTCTCTTTGAAGATAAGTCTTCCTCAAAGTACTTCATTAGGACATTAAGCCAAGATGTTCACAAAATAAGGCTATAAAAGACTGCTGGGCCGTGCTGCTGCACCTTTCCTAGCACATGGGAGGCAGAGATAGGTGGATCTATGTGAGTTCAAGGCCAGCCTGGTCTATGAACTCTGGGACAGCTAGGGCTACTGCGAAACCCTGCCTTGAAAAACAGAAGTGTAAAGACTATACTTTAAGATAAATGTAATTTATATACTTCTTGGATTAGTGGATGGACCTTGGTACAAAATGCTAATAGATACTAATATAGTAAATTGTAGCTTAATGTTAATAGTGATTTTTTTTTTTAAATATCAGATTTCAGGCAAACAATGAGCAAGACATTTCCCTTCATTTTGGAAGGTATGTTTTTCTTCAAGTAAATATTCACGTGCAAGCTAACCTATAAATCCTGTGGTACTTTTACAACTTTAGAGCAAGTGACCTTATTTTGTTATTGGTTTCCAACACTAGTTGCCTCCTAGGAAGACCCAGTAAGGACTCACCTAATTACCAAGAACAGTTAGCTTGGTTTAACCTTATCACCTTTTTTATTGATCAACCTTCAGGCTTCATATACTCTGAGCCAAAGTTCTATCATTGACTTATATACCCCTCCATGTAGACTGGAGCTTGAATTCTTTCAGTGGTTAAGAACAGATTCCAGAGTGAGCCCTAAGGTGGGGATGGGCACAAACTGTAATGGTTGCTGCTGTAAGGCTGTTTTCCTCAGGTGCACTGTGTTCTCAGATGCTGCTTTCTCTGGGGAAGAGCCAATGCCGACCTGACAGTTGAGGGTTGACACAATGACATCACGTACTTAGCCTAAGCATGGCACCCGGTGCTCCAACAGCAGCTCATTCCAGTGGTCAGGAGAGTGATTACAGCAATATGGAAGAATTTTTCCTCTGTAAGTTTAACTTTTGCGTAATTTTATAAATGACAGCACTTTGTTTCCACAGTTTATTACAAATCCATTGAACAGTCTGGAATGTATGGTGTTAGAGAGAAAGACCAGCAAAAATGGTTGGACAGCAAAAATTAAGGGTAAGTATGATCTTAATTTATTATCACTCTGAAGCTGTCACTTCCTTTGCCGTTTGGGTTTCTGAGGGGCTTTCATCTTCTTCCTGAAATTTTTCTTTTTCTTGATGATACTTTTTACATCTCTGTTGTGCAGCCAGTCATCACGCTCAACTTCCCACTTGAGCTGTTTGAAACCTTTGAGGGGAGAAGACAGATGAGTCTGTGCCTGTGACACCCACAGAAGCTCCCTCACTGTAACTGCATGCGGGCCACAAGGCCTGCAGTTTCCCACTCTCTGTGCATACCCAATGTTTGTTGCTCTCCTCCACTGTCTAGATGAGGATTTTACAAATGAAAATATAGAAGGATTTATACTGGAAAGATTTCTTTTTTCTATTTTATGAAAAAAAGAAACTAGTGATTATAGCATCAGGAATAATTACAAAGTCTCCATGCATGTAAGAGTACACCTTTAGTCAAGTCTAAATAAAATAGACTGATTCTTGAAGAAAAACCGTGTTTGGGTCTACAGTTTGTGTGTGTGGTCTAAATGCCTTGCTATGTGACAGACAAGCTTTTTGCCACTTAAGGACATCTTCAGGGAAGAACCATTTAAAAACTCGAGTGACACAAGGTGACGTGGTAGTACAAACTTGTAATCCGGGGGAGGAGGATCAAGGGCCCACAGTCAGCCTGGGCTACATAAGACCCTGCTGGAGAAACAAACCAAACAACAGCAGCTTACTCACTTGCAT
Organism: Uromys caudimaculatus; assembly: GCA_028551405.1. Classification (NCBI taxonomy): domain Eukaryota; kingdom Metazoa; phylum Chordata; class Mammalia; order Rodentia; family Muridae; genus Uromys; species Uromys caudimaculatus. The sequence goes on along the minus strand of CM052705.1, from coordinate 8,306,104 downwards.
TATCTTTGTTAGCCATGGCGTTCATGCCAATAGTGTCAAACTTGGAGCCCACATTTTCATCCAGCAGATGGCCAAACTTAAAAGGAACAAAGACAGGAAGGTAGAGAACGTCATTAGGAGACTTGGAAAGAATGTAAACAGCTACTTTCTTAAGTCAGTACATTCGCCTCACCTCCTCAGCAGAGACAAATAGGCTGGAGTCATCGAAACTTTTCTTCTTTTTCTTTTGTCCTTAAAGAAAAATTCTGTGTAGGTTACTCAAAGTGTGTACTTATTTTTCAGATTTGGTCCCCGATCAATGTTTATCTTTACAAGAAACCAACAGTGTCACTCAGGATTAAAATTCCACAGATGACACGGATGGAATTTGTAATATGTGAAACAAAATATAAATTGTAATTCAGGTCTTATTCTTTAGGTTTGAGAAGCTGACTGAATGTTTATGTTTATTGTTTTATCAGTAAACTTTTATTCATGCTCCTGAAAATAAAATGGCTATAGTTTTGAATCTGTAGACGTTTCAAGAAAGTTAAAGTGGTAAGATTGTTAGGGCTCGCATGTAATTGGACTCTTGAAACATGACTGAAAAGATCATCTTGAGATTCTTAAATGTGAGAGGGTGGGCTTGGGAATAAGGAAAACAAAGGTTGCATGCGAGAACTCTCCACATTTAAGAACTCTGATGTTCTAATTTTTAACGTACCTTTCTTGGCTGGGAGATGGTTTAAGCGGTATACTTGCATCACAAGTGTGACAATCAAAGTTCAGATCACCACCAGCCATGTAAACACCTGGGTGTAGTGCTGTAGTGTCAGTGAGGAAATAGGAGGCAGAGGCAGGTGCATGTCTAGAGCCTCATGGAACAGTTAGCCTGGCCTAAATGCTGAAGTCCTAAGCCTAAGAGAGACCCTTGTCTCAGACAAATGGTAGAAAGTGCCTGAGGACTGATCTTATAGAAAAATTTTATAAATGGTATCAAACCAATTTCAAAAACATATTTCTCAGAATAGCAACTAATGACGCTCTTCACATGGCAGCTGCTATGGTCTGAGGAGGCTCCATGCATTTTTCTTACCTTGAAACGACCCAGCAAAGTCAAAATCATCTTCACTCTTTCTCTTGCTTTTCTTAGTACTGGCTTTGGGGCTGGTGTCAGCAAATTCTGTTACCCAAGAAAGTTTGCTATTAAACCATTTTAAACACAACAAAAAGCCCGGAAAATACCGATTCAGTGTATGCTACAGTGGCAGTGCAACTTCAAGGCCTGGCATGTCTGTTCCATGTGTGTTCAGTCCTCCAACCCCAACAGCATGGGCCTGGAGGGTACAGGCGCTCTGGCGTCTCAGAGTCCCTGCTGCAGTTCCCAAGAACATAATTTACTCAGTGACCATGGGTGAGACCAGATACTTGAGCACTTGCATAAGTAAGAACCATCTGCTGCTGAGGTCCAGAAGAGGCACCGCGCAGAGCAGCTGCACTAGAGGTAAGGGGAGGAGGAACACGAACGCTCAGCTGCGGGTGCCCGCTCATTTATAATCTACACCCGTCATCCTTCTCACCAGGGCTGCACGGCTATAGGAATATTGCTTTTTCTTGGACAAACTGCTCACCTTCTTGCTTTTGTTCTCTGGTAGCAGAGGCTCTAACCCAGAACCTCACACATTCTAGGAAGTACTCTACTACTGAGCTACACTACCAGTCCCTTATAGTAGGTGATAAAAAGAGGCCACATGACAGCTCAACTGGAACTGGATAGAAAAGCTGTCGACTAAAATTGGTTCAGCACTGATACGTGTGTTCTTTAGATATAGAAACCCAGCCTAAGAAGGAGCAAGAGTGCTGCGTACTCTGTACCTGGGACACCTTCACTTCCGTCATCTGACACATCCATGAACGTTCCTCCGTCTTCATCGATTTCAAAGTCTTCATGGTTCATACTTCCTAGAGAAACCTCGTCGTCATCCAGGTCACCAAGCTCATCAGCACTACTCTCGGAGTCTCCCAAGTCGTCCTTAGCTCCTTTTGCTTTTTTCATGTTGCTGGGGGGAAAGCACTTATAAAGAGGCTGTGTTTTCTGAAGTGTGCCCAGGAGACAAAGCTTGAAGCATCTAAAGGTTCGAGCCCAGCGAACGTTTCCCTCAGGGATCACGTAATTTCTAGGCCCCCTCTTCAGATGAACAATAGCCTGGGAGATACTGGGCAGCGGTAAAGAGAAAGTTAGGTTTTACCTGGCAAAGTCAATATCCTCCTTTCCAGGCGTGAAGCAGTTGTCGTCTTCAAATGTGTCTGCCCAAGAACAATACAAAGAATATGAGATAGCAAGGGACAAGAGCAATACACATTGTGCCCCAGTCAGCCATGACGCAGAAACAGGATTTCACAACAGCAGAATGGAGTCTGTTAATCTTAATTTCTGTCTATAGTTCTTTTGTTGAAAAAGAACTTTAATGTTTATTTTTCACCAAGTGTAGGATATAACAGTAACAGCAAAGTAAGTTCTTCCATTTTCATGTAGTTTCATTTGATTAGTTAATTAAAAATCCCCAAGCTCTTACGGATTATAAAGAAAAAAAATGATAAAACAGCAGACACTGCTACTCATAGAATTAGGAGATTATGAAAAATAACAGTTTCTGTATCATCAGAGACTTAGTTTGAGAAATGAAAACACTCTACTTGCAAACAGAATTGTCTTACATATTATACAAAGCTCAATAATGTTTTTTTTTTTAGAATAAATATGAGTAAGTTACCATAGGCTATTTCTTAATCTTCCATTATAATCCACAGATCAATGATTTGTAAGTACTAAGTTCACTTATACCACTAATATTATACAGTCTATTAACAAATATTAATAATTGTACAAACTGAGTCAACAAAAACAAGTTACCAATCATATTTTCAAATTCTTCGTCATCAACATCTTCTATACTTTCTTCATCTGCACTGCGTTTCTGTTTGTCTTTAACAACAGCAGCTTTTTTGTAATACCTAAAGTAAAATGTGTATTATATATCGGTATAATTTATGTTTAAAGACTAATTACAACTCAAAGTGTGTTATGGATACTGAAATGGACACAAATGAGTAAAATTTGTATTCAATATAAAAGTGTTTTGAGTTAAACAAAATAGTGATAAACTTTTGAAATGTGAAGCATAATTTACTCTTAAGAGGGTCATCCATGTAGCCTTGGCTGGCCCTGCACACACAATCCCTGCTTTTCCTCCTGAGCTTGGGTTATAGGCATGAGCCACCAAACACTTCTAAGTGAGGTAGAAGAAGCTTTTAAGACTTTATAGTGTCTTATAAGCCATTTCCTCAAACATCTTAACATGGCATCATAGAGGCCTCAGGGTGTGTGGAGAATGTTTTCTAGCACGAACAAGACCCTGAATCTAATCCCACACAACAGTAAAATAATGGCATAGTAAAAGGTTAGTTCAACCTCAACACTACTTATCTAAGTATTAGAATATGGTGGTTTTAAATGACCTAATATCGTTAACAATTTATCAGCCCACCCAAAGTCACAGTAAAACTTAAGACTTTCCCATTGGCATCACACTCATAATTCACAGTAAAAGTTTTTTTTTTTTTTTTAAAAAAAAAGCAATTTAAATTAAATCTAATTAAGTCATCAACCAGACAACTTGACACCACATTACAAGGCACTAGGAGCATCAGTAGTGACTTTAAAGGTCAGTCAGTCCAGCTTTACTCAAAGGAGCCTTCCGCTCAAAGGGTCATGGTCTGCACAAATTACACTGAGTTACTGTATTAAACTAACACAGATAAAGACTAATAAAGAGTTACTGTTTGGGAGGGTAGAGGCAGGAGGATTACAGTTGGAGGTCAGGGTTGAGTTACCTTGATGCCCCAGCATAGAGGGATACTAGATCAGTGAGGCGGGCTGGGTGGCTGGGTGGAGGAGCACTCTCTTAGAGACAAAGGGGAAGGGAGATGGGATGGGGGTTTACAGAGGGGAGACTGGGAAGGGGGACATTTGAAATGTAAATAAATAACCAAAAAATATATATAAAAAAAATTAAAAAATTAAAAAGCAGTATATCAAAGATAAGCATTTAAACAGTTGTAAAGAACGCTGTACTAGGTATCTTACCTGTAGAAAAACACTTCGTCCACTGGGATCTGGCTTTCTTCTTTTGCAAGGAACTCTTTACTATTCACTGCGGAATGAAGCATTTATTACACCCATTCCTGTCACTCACGTGCTCAGACTATAGCTAACATACTGGCAGTTCTGAAATCTTCACTATTTTTTCTTGTGGACAAGTCTCAGCATCCTAAACTCTTGGCTGTCCTACCGAGGAGAACAGGTAGCACACAGCCTCAGTGGAGCAACAGGTTCTTTTTATTGTTCTCCTATTGCACTCAAGACACAAGTTTCAAGAGAACCAAATTATTTATATGTGCACGTGTGGGCAAAGACATGTAACTGCAGGTGTCTGCAGTAGCCACAGATGCCGCGCCTCCCTGGAGGCGAGGTTATAGTGGTTGTGAGACACCCTATATGGGTGCCAAGAACCAAACATGGGTCTTCTCCCAGAGAAGTAAGTACTCTGAACCACTGGGCTAACCACTGAAGCCCCTCAGAGTTCTGCTTCTACCACCCACGTGCAGGATTATAGCATACTCTCTGGTTGTCTCAGAAGAAAAGTATAATGCTTGTAATTTTAAAATCAGGAAGAAACTATCAACAGAACTTTCCATAATTTTACTTAGTAGTAAGGAAAATTAGAAAATAAAGAATTCAAGGATATTAGCTTTTCTTCTAAAGAAATAAAATTTCTGACTTGATTTAGAGATTCGGTTTGCCTTACAGTCTGAGTAACCCTGCTGACATTCCTGGATTTCTGGGAGGCTAGCTGGGAATAACTAAAACTTCTAACTCTAACTTCTGAGCAACATGAAGGTGGGATGTGGTGTGTGGAGAAAGTCCTTTCTGAATAGAGAAGCAGAACTGGATCTGGAAGACTGGTACCAAATACATGTCCACAGGGAGACATCAACTGCACTGCAAACGGTGCTGCACGAAAGAGCCAGCCGTGCATTCTTTGTTAGAAGAGTTTAAGATGATCTGAACTGTACAAGATATGAATTGTACAGGTTGGGTTCTGAAGGAGCTACATGCTATGGGCATGACAGAATGGTGTAACTACTGAGGCTGGGGAATGGCTGCCAGAGGGCCTATCATTTAATTTACTTTATTATGATAAAGTGGGTCACAGAATATAGTTTGTACTGCACTGTCATATGCTATCCTTTGGTGTCCCTGCCCAGGCTCTGCGCTCACCAGCCAGGTCCCGGACATTCTTCATCCAGTTCTTCCTTTTGGGCTGCATCACAACACTGTCGGTATTTTCTGAAATGTAAACCACGATCGTCTAATGCAGTTATATGTTCATTCACTTACTAAATCCTAGCAAGAAAACCAAATAGTCATTAAATAATGGAGGTATACCTTTGCCTTTATGTAGCTTTGGATTTCGGTATACAAATCGATCCAAGAATCTCATGAGTGTGAAATCCTGCAGTGGGTCCCCTGAATACTGAATAAAATTTCCCTGAAAAGTGGAAAGATAGTACAGGATTTAAGGATTTAATAAAAAGTAACCCATCCACCCAAATACGAAAAACAGGAAAATGTAAGCTGCTGTTATGTCTGATGCGAGGCACATATGAACAATATTTGTCTGTATGCCACACTAAAAAACTATACATACAAACACATATTTTATGATAACCTGATGATTTTATAGGTAATACAGTGGAGCCTATGTAACCAGCATAAGAACCAAACACTGGAAAAGCACACCCAGGAAGCAGAGGCCACGGCAAGCTCCCCCAGAAGAGCCAGCCTGTAATAAGCAGCTGCTGCTTCCTGGCGTGCTGTTTTTCCATTCATCTCAGCACCAGACCGACTTTGTCCTCAACAACAGCAGAAAAACATCAGATCCTACATGGCAGGGAAATTCAAACCATCAACTACTGATGACCAAAAACTACCCTACTCAGCCAGGTGCGAAGGCACCCTGTACTTAGAGGCAGGCGGTCCTCTGTGAGTTCAAGACTAACCCAGACAAACCGAGTTCTAGGACATCCAAGGGCTCTGTCTTAGGAAACCAACCAACCAAACAAACAGCCCCCAAAACTAACCCCTGCCTGCCCCCAAAACCCCTATAATATTTTTAAGAGTATTTTATACTTACCTCAAGGATAGTCTTTGCAAAAAGGGCCACAGAAGGGTGGAAATGTTCAGATAGCTATAATAGAAAAACGTAAATGTCATTATTTTTAAAGTCAGTTTTTAAGCAAAATTACAGGTTATTTGAGAAAAATCTAGAGAACTGAAACTTAAGCTAATACAGAAAGAATGATTCTCAAACATTTGGTTTCCAAACCATTTGTGCATTTAAAAATCTGAAAATGTAAGAACTTCCAGTTAAGGTTATTTTTATATTTACTTTATTAGAAATTACAACAGGAAAAATTTAAATGCTTGTAGTTCATTTAAATTAATAAATCCAGGGGCACTTGATGTACTTGCAGAGGTTGTGAGTTCAGGTCCCAGCACCCACATAGTGGCTCTTAACTGCCTGTAACTCCAATTCCAGGGGATCTGACAGCCTCTTCTGGCCTTCTTGGGAACCAGGCATGCAAGTGGGTACACTTATATACATACAAACAAAATATACATATAAAATGAAAATAATAACATACCCACCATGTATTAATGTAAACAACATGTTCATGAAAAATAAGTGTATTTCGGAACAAAAATTACAAAAGAAGCATTAACTAATTGTGAAAATATTAACCAATATTTTCAAAATCTCCTTTGTATTTAGGTGAAAAGAATGCAATGCATTTTGAATCTTTCTCAGTGTTCTATACTATCTGAGCACATATGAAGAGAACCTAGCCTCAAACAGATCTGTGGTTAAAAAAAAAGTTAATAAGTCTTTCACCAAAGTGTGGATTTTCTTCTTTGATGCTACACCAAAAGGAAAAATTAGTTGCCGGGTAGAATCAACCACAGCAAAATCAACCACAGCAAAATCAACCACAGCAAATGGCATTAGGCATTTGCTACTTAGAGTTACCTGGTCCTCTATGAATATGAAGACCTTACCCGCATGTGAGTTAGGAGCACTGTACACTGGTGTACTGACTGGTTTTGTGTGTCAACCTGACACACGCTGGAGTTATCACAGAGAAAGGAGCTTCAGTTGGGAAAATGCCTCTATGAGACCCAGAGGTAAGGCATTCTCTCAATTAGTGATCAAGGGGGGAGGGCCCCTTATGGATGGTACCATCTGTGGGCTGGTAGTCTTGGGCTCTATAAGAGAACAAGCTGAGCAAGCCAGGGGAAGCTAGCCAGTAAGTAACATTCCTCCAAGACTTCTGCTTTAGCTCCTGCTTCCTGACCTGCTTGAGTTCCAGTCCTGACTTCCTTTGGTGATGAACAGCAATGTGGAAGTTTAAGTTGAATAAACCCTTTCCTCCCCAACTTGCATCTTGGCCATGATGTTTGTGCGGGAATAGAAACCCTGACTATGGTCATTTCAAAAACCCTGGATGAGTAGGGCAGTTCTTCCAAATTGCACAGAATTGCACTGTTAGTGTGAACACTAATTTTATCAGCCAACTTTGTAGAGGCATGATTGGTCTGGAGGCACTGCCTGAGAATGAATTCTGTCACGGACTACAGGTACTATTAGTTGGTTTTGCATGAGGCAAAAGAATCCCAGTATGCCAGTCAGTCTATCAGGATACAGCTCCATGCATCAGGAACAGCTGACCAACCTTGGGACATAGTTCAACCTTCACACTTAGGTGCACAGCAACAGGAGTGGGAATGTGTGCTTTCCCCTCACACAGGGAACACTGACATGTACTTAAGGTCTAGATAATGAAAGCTTTATCATTCTCAAGTGATCCTGGCTTGCTTCCCTTATTTACTACAACAACACTCGGAGAAGACTATAACAGAAGTAATGGCTGCAAACACACCAGCTTTACTTGTATCAGGGCACCAGCAGTTCGCCTGTCTTCCTTTATCTCATCAGTGCTACAGCTAGCACAGTGACAAGACAAAGACACACTGGCATCACCAGGACAGTAACTGTGATCTTACAGACTCAATGGAGTGCTGTGAGCATCTCTACTCACATTTCAAGAATAACTCACAGGGAGAAACTGTCTTTTGATCACATGAAGGCTATTAGAAACCTATTTTCTCTTCTTCATTTACAAAATAACATAGTAAAAGACTTTTATCCTCACACAACGGCAGGCCGCGTTAGAGAGCCATATGCGACAACCCATGTTCTTATTTGTAAGCCAGGGATGATATTTTTATTTACATGCACACCAGTTAAAAGTTTCTGTAAAACCCTGTCTCGGAAAACAAAACAACAAAAAAAGAAGTTTCACACTGTGTTTTTTGCCAATTTGTGCTTTCATGTTAGCTTCTTCATCATTTTCAAGTCAAGTTTCAGCGTGTTAACATCCATGAAAGCAAGAATGTGTCACAAGCGAATTAAAAGATAGTTGAAATTATTTTACCTTTCTGAGCTCCCAAAGATTTGTATTTTCAGCTCCGCAGAATAAAGGATTTCTACTGAATGGATCATATGTCTTTATTTGCTTGCCACCTAAGAACACAGTATTTTTGAAATGCTTTATTCCTCACTCAGGAAGATACTTCAAAACTATCATAACTAATGTTCTCACAGAAAGACCTAATCTTCAAAATTGTTAGTAGTTCAGTAATCCAATACTAGATTTAAAATACCAAGTCCCTTCAACAATTTATTTTGATTTCTGTCTACTCAAAACATTTTTTTTTCCTAAAAAAACTTTGCAACATACTGGCTCCACCTTCCAAATGATTGATCTCTTCAGAAGTTTTCAAGCACCCCGGAGAAAGTGCTAAGAAAACAGGTGTTAAATAGGTAAGATGGAAATCACCTAAAGGAATATGTCTAGAGTATTCCAGAGCCATGGTGCTCCAAATCCTTACTAGTAAGCTACATTCAGGAAGTTTTTTTCTTGGAACAGATTTTTATGTTTGCAGAAACCCCAAAATAAAAGAGACTTACTTTTCCTTTCTACTTTTTCTTATTAAGTGTGTGCGTGCAAGTGCCACAAGGCTGCACGTGAAAATCAGAAAAGAATATTTTGGAGCCAGGTCTCCATCCAGTTCAAGATCTGGGACCCAGAGAACTCAGGCCATGAGGCTTAGGAGCAAGTGCCTTTCCCTTTCCTGGATGAGTTGTGTCACTGGCCCCAGCAAGATTTTTAAAATCCACTATTAACTACATAGCTCTAGTACAAGCCTGCCATCCTCCTAAAGGACAGCAGTTTGTGCTTCAAACAGATAAGTCCTTTAATTATGACCACCAGCATTCTAAACGGACACTTAAAGCGAAGAGTTTGGCACTGCCTTCCTCAGTCCAAGGCTGGTGTTCTTTTCTCTGTGGCATCAGATAAGACTGCATTTCTAAGCTTTCTTTTGGCTCTAATATTCTATTAGCTGACTTCTTTTCCTCTGATGTGTGAGTACATAGTCACTTAAGGCTTCTATTTCTCAGAAAGTCTATCTTAAGGGGCTGAAGAGATGGCTCAGTAGTTAAGAGCACTGGCTGCACTTCCAGAGGATCTGGGTTCGATTCCCAGCAACCTCATGGTGGCTCACAACTGTCTGTAACTCCAGTTCCATGGCTTCCTGGGCCCTAGGCATTCACATGGCACACAGGCTAAACACACATACACATAAAATAAAAATGAATAAAAAACCTTTCTGTAAGAAACTGCAAAGGATGAATATGACAGCCACATAAAAAGTAAGGAGGGTCATAGAGCTCTGATCAAATACAGGTCCACTCAGAAATCAAACAGCAGGTGAGCCACACTTTGGTGCCTTCATGTGCTGATTAGAGACTCAATGAGGCTTAAACTCCTATTTAGAATGGAAATTAATGATTCCCAGTGCACAGCATTTTATCATTTTTCTCAATTCCCAAAGCTCTAAAGGCATCTGCTTGATTTCCAAGATTTACTTAAAACACATAATTCTGTTAATGAAGATTATCTGTGATTCCCTACCATTAAAATTTCACTTCATGGTTGCAAATGTAGTTCAATACTTGTTCAGCACACACAAAGATTATGGGTTCCACCTCCAGCATTGTGTGTGTGTGTGTGTGCGTGCGTGCGTGCGTGCGTGCGTGTGTGTGTGTGTGTGTGTGTGTGTGTGTCTGTCTCTCTCTCTCTCTCTCTCTCACACACAGACACACCCCACACGTGCTCGCATATGCATGCTCACAGAGCTATGAAGATAACAGAGGAAACTAATTCCTTTGTTTAAAAGTTCAAGGGAACAGGCCAAAGGACTTCTTCACCTCTCAAGTTGTCAAAGTGTACCCAGGAGGCGGCCTTCGGTTTCTCGGTTTCTGCGCTGCCCTCAGGCTCTGTCTCCCTCGCCTCCACTTCCTTCACTGCATCTGTTGCTGTTTCTTTGTCTGCATCGGTAAACTTCTCATTGTCACTGTCATCTCCCATGTCAACGAAGTTTTCTTCATCAGATTCCTAATGAAGTGGAGCAATACCTTTGTTAATCAACGGGAACTGCAATGAAGTCTGTATTCATTTATGTGATGTAGAGTTTCAAAGATTCACTGCAATTCTGGTAAAAGATAAAGAACCACCAATCAAGTAAAACTCTGGTCCTGACTGCCACTCAGGTGAAACAGAAGATTGTACTCCCTTCCTCAACATGAGAGAGCCAAGTTCTGAACCAGGAGACTTTAGAACAGAATCCTCAAACATTTGTTGTTATAAACCACAAAGACAGGTGCTATTACTATTTATTTCCACTTCACAACCAAGGAAAGGGTCTACTCATTCTATGATCACCCATAATTACCTCATATGACCGCAATTTCTATTGTAGTGCGGTTTCTTATGTAATAAATGGAGGGGTCAAGCAACCTGCCCATCTATGTTAGCTGCACACCGGCAATGAAGTTTGGCTCCTTCCAACTCTAGAACTTATACTATAACACACTCCAGATAAACTAAGTTACCGTCAGTAAAGCAAAGAAAAACACACACACAAAAGCCCCCACCCAACACACCAGCGCCCCCTAGGGTCAAGAAGCAGTAAAGACCATACCAGGCGATCATCTAGTTGGCTTCTTAAATCTGGTTTTGCTTTAAGAATCTCAGACACAAGATACAACGCTCCACAAATGAATGGCGGCATCTGTGTGCAGGTAACCTGAAGCAACCTCTTCACAAAAGCCTTCACCCGGCGCAGCATGACGTCAGCTTTCAAAGATTTGTAGATCAGGTTAAGAAACATGGCTTGCTTGGAACATGTCATCAAGCCCGGATCCAACATCTTCCTGTAAAATGCAATCAAGGTCAAATGTTCATTCATAAGGTCATCTTCACATTCAGTAGTCATAGTGTAGAGACTCCACAACCAATTACAACAGCCTCACTTTAAGGATACATTTCCTGCATATGTTAGAGTAAGAAACTATTTCTGTCTTATCGGATAAAATGAGAATCGATGACCCCAAGAGAAAGACCACACTGGTACAAAGGAAAGAAATCATCAGATAAGAGCCACTTTTTTGTAACTTTTTCTCCTCTAGTAGTTTTTTATACAGATACAGACCCCACCTGGAAGGTCACACACAAGCCAATTAATAAAAGCTGACACCTACTTTATCTACGTTTAATCATTCTTGGAAGGCAGAGGCAGGCAGTTCTCAAGTTCGGCCAGCCTGATTTCCATAGCAAATTCAAGGCTAGCCAAGGCTACACAGTGAGCTGCTAACAAAACAACAAAAACTGACACCTATGAAGCAGGAGCTGAGATGACCTGAGTGTCTGTCTTTGTTTACTCTCAGGGTGAGCAGAGGCAGCCTCCCTCATCCAGCTCTAGTGAAGATCACATGAGTAGCGAAAAAGGAAATACTGAGTCCTTAATATGTGTCCAGCGGACTAAGCAAGTATTCCGTCATACACACTGTCCCAGTCCAGAATGTTCTCTGCATGTCCACCGCCCCTAAAATAGGTTTGGTTCTTCTAATATTCTCTGTCTTATGTTTATGCTCTACAGTCTCCTAAACTCCGAGTCCTCAGATTTCCTGCCTTTTCTCCCAAGGGTCAAAGGAATCAGATTGTTCCATTACAAGCTTCCTCCATGTACGGGTTTCCTAAATGAGGGGTCCAACCGGGCACTGACTAAAGCCTTCATTAATTATTTCAAATAAAGCTTTTCCCTTATACAGTTCTCTTGGAAATTAGTGTGTGTGTGTGTGTGCGCGCGCGTGCACGCGCACACACACACACACACAGGCCTATGGAAGTCAGAGGACAACTGAGAGTTTGTTCTCTCCCTCCACCTTGTGGGTCTTGGAGACTGAACACAAGCTGGCAGCCTTGCCAGTAAGGATCCTTTTCCCCTGGGCCATCTCACTGGCCCTAAAGCGCTGCTCTGTAAGGTTCTGGTTCTGTCATTCACTAGCTTGAACTTAGGAAATGCTTCCTAATGCGAATTATCAGGCCATGAGATAGTGCACATCCCTGCATTTTACTAATAAAATACTGTACGAAAAATGAGGTTAGTCAAGTTACCAGTAAGTAGGTAACTGAGAATTAAATAATTTATCCAATTTTAACATGGGAAACTACTGCCTGGGATTCAAATCATGGTAAGTATGGCTTAAGTCTAAACTATTAATCATTACTTTACATTTTCCTTCATAAGTTAGATACAGATGTGCAACGTGAAAAACCCAAATTAGAGGCCAGGTGTTACGGAACATGCCTTTAACCCTAGCACTCAGAAGTCAGGGGCAGGAGGATCTCTATGGGTTTCAGAGCAGTCAAGGCTAAACGGTGAGAACCTGCCTCAAAAAATAAGAGCAAACAAGAAAAGGATAGGTAAGTTTCCTCAACAAAGCTTGCTGGCATAGGTAAGACAGAGCCAAAGTGCTTGCACTGTTAGCAATACCTGTCTTGATGAGATACAGGACAGCTGTACGATTGAACAAACAAATCTTAAAGGCTGAAAAGGCACAACACAAGCAGACCGAAGGCTGAAGTCCGAAACTCCTAACACACATTCTTTAGCATACTTCCAGTAAGGCTCTGCAGGGCTGGGATGTCTGCTGACGGTGCCATATCTTACACGCCCACAACATGGGCAGCAGCAAAAAAAAGCACTCAAAAAAATCACTTGTTGAATGAAATTACTGACCAGCTGTATGAAGAACTGAGGGAGATTTAGAATGAGTCTACTGGGGAAAGGGAATTTCAATTACACTTCTGGTTCTAGTTCCTTACTAACCAGGAGGATTTAAAACAAATATAGCAAAGTGATAACTTTTGAAATAGGTGTCAAAGTGTCATGTGCTCAAAGTTGGTGAATACTCAGTTGCTGAGGGTGCCTATGTGAAATGTATGTATGTATACATATATAGGTACATGTATATGCATACTTATATGTGCATATGCAGACACATCTTTTCCCCTATACTACATATGCTACACCACAGCAAAGTTTCCACCACATTCATGCACTTACCTGTATAAAGCTGTGTAATATCGGTCAGATATTGTCTGTTGAGAATTCATTACTTGGAAAAGGAGCATTAAAGCCTGCACACTAGTATTAAAATTTACAACATGCAACACTTTGAATAAAGTGTCCACCTGCTCCCTCACTTTGTCGTCACCTATCTGGGAATAGGGGTATGCTCTGTTCACTCCTGTTAAAATGGCACTGAGCATTTTTGATTCAATGTCTTTTTTCTTGATACAAGTCCGAAAGAAACAAAAATAAAGAGTTATTAATTTGTTAGCCAACTCACTTTCCTCATGGGAGAGGACCATTTGGTTTAAAAAGCAAATTGCGTAATACTGGGCTTTGGGGCTGATATTTGAGCGAAAGAGCAGCCTTTCTATTTCTCCACACACAACTCCTTTCATATTGGGATGCTTCCGCAGTAACACTTCTAACAGGTGGGAAGCTTTTGTGGCAATTCTGTTCTGAGGATCTCCCAGTTTATTTATCACCTGTACAAGAAGAGCCTTTTCCTCCTCAGGTTTCTCACAGAGAAGCTCATGAGCAGCTACCAGGGCTCGTGTTTTAGTGGTTACCAAGGAATCATGACTTAAAGTCTCTAGGACCTGAACGAATTCTGCTACCAAGTGTTTCAGTTGGTGTTCATAATACCACAGGATCAGTCTTCTATCTCTTGAGTCCTTGTTGCCACTGGACAACTCTTCCAGTTTGTGAAAAGGATGCTGGCTGAAAACCCAGAGCTTCCGACTGTCTGGCAGAAGGTCCGTAATGAGCAACTCCTTGAACGTATCCAAAGCCATGAGGCACTGCTGCTTGCTGCCCTTCTTCTTAACAAGGTTCATGAGGGTTTCTACAAACTGGAGTGTGTGAACAGCATCATCCTGGATCAGAAGGATCATGGCCGCCATCCTGTCAGCTAGTGTCCCTGATGACACGATTGCCTTCATCCAGGTGGAAGAGCCTCCCTTTTGATTACTTGTCTTATTCTTGAATAAGCTGACTTCCCGCTCATACAGTTTCTGGGCCAGAGCTTGGTACTTGGACACTACATCCCGAGGCTGCGGTTCCAGGCAGTGCTCACTGCTGTACTCCATGTCATACCACTTGCCTGCAGGCTTGAGGAGCAGTGTCTGTCTCTCGAGAAATTCGAACACATCGGGCTGTTTATCTTTCTTTGCTTTGGAGATGGTACTGCTCTCAGGATGCTGTTCTGGTACAGTTTTAATTTTCACCTTCTTTTCTGATGTCTTTTTTCCTTCTGTTGCTTTTTGTTTTTTATTCTCTACCTTCAGTAGTTTTGCTTCTTTTTTGCTGGCATTTTCTTGTTTATCTGGCTCATCCTCTTCAATCAAAGACTTTGAGTACTTGGCCAAATTCAGATTCTGAATAAATGCCTCCAGTTCACCTTGTTGAAGGTCGTCAATGGTTCCCTTTTTGCCCCCATCTACCACTTCCTCATTTTCATCCAAAGTAGCCAGCATCAGGTAATCTTGCTGCAGTAACACATTTAAAAAAAAAAAAAAAAAAAAAAAAAGCCATATTACAAACCCAGAACTTCAGTAAGTGAAAACCATCACATCTGAACGATTACACTGTTACCTGGCAAACTCACAGATATCCAACAGATATCCAACAGGAAAATGTGCAGAAGATACGTACACCATAGGGAAAAGGTTTTTGAAGAATCTTCTTCAAGGTATGAAAAGATGCTTAGGCTGACAGTCACAAAATCCAATGAAAATCGCAATGATATATGCACTTGTAAATGCGTCAGGTGAGCAAGGTTAAAGGTTTACATGAATAGGCAGGGGAATGGCTCAGTGGGTCAAGTCCATGCCAAGCAAGCCTAGTGACTTAGGTTCGATACTCGGAACTCACATAAAGGAGAAAATCGATTCCAAAGTTGTCCTCTGACTTCCACACAAATGTACCAACAAACCTACAGTACTCCTTCCAATAATAAAAAATACTTTATGAGGTAGTGTAGGAAGGAAAAGGCACTTTCATAATAAAAGGCTAATGTAAACTGGCAGGTCCTTTTAGCGACTTCAATCCGACCTATAAGGCATTTACCTTTTAACCTGGCAGATTTAGATTACACATACAGTAGTGTTCAAAACATTTGTCCACGTGGTTAGAATCAGATCGTCTACATTTTAACGAAGCATAAACACAGGAGAAAACACGCAAGCCGAATTGTTTTTTTCCACTGAGGAGCGGTAAAAGTAAAAGTATGGGAAGCGCTCAGAATAAGTCGGAGGCTGGGCTGCGGGTCCCACATTCCGGCAGCCTTGCGCATCCCCTTCCCCGGAGCCTGCGACCGTTACCTTCGTGCCTCCGAGACGTAACACCTCCTCCAGAGAGAAGCCATTCTTGGCCTCATCGCTATTCTCCTCGTCTTCCTCGTCTGGATCTTTTGTCACCTCTTTGGGACGCCAGGGCCGCTTGGCAAGGAACTCTAAAGGTT
This sequence comes from Uromys caudimaculatus, assembly GCA_028551405.1. NCBI lineage: Eukaryota > Metazoa > Chordata > Mammalia > Rodentia > Muridae > Uromys > Uromys caudimaculatus. The sequence continues at coordinate 8,290,004 of CM052705.1, read as the reverse complement.
CCTGGTCCGCCGACATTGCGGGCTGGACACGCGAGCGCAGTTCGTAGCTTACTTCCGCTTTCCGGTGACGCACGTCCTGTTGAGGAGGCGAGTCAGGAAATACTCTTCAACTCCGCCTCCGGGGCGGAGCCTGGCCCGGAGGTGGTAGGAATGAATGCTTTAGTGAGGCGCTGCGTGCCCCGCGCTGGTGAGAGTCCTCTTGCAGAATCTTGTTTCCATGGAAACCGCGTGGCACGGCTCCTTGGTTTCTCGGTTGCTTCCTGGGGCTGGAGCTGGAGCTGGAGCTGGAAGCTGGTGGGCAGAGAGGCTTGGCTGTGTGGAAGGCCTTGTAGTCATGGGTTCAGTGCGTGCCTCCATCGGGTTCTGGTGTTGGGGCGAAGTTAGTGATGAACTAGGCAGCCTTGTAAGCTCTAGGCGGCTTCTGCGCGTGTAAATGGAATGGAGATTTCTAATGTGGGGGCTATAATCGTGTTTTTCAGGCATTCCCAGTATTTGGAGAGGGAAATGCTTCAGCTCTGGGAATGAGCCGGAAGAAAGCAACCGGGTGACACCGATGCTGCGGCATCTTATGTATAAAATAAAGTCTACAGGTCCCATCACTGTGGCCGAGTACATGAAGGAGGTTTTGACCAATCCAGCCAAGGTAAACAGGGGAGCGTGAAACCATGAAATATGTGTATGAAGTATGAGGAGCCCGAAGCATCCAGGAGATGAGTCGACTCCGAAGTCCTTGGAATGTAGTCTAATCTATCATTTGATCGGGTTGGGTTAAAGGACAGTGCAAAAAAAAAAAAAAAAAGAGGTCACTTGACAAGTTTCTGCGGTATTTAGGTGACAGAATATAGTTTGAATTTCCTGAGTTAAAGGAAAGATGATTTTCTAACTGGGTTGTGCATTTTCCCTGCCATAAGGGAAACACTATATGTATGAGGTTGACCTTGAACTTGCAGCATCTTCTTATTTACCCTCCTGAGTGTTGGGATTCTAGGTGATCTCCATCTGCCTGGCTATAAGAAAGATTTGAGTCTTTCTTGAAGGCTAAGCATTATGGTAAAATTTGGGATATGCGGATAAGACAAAGTCTTCTCCCCAGGTAATTAAACCTTGTAAGAAACATAATAGTTGTCATATAAAAAAAAAAAGCACTGGATTTTAGTTTTGGGTTGGAAGTCTTTGGAGAGAGAAGTTGGTGAAGGTGCTGTTTGACTGAACAGGTAAGGATGGCAGGGAGAACTAAAATGGGAAGAAAGTGAGACTTTGCACTGGCTTGGAAGTATAGACAAGCAGGGCCATTGTTTTAAACCTACCTTTTTATTGAGATACATCAATCATATGACACTGTGTAAGTCACTGGTATGTAGTTGGATGGCTCTCTCTGCCTCTCTCTCACGTGCACACATGGATGGATTTTCACACAAACCACATTTATTTAAGTTGCATGATGATCAAGAAAACCTGAGGAAGAGCATCAGCAACCAGCAGGACTAGCAGGGGAGGGAGGCTGTAAGGATGATGAGAATCTTACTGTGCTGACCGGGAGTGGAGAGGGCAAGGAGTAAAGACATGAACATGGCTCCAGCCCTTCTACTTAAGTAATTGTTCTTCCCCGAGTTTTGCAAAATGACCGCTACCATGTAAAATTTAGGCTCTCTGTCCTTATCTTGGTTATTTCAGAAGAGAGAACTTTCTTGGTAAATAGTTACTTCACTGTATATTTTATGTAACATTTTGGAGGAGCACTTTTGAAAGCCTTATTTGAAAATTGATCTTCTCCATTTCCTCTCTTTTACTCAGGGATATTATGTGCATCATGATATGCTAGGAGAAGAAGGAGACTTTATTACTTCACCTGAAATAAGTCAAATCTTCGGGGAGGTAATACTCATCATGTAGACCATAAAAGAAAGTTCTAGATACTTGAGAGCAGACCAAGCTATGCTCATCTGTAACGGTGTTTTATGGGTGTGTGTGTGTATGTGTGTGTGTGTGTATGTGTGTGTGTGTGTGTGTGTTATCAAATATTTCAAACTTAGAGGGAATGGTGGAGAGAACATTTGTAGAGCTCAGATTTCACTATAGAAAAAAAGTGGAGAATGTAAAGGACAAAGGAAGATAGAAAAGGTTTGAGAAGAGGAAAACCATGAACAGTGTGATTGAAAAGGGAGGGAGGGAGGGAGAGACAGAGACAGAGAGAGAGAGGCAGAGAGAGAGGCAGAGAGAGAGAGAGAGAGAGAGGCAGAGAGAGAGGCAGAGAGAGAGAGAGCAAGCATTGCCAGCTATGACTTAACCAGGTCACAGTGGGATCTCCCTGTAAAAAACAGAGTTGCGGTTCATTTCCTTCCTTAAAAGTGCCTTTGGTGACTTAAAAACAGGAAACAGTACATAAGCAGAGGTGGGATCTAGGCTTGAGAAAAGTAAGTTATATTTAAGGGTTGTGTAATAGTGGAAATCATGAGTAAAAAGAAGCGGCATAATTGTTCTGTGTCCTTTTGTTCCTAAACTCTAGTACCTTTCTATAAGTGATGGCTTATTTGTGCCATGGGGCTTAGCACCCTTTGCCCTGATAGTAAGCTTCCTAGCACCCTCATAGTAAGCTTCTTTGCAGTATATGTCCTGACAATCGCAATGAAGTTCCAGTGCATTCCAACGTGTGTGTGTGTGTGTGTGTGAGTGTGTGTTTGTATCTGTATATATCTATGCATGTCCAATAACCTATATTGAATTATTTGTAAATCTCTGGCTTTTTGGCATAAAGTAAGTATTTATGTAGAGTTTTATGGTATAATGCTTTAATGTTTTTTCTTGTCATAGCTACTAGGGGTGTGGTTTGTTAGTGAATGGATGGCCTCTGGAAAAAGTACAGCATTCCAGCTGGTGGAACTTGGTCCAGGTCGGGGTACCCTCACAGCAGATATTTTGAGGGTAAGTTATATTAATAAAGTACGTCTCTTAAGTCATTTAGGTTAATCTTTCTCTTTTTGAATGAGCTTGCAAATTTTATTAATCTTCTGGGTTTTCCATCCTACTTTCTAATTCCTATATTTGTCAACTAAAATCCAATGTCAGAGTAACGTGGAGGCCAGATGTTATCATTGGGAGACTTCTGCTAGTAATTTTTACCTTACATTTTGGGACGGGATCTCTCATTGAATTGGAAGTTTGCTGACTTGCTAGAAAGCTCCAGTCATTCTCCTGCCTCTGCTTTTCCAGGATTGAGACTAAAGGTGCATGCACCAGGACCATCTGTTTCTGACATGGTGCTAGGGATAAACTCAGGCCCTCAGGCTTGTCCTGCAGGCTCTTCACCAACGAGCATCTCTGAACCCCAGTGGGGGATGTTCTTTTATTGCTCGTTCCTGTCATCTTGTCTAGAACTTTGTAAAAATATTTTAAAGGGATACGTAGGAACATTTATTAAACTTTAAGCTTTCGCTGTCTTGAAACTCATCAATAGTTTTGAAGGTAACTTGTATGCTTTTTGGCAATTTAATGTAAAAAAAAAGAATCATTATAGATTTAATTTTTTGATAAATGATTTTTTTTGAAATTAGGAACTGAAGAATTTTTTAAATGACAAATAAGAATCCTGATTATATTTTAAAAGAAATCCCACTCATGAAGTTTCCAAGATTCTATTGTATATATTTTTTAAATTGATAGCCATTTGAATATAAAACATTTTAATGAGGTTTTTAAATAGTATTTCTTAGCTAGGTGTGGCAGAGCATGCCTTTAATCCCACTCCTCAGAGTGCTGTAGAGCAAGCAGCCTCCCACATAGAATAGCTACTTTATTTTATTTTACTTTTAAAAAAAGACTTACTTATTTTATGTATGTGAATACACTTCAGACACACCAGAAGAGGGCATCGGATCCCATCACAGATAGCTGTGAGCCACCATGTGATTGCTGGGAATTGAACTCAGACCTCAGGCAGATCAGACTGTGCTCTTAACCTCTGAGCCACCTCTCCAGCCCCCAATAATAGCTATTTTATCTTCCAAAAGTAGAGGAAGCAATAAGTGGCAAATGGGCCACTGAGTGCTAAAGGTTGGTAAGATGTGTATTTCCTTTTCCCCTGTATTTTTCCCTACAGTAAAAACTGTTATATAGTGAAGTGAAAATTGAAAATGTGTTTTAATCCCAGGGTCAATCAAGTCACCGGTGCCATTTAATTTGGTTCTGAGGATATAGTTTCATCATGCCCCCAGAGAGGTTTCTTTAATGGACACCCAGGTTTTATTAAATCAACTCTGTATACATTTTATTTTTTTGGACTTTTTAAGAGTACTTGATCTGAAACATTGTGTGGATGCTAAATCTTTTTATTTTTATTAGTAAATTGTTACTCGGAAGCTACATTGTAGTTTATTTTTTATATAGATAGTTCTTATTAACTCTAATAGGCGTGGTTCCATGTTAATGGAGAATGACCTGGGTTGGGGGTAAATCTTTGTTGTGGTTTAACTAAATGATTGTGATGAGCAGTGAGAAACCCCTTCTACTTGACACTCTGTGTTTGCCAGTGTGTGGTGGTTTGGCCCACATAGGCTCATACATTGGATTGCTTGGTCCGTTGGTGGTAGAACTGTTCTGGAAAAGATCAGGCCTTGTTAGAGGAGATATATCACTGAGGATGGCCTTAATGCTTTCCAGAGCCTACACCAGATCCATTCCCACTCGGTGCCTCCAGCTTGTGGACAAGATGTAAGCTCTCAGGCATTGCGCCAGCAGCATGTCCGCCTGCCTGCTGCCATCCTCCCTACCGTAATGGCCGTGGACTCACCTTCTGAAACTGATCAAGTTCCAGTTAAATGCTTTCTTTTCTCAGTTGTCTTGGCCAGTGTGTCTCCCCAAGCCACTGAACAGTAACTAAGACGCAGTCTTCTCTTCCTTTCTTTTTAGGTTTTCAGTCAGCTTGGGTCTGTGCTAAAAACCTGTGACATTTCAGTACACCTTGTAGAGGTGGGCCAAAAATTAAGTGAGATTCAAGCACTGACACTGACTGAGGAGAATGTCCCTTTGGAGAGAGATGCTGAATCCCTGGTGTACATGAAAGGTGTCACCAAGTCTGGGATTCCAATCTCCTGGTACCGAGACCTGAAGGATGTTCCTAAAGGTATAACTTCATTGAATAAAGGAGAACGTTGGTCAGAACTCTCCACAGCTGGGACAGCTGACCAGCTTTTTACTACAGTCTTACAATTACCACTTCCAAGTCTCTTGTCTGCAGAGAATAGCTAACTCTTCTTTTTCTAGCAAAGAACATTATAATAGAAGATTGCTTAACATTAAGGAGTGGTGTATTTCTTTCTTTTTTTTGGTTTTTTCGAGACAGGGTTTCTCTGTGTAGCCCTGGCTGTCCTGGAACTCACTGAAGACCAGGCTGGCTTCAAACTCAGAAATCCACCTGCCTCTGCCTCCCAAGTGCTGGGATTAAAGGTGTGTACCACCACTGCCCGGCCAAGAAGTGGTATATTTCATATCATTTTATAGAAACCCAAAGTGTAAATCTCTGCTCTTTGTAGTATTTCCCTTCTCTAGGGTAGTACTGATGATGAAATGCCCTGAGGCAGCTGAAGAAAGGGACCGGAGATGGGTTTAGTCATTAGTCTCTGAAAAATCTTTACTTGCCCAGAGGCAAGCAAGGTGCAGTGGTTTACTAGTCTAGGGGTCTTTGACAGTGTAGAGACAAGATCCTCAGCAAGACACCAAGCCATTTCAGGCCTGAAGTTCGCATTCCTTCTCAAATAACGAATTTGATTCTTATTGGTTTGGGGCTTAGTGATGAGTCGAAGAGTTAGCCGATCACAGGGTATTTCAGTTCTCAGGCCATCATGTGCAGAACAGGGAGGAACTGTTTCTTTGTGTGCTGTTCACAGTGAGCTTCCCTTAGAGCAGCAGTTCTTAACCTGTGGGTCAAGACCTCCTTGGGGGTTTAACAACCCTTTTATAGGGGTTGATATCTGATATTCTGCACATAGGATATTTACAGCTCATAACAGTAGAAAAATAAAGTTATGTAGTAGCATTGAAATAATTTTATGGTTGGGGGGGTCACCGCAACATGAGGAACTGTATTAAAGGGCCTCAGCATTAGGAGTGTTGAGAAGCACTGGCCTAGATGACGGTACGGAAGCATCCCACTGCAGAAGAATCAGGCTCTTTTTTTTTTTTATGGTTAATGTTCAACAGTTAATTGTTTTGAAATGCTGAATCACTGTTTTTTGTGCTTTTAAACAGGATACAGCTTTTATCTAGCACATGAGTTTTTTGATGCTCTTCCTGTGCATAAATTTCAGGTACTGATGGGAAAGTCGTGTTTATGATTAACCAAGGCCTTAGAGCTGTGCTAGTGAACACGGTGCTTATCCACTGATTGCTCAAGTTAGTATTATGTGGGATTTTCATGACTATAATTGAGAAGCCAAAGTGAAGTATCAGCCAGAATCTTATTCTCCTGGGAACGTTGCTATGAATTCTTAGTTTTGGGTGAGACCATGAGAGAATGTACAATGGGAATGACCCGTGAGGAGTCACTGATGAGTGCTTAAATTACAAGACTTGAATTTCCTATGTCCATTCTGTGAGGATTTGGGTTTAGTGACTGGCTGCATCCATGGCAACTTCGGAGGCTGGGGGCGGGGGGTGTCTCAAGTAATGTAGTCATTTGTCACAGAAGTGCCTGCTTGTCGTGCCGGCTTTGACTTCCATCTCTGTGCAGCCCTGTGCTGCTTGCTTCTCCTATAGCTCTATTTGTTATTCCTTCATTAGAAAATCACGTTTTAAGTGCTTGTGGATACTTATGTTTATGTATTTTGTTTAGAAAACACCACACGGCTGGAGAGAAGTATTTGTTGATATCGACCCACAAGCTTCTGATAAGCTGAGGTTTGTCTTGGCGCCTTGTGCGACCCCTGCAGAAGCCTTCATACAGGTATGAACGTGTGAGTTTTTCTTCTAAGCCTATGTTACTGCAGGACAGTACCATCTGTCTTCCTAGTTGCCAATTGAGCTTCTTCCAGTGGGAAGCTGGAGCACAGCACTGAGGTGCTATGTGGTGGCAGTCACAGTGGCAGTCCAGAAGACCCATGGGCTCCATGGTCTCTCGTGGTCATCTTGCTAAGTAGGAAGCTGGGGCTCATAAGCATTTTCTTAGCCAAGGGCCCTCCTCTGTTCCCTGATGATGAATGCCATGTGATCTACTTAACAGGGATCGGTCCCTGTGTGAAGGCAGTGTGCTGTGGTTACACTGAGATACTGAGCAGCATGTTGTGTTGTATGTTTTTATTACTGTCATCACTGACAGCTGTTGGGTTATACTCGAACCCAGACTTACCTTTGACCCTACACTGTGAACAGATTAACTGCTGCTTTCTCTTGCTTGTAAGGAATGGTCCCCAGAGCTTTCTATCTTGGGACTGAACTTAGCTTTAAAAAAAAAGAAAAAAGAAAAAGAAAAAAAAGATTTTTATTTCATACATTGGTGTTTCACCTGTATGTCTGTGTGAGAGTGATGGTTCCCCTGGCCCTGGAATTATAGATGGTTGTGAAGAGCCGCAGAAGTTCTCTGGAGTCCAGTGCTCTTAACTGCAGAGCCTCCATTTAGCTCCAGGGCTGTGTATAACGGACACACTTGCTCTCAGGGATCTCTGAGCTTCCCAGTGATTTCCTCTTCTCCACCCCAGAGAAACATTTACTTTCTAGATCTTAATTAAGAATTTCCCAATCTTTTGGTTGCC
>CM052705.1:8229453-8281762 GCA_028551405.1 Uromys caudimaculatus | reverse complement strand
GGGAGGTGGAATACCCTCATAGAGGCGGGGGAGGGGGGAGGGGATAGGGGGTTTCCAAAGAGGAGACCTAGAAAGGGGGAAACATTGGAAATGTAAATAAAGTATTAAAAAATAAAAATAAAATAAAATAAAAATGGAAAAAAAAAAAAAGAATTTCCTAAAGTTTTCAGTTTTTGAAAACATACCCCCAAACCTGTTTTCTTCACAAAGTATAAGTTAAAATATCAGACTAAACACTTGTGAACAGTTGGTTTTTTTTTTTAATATTCTATGTAATTCTGCCGGAATGACATATTTTACAAGGGTATTAAAGAGCTACCTCCTCCCTGAAGTCACTCTGGCCCTAAGAGTAGTCTCACTTCTTACCTAATTAGCATTCACTTAAGGGAGAGGGTTGGAATTTCCTGTCATCTGAATGGGGCCATGGGTGCCACCTGTTAAGGTGAGGCTTAGTCTGAGGTGGTACAGAGTATCAGCAGGGTAACCTGAGGCCTGTTGGCAGACGTCTGAAGAGGCTGGCTCTGATTTTTGTAGCTACACTGTAGGTCATTAACTCTGTTTTCAAGGGGTCAGGGGGAATAAAAGACAGTGGGTTTTCATAATGAACATGAAAATTGTTAGGGATCAAGTGATGTCGCATCTGGACATAGCATACCAGGCCAAAACAGCTCCACATGGAAGAGGTTTTACAGGGAACAAAGAGGGTAGAGAGAAAAGCAAAGGGAAAAATGGGGTAAAAGTCTTTTATATATGCTGTGATGTTACCTGTTCCCAGGTGAGTGTGGTAAGTGGGCTTCTGGGAAGGTATGTGGTAATCATAGCAACAGGTGACACCTATGTGTAACATCCTGAGTTTGGAGCCGACTGCAAAACTGACCTTTTGATGCCAACAAAAGTAGCAAATTTTACAAGATTGTCACTAGTTCATTAGCTGTTGCTCGGAGATAGCGGACACCATTGGAGGGCTTTCTGCCTTCATAGAAGGCAGCACAGTTGATTGAATAGGATCTGATTTTATCAGACTCAAGTAAGTGGTACTTTTGACTGTACTTTTAAGTCCCTGTTAATGTCAGGTATTGTTCCTCATGCATTCAGTCCAATGAACTATGTTTTCATTATTAATATGGGAAAGTGCTTGTATAATGATACTGCACTTGACCATGTGGTAAGTTCAGAGTATGGAAAAATGTCTTCAAATAGCTGGGCAGTGGTGGCGCATGCCTTTGATCCCAGCACTTGGGAGGCAGAGGCAGGTGGATCTCTGAGTTCGAGGCCAGCCTGGTCTACAGAGTGAGTTCCAGGACAGCCAGGGCTACACAGAGAAACCCTGTCTTGAAAAACCAAAAAAAAAAAAAAAAGTCTTCAAACTTAATGACTTAATGTCCACCATGAAGGAACCAAGTTCTGTGTACTGAAAAAAGTGCCATATGAAAGAAACACTGGCCAGACCATGTTCAAGTTGAATTCATTATAATTAAGAAATGTTCCCTGTAGAAATGTGTAAGACCCTAAGGAAGCAGCTCTTCTGAGTGATGTAGAGTCTCACTCTTCCTTCCCCAGCGTGGTGAAAGAAGGGAGCATGTGGAAGTATGTCCCGAGGCTGGAGTTATCGTCCAAGAACTGTCCCAGCGCATTGCATCAGCTGGAGGTGCTGCCCTGATTGCGGATTACGGTCACGACGGGACAAGGACAGACACCTTCAGAGTATGTGTCACTTTATCAGCATCTCCTTGTTAGAGCTGAAGTTCATTGAATAGTTGTCTTAGCTTAGCTTTTATGGTATCTAACTTTGTTGCATTCATTTTTAAAATTAACGTTAATTATGCTGTTATAACTGATGTTTATAAAAAGATAAAAGGATATGTTCTATGGGGGTGTGGTGAGGTGTGGGGGAAGGGGATGCCTCAGTGGGCCCATGCTGAGACATCCTTTCCCCCTGAGGGACCAGCCACAGGATGGTATAGTATAGAATAGAGTGTATTCAATGCAGGAGCTAAGAGGGTAGTAGAGGCAGAGAAAGGCAGAGAGGGAGAGAGAAGTAGAGAATGGCCATGACCACGTGGAGAGAGGGGGGAAGGTAATAGGGAGAGAGGGGGCAAGAGAGCAAGAGAACAAGAGAACAGGCAGGGGGGGGTAGGGGGGCAAGCAGCCCCTGTTATAGTGGGTCAGGCCTACCTGGCTATTGCCAGGCAACTGTGGGGTGGAGTTTAGACAGAATGCTAACATCTACCCATAATTTCGGATTTTACAGTCGTTTTTAGTAGAGCCTGGATATGCACTGAGCCTAGGAAGCATTGGAATAATATAAATTTTGGGAAAGATTCTCTCACATTAATGTTTCAACCCTGCCTTCATTAAAAAAAAAAAAAAAAGCTACTTTGCATGTTTAACCTAACTACTGCAACCTGTTTTAACATATTTTTCTTTCCAGATATTTTCTTTCCCCCTTCCTAAACATTCTTTTGAAATGTTCTTTAAATATGACTAACCACGTCGAATAGTCTTTAACTGAAATATATTTAGCCAGAGGCTATTACTCATTTTCTAGATCATTGGTTTTTTCTTTCTAACTTTATTACTGTTAGGAATTCTTGCTGGGCAGTGGTGGCGCACGCCTTCAGTCCCAGCACCTGGGAGGCAGAGACGGGTGAATCTCTGAGCTCGAGGTCATCCTGGTCTACAGAGTGAATTCCAGGACAGCCAGGGCTACACAGAGAGACTGTCTTAAAACTCAAAACCAACCAACCAAAAAGGAATTCTCACCTGGGAGATTGTTTTCTAGCCTTCCCTCTAGGATTAGGTAGAGCAGCTCTGGATGGAGCACAAACCATATCCTCAGGCTTTGTAAACTGATCTACCTAGGTTCTGATGACCAGAACTTGCCCACAGCATTAAAGGGCATGTTAACTAGCTTTAGGTTAAAGGTAACATCATTAGGCACTCCAGCTTCATATATTCTACTGGGTTTTCCATGTGTTACTTTGTTTGAAGAATGGAATTTATTGCATAGAGTTTAAACCACAGACTTAGGACATACTTTTCTTCTTAACATTGACAGTGTAAAAAATGGATTAGTAGGATATCCGTTCTTTACTCTCAATAATCTTAACTAAAACAATAAGAACTATTCTTTATCCTCAAGGGATTTTATGGACACCAGCTTCACGACGTCTTGCTTGCTCCTGGAACAGCAGATCTGACAGCTGATGTGGACTTCAGTTACCTGCGCAGAATGGCACAAGGAAAAGTAGCCTCTCTGGGTCCAGTGGAACAACGGACATTTTTAAAAAACATGGGCATTGATGTCAGGCTGAAGGTAATGGTTTATCTCACTAACACTGAATATCTTAATTTCAAAAATTATTCAAATTATTCAAATCGAGCTCTTGTGGTGATCAGGCCTGGGGGTAATTTCTGCACAAGGGAGAGCTGTGTCTGGTACAGCTTGCCAACTTTCTATGTGAGGCTGAGACTCTCAAGAAAACCATGTTCATGGGTATGAATTCGTAACTCCTCTTCCAAGGACTGTTACGGAGCAGATCACCTGGATAACTGTTAAAGGTGCAGATGGATCACAGCATTCTACAGTTATAATCTGGGGGATTGCCGTACTGGATCATTTACATCATTAGTGCTGCACTGGGGAATTCTTTCTTCTGGTGATGTTCGTTAAAGGCCTTTCCCCTCTTCAGGTACTTCTGGATAAAGCAGATGAGCCATCCATGAAGCAGCAGCTACTTCGGGGGTATGATATGTTAATGAATCCTCAGAAGATGGGAGAAAGATTTAACTTCTTTGCCTTGCTACCTCATCAGAGACTTCGTGGGGGAAGTCAAGAAAAGAATGCCTGCCAGTCAAAAACCCCCTCATCCTCTGTAGCTGGGTTTGATGAACTTGTTTGGCAGTGATATTTCAGCTTGGACTTTTGGTTTCTGTGTAGCCCTGGCTGTCCTGGAACTCACTCTGTAGACCAGGCTGGCCTCGAACTCAGAAATCCACCTGCCTCTGCCTCCCAAGTGCTGGGATTAAAGGCGTGCGCCACCACTGCCCGGCAGCTTGGATTTTTTATTCCTCAGTAGGCCTTAAAAATCAAAATAAAAGAAATTCACTCTGCATATTGAAGGTAACATAAGTATTCAAACTATTATTTCTTTTCAGTCAATGAGAAAGAGCCTGTTTTATATAAGAACAATATGATAGAATGTTAAAAGTTATTACTAACTCTTAGTATAATTGTTTTCAACCCAGTGAAGTAGTTTATTGTGAAATTGTTTCCTCTATCAAGTTACTGTATTTCTAATTACTTTTTAAAAACACATATGAGCACTGATTGGTTTGTTAGAAATTGGAAATAAGGTAAATGGCTATTTCCAGGGATCCCAGTCAACAGATCTGGATATTTTTAAAGGGCAAAAACCAGTGTATTCTGATAGAAGGCTCTCTAAGGTTTAGTAAATGGAAGAAGTCAGATGTGTTTCTAGAGTTAAGATCCTGTTTTTGCTAAGGAAACAATTAACTGAATATGCCAGTATAGACTTAGTTTTCTGTTCTGTGGTGTGCACAGATGAAGGAAGAGTGGCTGGAGAGGAGCCAGCAGTTCTCCACTCTGGAAGAAGGGTTCAGAAGGGTTACATGTGCTGCTGTGGATGAAAGACTGATAAGAATTTTAAAGAAGTAATAAATAAAAGTCATAGTTAAAAAAAAACAAACCTGCATCAAATCTGACTTTTACTGAAATAAGAATTAAGAGTGATGTTAACAAATCCAGGAGGAACAATTTCCTAAGCTGAGCTCATTCTGTTGTATTTTCAGATAAATACACAATTTTAGTTCTGTATTAAGTGGATCCATACAACTTTTCTATTAATACTGTTCATGGGCTTTCTTGGGAAGCGACTGTCAGCAGCACAGTCCTATAAAGGAGCTCAGATGGAAATGGTATTAGCCATGTCTCAGCCTTTGTTTACCTGCATTGTAAAGTCATTAGTGGAGTGGTATGTCATGGATTCATTTATTTATTCCTGTGTCTGCTTAGCTGAGAATGGTGTTAACATTCTGGGTCTCAGTCTGTAAGAAAAGAAGGAATGGGCTGTATTCACCTGGTATGTTATAGTATATGCACATTTCAGCCACAGTACTACAGTTTTAGTATGTACCCTGTGACCACATTTAGGGCATTACATTTATATGTGAGGGTTTATAGCAGGCGTTTTGTTTTGTTTTCTCCACTGCTCTCCAACTTTGTTTTTGAGACAGCATCTCTCTCTGAACTCACAGCTCTTTAATTTGACCAAAGATTCCATCTCCGCCCCTTCCGCAGCAGTGTCTTACGGGGTTACGGGCACAGCATGGGTGCTGGGGATGCGATGCGAAGCTCTTCTGTATGTGCAGCAGGTACTTCTTTTCTGAGTCTCTTCCCCAGCCTTAGACCATTCCTCATTGCTCTGTTCTGCTTTTCTAGCTCTACAGCCACTGTTTTCATGTTTTCAAGGCCCCGGCTAGAACATCTGAAAGAAGTACATACCGACAGTAGGCTCCTCCCACATACATAATTGGTTTTAGTTTAAGTCTTTTAGTAGTTGCAACAGTTGAATACCTGGGGTAGTCAGTCACTCAAATATTTAATTATCATTATTCTTTGTACTTGCATTCCAATAAATGACCCTCTAGATAATTATCTCAAATGCGGTATACAACTGAAATGGCTTTTTAAAGGATTGTCTTTCACAGGGAATATCTAAATATAGTCAGTGCTCATGTAGCATTGGCTATATTCACAAAACTGTCCTACTACTCAAGCCCAGGGAAAATATTATAACCAAATAAAACTCTCTTGAGATCCTTATACTAGAGATGGTCTAAGGTTTTCACATAGGAAAGTATGGTGATAGAGAAATACATTTTATTATCAAGTTTTGAGAATATTTACAAAAAGTGGGATGTAACAAAAAATATAAAATGTACTAAACAGTGTCATTATACACTACTTTGAAAATTGTCACATTTTTCTAAGAAACAATTACTTTTTATGCAAACACAGCTTGGCTTTAAGACAACGACAAAAAGTTATGCAGGTTAAACAGTGGAGTAGTTACTCAACTCTGGACTATGACAGTGTCTTTACAGTCTCTCTCCAAACAGCATAGGGCTTCAACAAAATCAGAGTGCAATTAATGTCACGGCTTGTAAAGTCTGATTACAAAAGTCCAGCAAACCAACAGTCACTCCAGTTAGTTTTCACCTCACACAGTAAAGCCACGGTCGGCTGCCTGCTGACATACAACAGTTCATCTTGTATATATTGGTCAAGCAGACTTAGCAGAAATGGAAAAATCCATTCTTAGAAGTTTCTTAAAATTACTCTTCACAACTGCTGTATGAAAACAGTTACAGAGACAGTTTGCAAAGTCTTCTGGAAATACTTACTGATGTACAGTGCATTGTCGATGGCTGGGACAGTTAAAGGGACTTGGGATATAGGCCTGGGTTAAATTCATATTTAAACTCAATGCACTTCAACAGCTAACCCTGTGCCTCAGCTTCTTTGTGTTTAGCCATGTGGCTATTGTGAGGACAGACAGTTCAAAGCATAAACATTTACAACAGAGGCACCCCTAACGTTTCTGTCTCTTCAAGGACAGTTTTAATTTTAGACAGACCCCTGCAGCTGCTGTCTCATCTTGGGCACTTAGTTTTGGTCTGTTCACACACAGCTTTCCTTTGCTATCTCCGAGCCAGTGGTAAGTGACAACCCTGGCATCCCAGATTGTCAGAAGCAGTCAGTCGCACAATCTTCACAGCCACATGGAGGAAGGCAGAAGGAGGAATTTATGGTGTCTACTCTACAGACTGAGAAACTAAGTGCTCAGACCCATGTCACCTGCTCAGCCCAACAGATCTACAGAATAAAGATACTAAGGCTTAAACCCAGGTTTCTGATTCCAAATTTTTGCTCTTAGCACAGAAAAGGATAAACAACAAGAAAAACCTGTTGGGTGACTAGTGAGGAGTGGGGAAACAAACAGCTACTATATTTCTTCCGAGAGGGTGGTCCTGGGCCCTTCTCTTTGGGTAAAGCACAGATGGGAACATCACTGATGTGGAAATCTGAAGGGCACAGAACTCCAAAGATTTTTGAATTTGGAGGAGTTCAGATTTGTAAGCCAGGGATGCTCAACCAGTAGAGTCCGCAAACTTTTCAGTATCTGGAAAACTGAAACCCTCCTGGTGTAGAACAACTCAGACAGGGATATTGATAACTGCTACGAAACAGCTGGCTGCTGGGGCCGAAGTGTAGGAAGTGCTTACTCTTCCTTCATCTGCTTGACTGGTACTAAGGTCCTGCCTCCATAAACTAAACTTTCATGTCTGACTTCAACCACTCCAACAAACTGCTCAAAACACAATGCTAATGTAAAAACATTAGATATTTGCAAATCCCACCCTAAGGCTAAAGGAAGAAGGAAAGATACTGCTTGTTGTACAGTGACATTACTGACCCTGTACTAGCTTTCCTCTTTAGTATGTAATTTTGTCTATAAATTATTCAACTCCAGGTGAGGATAAATTAGTCAAATGCAGAGCTCTGCCCACTGACTGTTGGCATACTGTATCATGATGGTGTCAACTGAGAACTGGTGTTCAGTGGCAGAGCCGAGTGAGGACCAGCTATTTCTATTCACTTGTAACACCAATTGTTCAATTATCCTAGTGACTACTACAACATGGAAAAGGTGACAACTTTTATGTCATACAGACCGTATGTAAAGATGCATCCACCAAAAGATCAGCAATACAGTGTTGTGTTTATAGGGGTCCAGGAAGAATTGATGCTTCCAACAGTGGACAAATACTAAAAGTCCTTACAGCAAACCATATGTTGTTAGCCTCATGGTTACTGCTTAACTGCAAACCTGTTGAGTAATCAAGCTTATAAGCAATAACTAGACAGTCATAGGCCTTTAAAACAAATGATGCAGTAACAGCAAAGGAGAGATAAATTAAGTGCTAATTCACATTGTGCTAATGTGAAGGATTAGGGAAAATTACAGAACCAGTTATTGCTTATGCTATAAAAATTTATAAACATTCCATTTTGATTTTATTACTCAGTTTCCCTTCATGTACCTGCTCGTTCTGAGCTACAGAACTGATGCCACCAAGTCCTTCTATTTCCTCATGATGCTGCCGCCTTGCAATGATGGCCTGCAGAGAGCAACAGTCATGTAGCAAAGTATCCGTTCTTGCAATGCAACGCTCCCTTACTGAGGTTAGCTCACTGATAACTAAGGATCTTCCTCCATGTCATCTGGGTTGGGGGCCATAATGAAATGCTTTGGGTATTCGAGATTGTGCGTGTATGCGTGTATTTCCCAGCGAGCATCATCACTTTCGTGTGTAATGTAACGTTCTCCAATGCGAGTTTCGAATTCTCTGAGGTCAAGCCAAGTCTGATAGTCCTAGGAAAATAAAATGATTATGAACCATAAAATAGACAATATGCCAACAGACCCTTCTTGTTTATAACCTTGGTTACACAATTGACAACTCCTTAAGTTCAAACTGTAGTATTTTAAATTGGCAACATTAAAGGTAAATCTTAAAATCTAAAGTCTATTATCAGGCTAACTTACTGAACAGTCCAGAAGTGATTTGTTTAATGTTCACTCTACCCTCCATTTCCTACAAAATAGTTGTATGGCTTTTCTGCTCACTCTCAAGTGTAGACTTTTGGTCTTGGAAGAAATGTCTGTAACAACTCATGGAGGAACCAGGCCAAACACAAAGAAAAACTTTTAGTGGACAATTTAAAATAAAATATATTGAACAGTGTACTATGTTAATTTTAAAAATACACAAGCAGCCAAGTACTTATGAAAGGCTAATTCCTTGTTTGTGTTCCTGGATGTTTAACTGCCTATCAGCACGGACTTGAGTGACAGGAGCCCTCGTCCAGAGGCCCAAGCCGTAGCACAATAATGACTAAGGAAAGCCTAGATTATCCCATGCCATGTGCTGAGTCTGTGGCTCCTAGAGTGGTCTCAGTAGCGAAGACAAACTGGCAGGAGAGTAAGATGCAGAATATTTCTTTTTTACCTGTAGCCAAGGATGACTAAGAGATTTGTCAACACTGTAACGTTTTCTCATCTTCACTTGAAGCAAGTTGTTTATCAAGTCAATTGCTAGATGAAAAGAAGAATTATATATATGAGTTTTTGGGTACTGAACCCAAACCTGTGAGTCTGCCTGCATGAGACTGACTCGTGAAGATGGCATGGAGAAAATCTGCTTCTCAAGTATACAGAACTGAATACCCAGAAGTGGCCCAGAAATGCTTCCTGAAATCAGTATGAATGCCAACTTATGTTACTAAGGCGGCAGTCAGTGCGGTTACACGAATTACACTGAAGCCAGATTGCCAGGCTAATGTGTGCTACACCACAGTGTGACAGGGTCTATTGCTAAACTATGTCTTGATTGCCTCATGTACACAATGAAACTGTTGGGAACATGAGATCAGCTTAATATAAAAGCTTAGAATGTGTTTAGCACACAGGTGCTAAGTATTCATTACTATTATTTGAGGATGAAGGTTTTCCTCTTGCAGTGATACCACAATGCTCTCCCCTGACGTGGTGTGGAAAAGTGGCAGACGTCACCCTTCTACAGATATCCTCAGAATGAAGTGGAAACAACAGCAGAGGTCACACTGTCGGTTTTAGCAAACAGGTTAGGGGTGCTTTGGTACTTATGCTTAGCACATTCTACTCGTTTATTTGGAGAAATTGAAATATTGCCAAACCAAGGCAACCACAAAACTATATACTGATCACAGACTGTAATGAAAGCCTTGTCTCAATGTGCGAAGACTGCTGTAAGTTTTTTATTAACTTGTGTTTCAGATTCTTCAAACCTTTATCTATTCTGTCACCGGTGTTCATTCTCTGATCAATTTCAGAACTGTTCCATCCCACTTTCTGAGTCACAATCTAGGACATGGCCGAGTGAATGACAGGAGAGGTGCATGGGCCACACTGCCTGTAGAGCTCTGAGGGAGCTGTGCACATGGAAACCTCCTAGCGGACCATGGCATTTTTTGTTACTAAGTGAACCTGGCAGGCTTCTGGCTTTTCTGTTGTTCCTGACCCTCCTTCCAGTTTAGTGGACTATTTATCAAACTGTCATGTGGCCCAATACATATGGAAAGCTAAAAAATGACCTATTTATTCCAAGGGCTACTAAACCCAGTGGAGATATTCCTCAGTACTGCATTTACTACAGGAGAGAACGGTTTCCTAAGGATGGCATACCCCAGTAATTAAGAGGACCAACTTCATTCCTTTCCCTGTCTTTTCTCCACACTCCTTCCCTGAGAAAAGGTCTCGTATAAAGCCTTGAAACCTCCACAATACTGGGATTACTAGTGTATGCTGACAGCCCGGGCTCATTCTTGACATGTACAGTAGGAGGCATTACAAACTGAAAAGCCTTCAGTAGTCATGAGGACTCTAGCATGAAGCTTCTGGTAAGAATCTGAAGGGCTGAAACAATGACCTGCAGATACAACAGCTCATTCTAGGTATAACGTGCATAAAGTGAAAATGTGTATTCAAGGGGTTACAACGTTGCTCTGCAGACTGGAATAATTAGTTACCAAAGCCTATCCCGAAGACAAAACGCTCAAGTGCTAGCGTCTACAAGATCTTTATAGCTCGGAGGAGGAGTCGGTCAGGAGGACACAGGCCAATCAGAAGGAAGGCTCTGAAGAGTTGTAAGAGGGTTGTAGGAGGGGCTGTTGGCAGGAGGAAAGACATGCAAGACACAGAAAAGAATTTAGGAGTATACAGCTAGGTTTGGGTGAGAAGTAGGAGGTGAGGAGAAGTAGGAGGTGAGGCCCAAAAGGCCTGTTAACAAGGGCCACATTAGAAACCTACAGCGGCTGTGGCTAAAGGGAAGCCAGAATGGATCAAATAACTCTTCCTGCAGATGAATCCCGTAGCAGTGACTGAATAATCAGAGAGACTATGGGCAGCACAGGTAAAAAGTCACTTTAATAGTTTCTGGCTGAGGATGTTGGGACCTGGGTTACTGCCATGCCTAAAAGTTTTGAAAAAAATAGAGCCAAAACAGTTTAAAAGTAGAGTACTTGACCTTGCACAGTGGTGCACACATTTAACCCCAGCACTTGAGAGACAGTGGGCAGACAGATCTCTCTGAGTTCAAGGCCATCCTGGTCTACATGGTGAGTTCTAAGTCTGCCAGGGCTACAAAGTGAGACCCTGTCTCAAAAATAAAAATTAATAATAAGAAATTAAATACAGTAGCGTGCCGAAGAGCGGTACTAACTCAGGGAGATGAAGAGATGGTGATTTTGATCACAAAGATTTCAGACTAAAGGTGAGAACCTGAAACTTAATTCTCTTTTTACCTTCACTGGAGATTTCTCGCCATGGATTTGGTGGGTACATAAACGCAGCATTTTGGATTTGGTCATTTACATCTTCATCCTCATTGAACGGGAACGTACCACTGAGGCTCACATAGACGATGACCCCCACTGACCACATGTCTAGAGAGCGGTTGTAGCCTTTGCTCCTGAGAACCTCGGGGGCTAAGTAGGCTGGAGTTCCCACCACTGACCTCCGGAACGACTTCTCACCAATGATGCGGGCAAACCCAAAGTCACACAGCTTCACCTGGAAATTGAATATGTAAAAGTTTATCAATTAATGTATCAATACCCGTCCCTAGATATGCTCAGTGCACTTAACTAAAGGTGCTGACCATACACAAACAGCTGAGGACAGGCACACTCAAGTGCCATTTCCCCAGAGGCAGACAGATACATCTGTGATACTACAGCAGTGTGAAGAGCTAACCTGGTGCTTATTTTAAAAACAATTTGTACTCTACGGTAAGTTGCCAGAGTTTTGTTGTTCTGATGAAATGGATGGAGGGTGTTGATCTTCAATTACTTGTAAGACCCTCTTGTGATGGCTATTTCTGGTGGTTAACTTGACTACATCTGGAATAAACTACAATGCAGAAATGAAGGGCACACCTATGATCCAGATCTTGAGGTTGGAGGACACAGGCTTCTGACCCAGATATCTTGAGTTATAGTGGCCATGAAAAGTTTAGGCCCAGGCAAGGTAGTACATTACTTTAATCCCAGGAGTCTGAGGCAAGAAGATCTCTTGAGTTCAAGGTCAGCCTGGGACAAAGCAAGTTCCAGATTCAGGCATGGTAGTACACACCTTTAATCTGGGCCACACCTTCTGCTGGAGGCCTACATAAGGACATTGGAAGAAGGAAAACTCACTCTTCTTGCCTGCTTGCACTTACTTGCCAGCACATGTGTTGGAACCTACTTCTTTGACCAATTGAAACAACTAGGCTGGTGGGACTGAGCAACTACTAGATTCTTGGACGTCCCCATTCACAGCTGCCCATTGTCGAACCGGTTAGTTGGACTCAGACTATTGTCATTACAATAAATTCCCTTAAAATATACAGACATTCCATGTGACTCTAGAGAACCCTGACTAATGCACTCCTTTTCTATTTTCTGTAAAAATTGTGTTTCAGTTTTGAATCTTCAGTGGTCTCTCAGTGTCTAAACATATAAAAGTACTCAAATGTTTTGCTACGTGAAAAATAGGCTACGGTATTTCGAAGCATCCTTCATTTTGCTTAATCTTAGAGTATCTTGCTGGCAAGGATGTTACATATCAGCAGGTAGGTAAACAAGATGTATAGATGACAATGAACAGTAGAGAGCCTCTGAGCTGTAAGTGCATTCATTCTATGCTGACAGACTACTACTCCAGTTGGTTTAGAGTGGAATAAGGTTACATATGAACGTGACCACAACCACTACTATGTTCTCTGGAAGTATGACGGGCTTAGCAAAGCTCAGGACACTTACCGTGGTACATCATGTTAGATTACGTTTTGGTTAATAATGATTGCAGCTATGTTTATGCCCAACAGGCAAATGCTCTGACTGACAAAGTGACTTAGGAACTATAAACTGGGAGAGGGATTTGGTGTCTACACAGCCACAGAGCAAACAACTGCTGGAGAACAGAATTGGAGGCATATTCAAATGCTGCTTGCTGTTTCTAGTATATGTCACATGATACATCTTATGAATAAAATTTACTGAGACATAACTGAATTTGGTGACTCCTCTATTCAGATATTTGAAGAGCTTATATAAATGTGTTATTGTAAGTCTCATATATATAATTAGAACCCCCCCCAAGAAACTTTTGTTTCTTGAGATCTATTTAAGTCTGAAAAAGTGTTAATAAATATCATCAGTATAATAAGGAAGTCTGAATTTAAATGATTTAGCTGCTGACTCAAACCGGCAGTCAGAGCCTACGATGGTGCGTACTCAGGGCTCTGTTTCCTATCACGAGGGACGTTTGTAAATGTCCTTAATTCAGAAATGCTTCTTAGTCAGGGTCTGAGAATGTCTTACCTGAGGAAATGGCTCTGCAGATGCAAGCAGCACGTTTTCAGGCTTTAAATCACAGTGCACAATATTCTTAAAATGTAGGTTCCTCAAGGCAACAAGTATCTGTTAGGGAGAAGGATTGGAGGCGCAACTGAGAGCCAAGTGAGATGACAAACTGGCATGAAAACCACCCTGAAACCCCTGACTTTACAGGCTAACCTACCACCTGGAGAGAAGGCGCAGGGCACAGAGGGTGGGGGTTTCAGTTGTCCTTGCAGAGGGCCAACTTCAGCCCCCAATATCCACAAGACAGCTCCCAATTGTTTGAACTCTAGTTCCTCTGACCTCTTCTGACCTCTACAGGCACTACACACACGTACATACATGCAGGCAAAACACTCATACACATAAAATAAAAATAGAATTTAAAAGTGATCCTACTCCTGCAAAGGGCTTTTTTTTTTTTTTTAATTTTTAAAAAATGCCTAGAAAATCAGCTAAACTCCAATGTGACTTCTTGAAATTTCTAATAATTTCAGAACTCTACTATATCTAATCAAGATATAGCTGAAAGTATTATTGTTTCACTTTTATTAAGGCTGCCAATCCTTAGTTTCCTAATATAAAAAACGGGATGTCTACTTCTTTAGTTTTACTGGTTTCAAGGTAGAGTTAAATTACCTGTGTGACCATGAATTTAGTAATCCGTTCTGGAAGCCGACTTTTTTCACTGGAAAGAATCATTTCCAACATATCTCCATGAAGCTTTTCCATCACTACGAAGACTCGTTCTGGGGTTTCAAACATACATTCCAGATTTACAATCCCAGGATGGTGCAGATTCTGAAGAGAAGTGGAAGGGTATCTGGATGATCAACTTCAGGAGAAAACTAGTCTTACCCTGAAACTACCTAGAAGACTACAATGATCATATGAAGATATAGAATGAAAAGAAAAAACTGTTTACTCTCAACCCTACTCAAAGCTTCCTTTTACATTAGATAAGAGACCACTAACAGAAAGGCACAACTGGTCCAAATGCAGAGATCAGCTGACCATGGGGTACTCAACACTAACTGACACACCTACAACACAACCCCTATACCGAGGCTCAGAACACTGTGGAAGAGCCAGAAGACCAGAAGCCTGTTGTGAGAGAGTGTCTATACATGACAGGGAAGCTGAACTCATGACATTCAAAAGTACGGTCGCCTAAGCAAGAGCTGTATAATGACACCACCAGGTAACATGCCAACATGGTTGGGGGAAGTCTCAGAAGGCCTACCTCCTAAATGGAGAGCTGCAGGCAATTAATGACTGCTGAGAGGGAGTCAGTCTGCTCCAGGGATGAGCCCGATAGCTGCAATCCCAAGCAGTGAGCCCTAAACACACATGAGCAATACTAAATGAAATCAGCAGACTGTATTCATAAATTTGCATGTATATATGTAATAATAATAATTAATAAAAAGTTTATAAAGTAAACTAAAGGCATTTAAAATAAGAACTACAAGAATCACAGGTAATTTTTCCGATTATGTACTGGAAAATAGATCCACTGAAGGGAGAGACTGTCTTCCACTATGTCTTCTTTGCAGGATGGTTTATACTTTAGCTTAGGCTGGCTACTTTATTTTTACATACCTCTTTTAAACACAGATCTGACCCCTGAAGTGTGTGTGTGTGTGTGTGTGTGTGTGTGTGTGTGTGTGTGTGAGAGAGAGAGAGAGAGAGAGAGAGAGAGAGAATATACATGTAGAACGGCAGCAGGAATGTAAACTATAGTTTCTAGAATGCCCACTGATTAAATCTTATGAAACTAATTTCAGTAAATAAGGTATTATGTGGAAATTTTGTTTTACAAGTATTTGTGATACAAGTTCACACTATATCTCACATTCAAGGCATGTTAAAGTTCATCTTCACACTATTTACACACATAGATTTTGCTGAGTTTATACACTCTCAAGGGATAACCAAAGTCACAATTTTGGATACATACAAATATACACATGAAGTCTCTCTCCCAAATACATAAGTTTTTATGAAACAGTGTTATCTAGAGACAACCTAAAACACCTAACTGTACACTGATACAATCACACAGTATTCACTGTGTACATTAACTAAAAATTCCTAAATTAAATATTCACTCTAGGGCTGTTTGTGATCAAAGCCAAAGAGAAATCAATACTTAGATGAAGATCTTTATGTTTACTGTTTTATGTATTAGTTGGACAGCAAGTTTTCAAAATTCAATATGAAAAACATCAACAACACAAACTTACACAGAGCCTATGTAAATGACAGTAATATTCTACTTAAAGCTTACTTTGTTGGAAGCAGTTTTGATATTAGCCTACGGACTGACTGATCAGGAACTTTTGATTATCATTCCTCTGAAAACATGAACTGTTACTTACTAGCAATAATAATGTAAGGAATGTATCACTGACATTTGCTTAAACACTGCTTTCCTTCAAAGAAATGTGGGTGAGCATTAACTATTACAGGGGTATTCTTTAAATAGCATGCAAAAGCTACACAATAAACTGCCGCAGGCTATCTGATCACACTATGCACCCTGAGGTTTTGTTATTTACTGCAAACCCCTTTTTTCTAGTTGTGGTGGGGCTCAGCCCTTAGCGCACACCTTTAATCTCTGGCTGGGATACAGACAGGCCGTTACGTATACATCTTTAATCCCAAACAATGAGGGTAAAGTTAGTTTGTAGAGGGAAGCACCCAGGTATGAAACTGATGTCTAACTGAGTGGCAAAGTGGCGAATCAGAGAAAGATTTGACAGAATAGCATATGCCCAACTCTTACGAGAACAGAAAAAAGAGGGGGTACTTCAGAGGGAGCAGTGAAGAGATAAAGGAAGAAAGAGGCAGCTTTACCAGGAGAGTTTTACAGAGACAGACTGAAGAGAGGACAAGCTAGACACAGGTAAAGACAGAACTGAGCCAGAGAATAAGAAGGAGTCAGAAGATTAGAACAGATTGCTAGAGTTAGTTTGAGGACAAACTGCAATTCTTTCAGGAGAGGCTGAAAGAGAGAAGTCACACTAAACCAGTCAGCTTGGAGAGGAGTCTGAGTAGAACAGCTGAGTTGAATCAGGTAGACAGAATTCAGAAAGAACTAGAAGGGGTGAGCTTACTCAGCAGCAAGTTTCAGAGGCTGAAAACATTTTAGGCCTAGATAAGATTGTATAGAGACTAGAAGCTTCTAGGACTAGGTCTAGGTTAGCAGACAGAGGCAGTAAACCTCCAAGATGACAATCACAAACAGGAGAATAGATACTATTTTACAATGAACTGATGGGTATTTACAATATTATTATTTCTTACAACATCCCAAAGATACATCAATCAAGCTAAGGTTTTTATCTTCTAGACAATTCCCAAAGAAGATAAAAATATTACGTCAAGAAAAATACAAGTACTTTATGTTATGTGGTTTACATTTTGCTAACATATCTTTAGAATTATGCTTTAATAAGTTCAGCATGGTGGTGTGCATCTGTAATCAAGCACTCAGGAGATTTAAAGCCAGAGGACCACCATGAGCATGAGGTTTATCGTGAGCTACACAGCAACCCTTGGCTTCAGCAAAACCAAAACAGCAAAAATCCCAACCAAACTAAACACCACCAAACTTTTAATTAAGTAATGCAATAAAGACTTTGAATTAATAGAACAACATATTACTGCTAAAAGGCATACTTTGTTTTAATTAGTGTTTATTTTCAGGGTAACTAGCATATTTATATCATATCTGAAAATCTGATAAAATGAAATAACGTCATGATAAAAATACAGAAGTATCAGTATTCCTAAAGGAATTAAAACTGAATTTCCCTTTATTATTTTTAGAAATTTCACTCAGAAAAAAGATTCTAATCAAACTAGCATTACCAAATAAAATCATAGCAGCACCTTAAACTTTTATACATTATAATCTTAATATAAAAAAGACTTACTGTTTAGTATTCAAAAGATCCAAACAATCCCCCAAACCTATCCTTGTTTGCATCATCTAAATTTTCATCCAAAGTCTCACAAACCGAAGTTCAAGCCTTTGTAAGCCACTGTAAGCTTTACCTGTAAAATGGCCACTTCATTCCGGAGCTGGCTCTCCTGCTTGGTGGGGAACCTCATCTTGTCAATCACTTTAATAGCCACATCCCTTCCCGTCTTTCTGTGTTTTCCTGTTAAGAAGAGAAAAGAAGCAACTGACAGCTCACATGTAACAGAGAAGCTGCATTGGGAAGTTGTCCACAGACCGAAATTTTATGTATTTATTCTTGCATTTTTCTTTTGCTCACGTTCTTTTCCACATTTTAAGAAATGTGATGCTTTCCTCTATAGTACTGCCTGTAGTAAAGGCAATTTCATGACCTGAAATGGCATAACACCTTCACCCACCTGCTTGCTGAGAAGTAACAGACCATGCTAAGTAAGTGACAGTTTTTAACTGCCCTGACCAAGTCTTCAGAGACTGCCAGGATGGAAATAGTGCACTAATGAATTTTATTCTAGGTTCACCAAGTCAGCAGAGTGATTGGAGCAAACTCTCAAACTCCAGCCCTTTAAATTCTAGGTATGAGTATATAACACATCTCATTCATTAATTAAAACAAATTAGTTACTCCCTATTTATTAAGTGGGGTCACTGTTTAAGAAGTGAAAACAGCAGGTACATTTCTTAGCTCCATTTAACACGCATGTGGCTCGTTCTCTACCAGTTTATTAACTTGAAAATTACAACTGTTTCAAGGACACAGCCCTAAAATTCTGACTCCTTTAAAAGACCAGACAAACAGGGTGTGTTTGGTAAGATGCCACCAGTACTTCAGATCAATTACTCTTCCCTCAGTAAGGTCTTCCAGAAATCTCACTAATATAAAACCAACAAATCTGAAGTTGCAAACCACAGATGTATGCATGTGTAAAACCTACACATTTTCTGGGTGAGGCATAATTCCAAGCAGATACTTGGCATACAAGGAAAACAGACATCCTTATGGCTACCCTCAAAATTCAGCAGGAATATGAGAGAAACCGTGTTCCAAGCACTCTGGCAGGAGGATGCCCACCGTACGGCAGGGGCACGGAGGAAGCACATGCAGTTGCTCAGCTGAGCAGTAGACGGAAGAAGACACTAGAGAGGTGGCTCTCCGCCTGTGGGCACAGCCCCTTTGCAGGGTGTCAAATGACCCTTTCATAGAGGTCACCTAAGACCATCTGCGTATCAGATACTTACATTATGATTCATAATAGCAAACTTACAGCTATAAAGCAGCAACAAAAGTAATTTTACGGTTGGGGGTCACTATAACACGAGTAACTGTTTAAGGGGTCACGGTATTAGGAAGGTTGAGAACCACTGCAGTAGAGGTGGTCCTTCAGTGAGACTGCAAACACATACATGTTAACTAAAGGAACGAAGGATGGAGAAAAGGGGCGGAGGAAAACACGGAGGCATGCAAGCATAACTGGAAGAAATAAAGAGTTAACTGTAGCTAGAATGGAGGTTACACAAGCAAGACCGTAACAGCCTGCATACTCTAAGAACAACGACACGGACCACAGACAATGGGCTTCTGAATGTACTAATACTCACAGCCAATGGTGATTTTCTGAAAGGGTCACTCCAAGGGTAAGACTGCAGGAGGGCAAGGGATGCCAAGAGTCTCCCATTCTATTTTGGATCACAGCTTATGGAGTTCTTTTATAGGCACGTTGGTTTTAATTAATTCCAGTAAGTCTATGAGCAGTGCAATTCAGTTTACTACCTTCATTAAGCAGATGTCAAGACTTTGAGACACCAGAGGCTAACTGGTTTTATTTGTGTTCTCAACCACAGGACAGAGTAAGAGTTCAGTTCTTCAGAGCTGAGAACACTCAAGCCAACAGGAGATGGATGCTGACTGCACTGGAAACTAGCGGGGCCACACTTCAGACAACAGTGCACACAAGCCAACACAAACACCTGTCTATGTATGAGCTGCAAGGAGAGATGAAGACTACTGTATAAGTAATGTCCTGATTCTGTCACTCTTAGCTTTGCTACTGAGATGAAGAGAGACTTGGTTTTAGAGAAAAGGACTCAGTTGATAGGATGCGAACCAGCCGTTGAGGAAAAGGGCACTTACAGAACTGTGAGCTGAAGAAATGACAGCTGTCTTCAAACTTCACAAGTTAGAAAACGTAGACAACAGGCTGTAATTGCTTACCTCCATAAACAATGCCAAACTGGCCAGAACCAAGCACCTCATCTGCAAAGATCTGGTAAACGCTGCTGATGTCCTAGAGAAAGCAAGCACAGTGTTCTCCACTGAGCACACCAGTGTCTCTGACTCAAACACTTAGTTTCAATTTCATGTTAGAGGCAAAAAAATTTATGAAGCATAAACTATTTTTATGAAGCACAGGCTTTCTGAATTTTAGAGAAAGTTAGCCCGGTCTTATACTATGACTCAACAAGCAAATATAACTTACTCTTTCAGAAGACCCTTAGGGGCTGCTTGAGGTGACACATGCCATTCATCCCAGTATTTCTCCCAGGCACAGGCATGTTCTTGGAATTCTTACACTCCTTAATATGGAATTTATTTTAGCTATCACCAGGACATGAGACATAGGGGTCATATCTCTTGATGCTTGTTATTTCTAATTCTAGAAATTCATTCTCTACTTCAATCTTAGAAAGCCCCAAACTTATGTTAGAAAAGTATAATAGCTTCAACCAGGTCAAAGAGATATTTTTTATCAGAGAACAACATTTAAAAAGTTTCTAGCATATTTGTTTGTTTTTTCAATCTGATCCAAAAGGTGGCAAAGCACAGCCCTGGCTCTTTCTCTGTAGCCCTCGATCCATGGGTAAGCTTTTAAGATGACAAATGAAAGTGATGTCTGTGATATATGAGTATACTATGAGATTCAGTTTCAGTGGCCACAGCCTTATCAGCCCTCTACAGTGGCGAGGCTGGGCAGCCTCTAGCACGGAACTGTTTAACATCTGGTCCCTCACAGCAGAAGGCTGCCCCACTACTACAGAAGCCATGTGCTGAGACGCAGCCATCAGCCTTCATCTACTCACTCCGTTTCAGTCCTCCCACGTACTCATCCTGCTCCTGTACCTGCAGGACTTGTCCTCCCAGCCCACTCTCCACAGCTGGGTCACGCCCCAGTCATCCTGATGTAGCCTGGGTACACCTCTCTTTAGAAAGCTCTCTGTGGGTCAGAATGAAGTAGCCTCACCAAACAGTACAGGTTAGCCTACGACAGTGTAATATTCTCCTGTCACTCTTTTAAGTGAAGAAACTCCTATTTTTATGATTAAAAAACAAAAACAAAACAAAACAACAACAACAAAAACCTATCCTAGCTTCTCCCCTGAAGTAGAATCACTTAGAGACAGAATCACTATGAAGTTTAGCTTAGTATCTGAGCTTAGCAACTGGTCAGTACTTGGCTGTGTTGGATGTGGAGGTCAACCTTCTGAAGGAAAAAGTGGGACGGACAGCAAGATACCACTGGCTCCTGCGACTCCCAGGAGAGCCCTGATCTGCCGTACACCATTAGATCTAAGACAGCTCCCGGACGACCAGTGAGACAGCCAGAAGGAACAGAGGCCAGGGTGGTGGCTACTTCCCTGTCTTCATGGAAGTCCTAACAGGTGACAATGCTCCCCCCACTCCTGAGTCACCTCATCAAGCAGGGTTTTCACTGGAGCATGGTGACAGTGCAGCGAGATATGATTAGCCAAGGGTTTAGGGGCTTGGGATCGACTCAAACATTGCATATAAGCTTAAGTGCGCTCATAATACACTCAGAGCTGCACCCCGATGCTGCTCTCCAGAGTCTGATTTCCAAGATTTGGGATTCGTCATGTGACTCCATCACCTCTCACCTATCCTTGGTCCTGTTCCCACACTTGGGGACACAGACTTAATACTGATAAGATTTTCATATTAATTCTCTTATTTTAATTATCCAGTCTGCATATATGGGATATAATTCTTACTTACTACATTCTCCTGAATCTGACAGTTAGATACGGAGATACTAGTAGCCAGATCTTCTGTAAAATATAAGAATGAAATATGAGAAAAACACAAAATGGTTAGTATATGACTTAATATTATTTACTGAAAATCCATAGCTTATCAAACTTAAAAATATGTCAATATAGATAATATATGCATTAAAATGTTATATATAATACTAACCCATCAACAAGAAACTGAGTAAATAAAATATGACACATTCACACAAATAATACTCTAAATATTTAATAAACAACAAAGATCTGTGACATGATGGCCTACTAAGGGCAGTTGTTGGCATGGCTCAGTATTAGAGTATCTGCCTATTATGTGTGAAATGTGAGGCCCTGGATTTAATTACCAGCACTGCCAGAAGTAAAAGAGGAAAAAACAAGTTGAGGTGTAGCAGTGTTTGGCTTAAAACTAAAAATGTTACTTCTGGTGAGTGAGTGATATAGGCTGGGGAGTGAGGACTCTAATACTTATATCTCAGTAGTGCTTATATTGATTTAAAACAGAAAAAAGCATGCATCAGGAGAGATAGCTCAGTGGTTAGGAAACTGGCCGTTCTTTCAGAGGGCCTAGTTTTTTGAGAGCAGAGACAGGACTGAGATGGGATGGACCCTTCATGTATCTTGAGGACTGCCTCAAGTCAGATGACATATTCCTACAAAGTTTTGATGAGTTACTGTGGTAAACAAAGAAAGTAGTAAGAAAAAGGGAAACATGGAGACAAGCAAAAGCACAGCTATTAAAGACCAAACACCTTTAAGACAACCCAGAGAAGCAAAACATGATGTTTTCGTCACAACTCCACATATTAAAACACAAGACAGCACCAATATAAGCAAATCCTTCATCATAAATAAGTAACACAGGTTGGGGAATGGTTTAGTGTGCAAAAGCATTTGGGTCTGAGTTTAATCCCCAGCACCTATTTTAAAAGGCCAAGTACGGCCTTCTGCAGCGGTGTACGGTGCAGAGAGAGAGGAGGATTATGACAAATTGCTGGCTAGTCAGTCTAGCCAAAGGCTAGCCCATTTCAGTGCTCTCAAAGGAATGAGCAGAGAATAAGAGAAAAGGACCTGATACTCTCTGATCTTCATAGGTGCACTCAGGTACACACACACACACGCACACACACACACACAAATGTACAACACATACATACACACACACACACGAGAAACTCTATTTAAAAATATTAAGCCAATTCAAAAGTATTTTAAGTCATTCAAATCTTCTAATTTTTAGGGAATAGTCTCACTATGTAACCCAGGCTGGCCTAGAACTCCCTATGAAGGCCATGTTGGCCTCAAACTCAAAGACGTCACCTCCCTCTATCTCCTGGAGTGCTGCACTTAGAGGAGCAGACCAGTAAGCCTGTAAGGAATTCCAAATCTTACTGTGCCTGCCAATGCCTTCCTAGTGGTTTGTTTCCTAGTTCCATTCTTTTCTTTCCTCTCAATGGCTCCCTCTATCGGGATCCATCCAGTTTTAATTTCTCTCGGTTTCAGACAAAACAGGAATACCAGTTAAGTCTCGAGCATGCTGCCAAGTGCACTCTGTGGATTTATTGTTCTTCCCACTTTGGATGCAGAGTGCTGGAGTACAAGATCACACAGCAAAGTGAGTGACAGAACTGCATTTTCCCTCAGCTCCCTCTTACTCTAGGACTCTGCCTTAGAGACTCATCACTAAGCCTTTGGAAGGTAAGAATAAAATGTGTGCATGTATGTCTCTAATATGTCTCTAATATTTCTGGAGAAGGGGTTCTTAGTTTTGATTAAATGTTAGTTTTGTCTAAGCTGCCCAGAACTTAATACTGTTAACCATCCACTGGCCCACCCTTCCTCAGGATGTACCAGAGGATGGACGAACATGATGAGAACCCTCACGCTGATCATACCTATCTCCCCAGTGACACTACCTCCTCCACTTTCTGTTTAACCTCTGCCTACCCTACCCTTGACTGCAGTCCAAACTCCACGTCACGTTCTTACTATGAAGACTCCGCTTTCCCTCTGCACATCTCAGTTTCTACAGTAAAGCATTCCGTATTTTGTCCTGTACTGCATTTTGTTACTTACTGCCTAACATTCAAATATTCATCTCCCCCTAAATAGCTTTTATTATTTTTCTTTTGGATTTTATTCTTAGGTCTAACATAATGCATGAAACAGTTGTATAAAATAATACAGGTAAACTGAGATAAACTGTATTCAATATAAATATATTTGTCTAATGATGATGTTTCTCTATAATTCTCTGTGAACATAATTCCAATAAGGTAAAAGTCGTATTAGACTCTAGTATTTTTTTACTATTAAATAAAATATTCATTTACTTTGGGTTTAAAGTTTTGTTGGTAAAATAATATTCTTTAATATTCTCTCTCTCCCCAACCCCATTTTTCCTGAGACAGATCTCACTATGGCCCTGGCCGACACTCACCATACAGACCAGGCTGGCCTCTAACTCATAGATCTGCCTGCCTCTGCCTCTTCAGTGCTGAGATTAGAGGCATGTACCACTGTGGCCACTTCAATATTTTTTAAATTTCTGTCTTGATTCATTTAAAAGTAACATCATTCTGACCTAACGGATTTTATGAGTATAATATAAACACAGTACTTTGTTTAAAATGTCAGCACACAAAAAAAAAAAAACCCAAACAAAATCCTCACAAACAAACCTGAATATTAATACTGATTCTCATGCGACTTCATAGACACTAAGCCACTAAGCACTGTAGCACTGTTCTTTGTCATACAGGCTGGCTACACTCAACACTAACAACTCCACAACAGCCACTATTATAGAGCTGCAAACAATACCCATCTCAGGTCTGACAGCAGGCTGGTAGACGTAGAGTTTAAATGTAAGGAGATGATGGTAGCTAGCTGGGAATGTATACTGGAGCCATCTCTCACACACACACACACACACACACACACACACACACACACACACACACACACACACACACACACACACACACACTCACACATATGTGTATAGGAATGATATTCAGCATAACTTCATAAAGGTATTAACTAATGGTACTGGCTATTAAAGACAAAACTTAGGCATTAAAAATGCAAAATGGAAAGAATGAAAAAGCACAGCCACACAAGTCTACCTACAAATGCTTAAACTACAGCGAAGCCACCCAGGTGCTTGCACTTACTGTGGTCTTTTCCTTGACCTGGAGACGTGCAAACGCTTGCTTGAGGAGTGACAGGCATGAGGGCCTGGCGAATCGCTTTTTCCCAGCTCTGTGCTACATCAAGTCCCACTCCAGTGGCAGCAAGGACAGGGTTATGAGAGCTACTCCCATTGTTCTCACCAACGAAGTAGACCACAGTATCAGTGATGATTTCAAAACAGTGTGGGTTACTGCCTTGTGAAATGCTGCTGAAATCTTGTGGCGAAGATACGCGGAGAATTTCTGAAAGTGGAATTTCCTGTAGTAAAAAAGTTGAACATTGATAAATACATATGTATATGAATACATATTTTTTTAATATTTTATATATACTAGAAGCAAAAATAAGCATTTTTATGAACACCACTAAGACTAACACAGTATACAGCATATGGATTAGGCAGCCAT
Source organism: Uromys caudimaculatus (assembly GCA_028551405.1). Lineage (NCBI taxonomy): Eukaryota > Metazoa > Chordata > Mammalia > Rodentia > Muridae > Uromys > Uromys caudimaculatus. The sequence goes on along the minus strand of CM052705.1, from coordinate 8,256,627 downwards.
TATAGTATGTCTGTCTTAAATTATTTGATTGTTCAGTAATGCTAGAGGCAGATCATGAGATGTTAGAGACTCAGGGCATGGGAGATGTGTAAATTGCTTGCAAGTGGACCTGTCAGATCCCCAGAGCTGGAGGGTAGCAGGCAGGGACAGATGGATCTCAGAGAGCTCAGTGGCCAGCGAGTCTATCCAGAATAGCTCCAGGCTTATCCTAAGAGCTAAGGTGGAGGGGCTAGAGAGAAGCTCAGTGGTTAAGAGCACTTTCTACTTTTGCAGAGGACTTGGGTCCAGTTCCCAGCATCCACATGGCTGCTCACAACTACCTGTAATTCTAATTCCAGGGGACCCAATACCCAATTCTTGCAACTATGGGCACCAGACATACACATATATTCTGGCAAAACACTCATACACATAAAAAAAAAAAGGCAAAACAAACAAAAAAAACCTTATGCTTAAAAAAAAAAGCTAGACAATAACAGAGAAAGACATCTGGCATCTGCCTCTGGTTTTGCACGGGTGCAAGTACATGTTCACACACACACACACACACACACACACACAGCTACACAATGAGATGCTATAGCAGATCTTTACGATGTTGGCAGAAAAGCATTCAGGAGGACAGTTTGCCTCCTATCCGATACCTGTCTACTAACTGTCGGTACCACTCGACAGCTGCATCTCCAGTGACCATGCTTCTGGAAGCAATACTCTTAAGCTGAGCAAGCACAAATAATGGCTAGGGGCTGGAGAGATGACTCAGCAGTTAAGAGCACTGGCTGCTCTTCCAAAGGATCTGGGCCCAATCCCTAGCACCCACATGGCAGCTCACAACTGTCTGTAATCCCAGTTCCAGGGGATCTGATACCCTCACACAGACATAAATGCAGGCAGGACACCAATATGCATAATATAAAGATAAATAAGGCTGCTTAAGCATTCCTTCTATCCTACACATTGGCCTAAATAGTAATTATTTAATGTTTAGTCCAAGGAATAGGCTAAAACCAGACAATTGATTTTGGTATGTATATGTATGTGCATATGTGTGTGTGTGTGTGTGTGTGTGTGTGTGTGTGTGTGTAATGGAAGTGGAGGGCAGTTGCTTCAACAAGGACCTAATGATGACTTCTATAAACTTTATTAGGCAGTTATAATAAGTATAATCACATAAAAACAAAGTTAACCCTATAAAACCTTACTGAAACCAGAAAATACAGTATCGCAATATTTTAACGTTTTATAAAATGCAAAAATCCTTACCTTATAATATTTTGATCCAGATTCATTTTGAAACAATGTTAGACATTTGCTGTCGAGTCTCCAATAATGTCTCTTTCTCTATTAAAAACAGAAGTCAGAAAATGTGGTTCAAAAATGATTCCTTCCAAAAACACTTGCTCTTTTCCTTTTCTATCCATTCTTCTATTCTGAGTAAGTTTAAATAATGAGGTTTAAAAATTTCAAAATATAAAAAGGAAATCTATTGAAATACATATTCCATTTCTTACTGTTACCCAAGTGAAGTATGTTGTTAGGTTTTAGGAGGTCCTTTCATACAAATTTATATATGCACACAGAAAAATATCTGTACACCATTCACACGCATAGATTTATGTAACTTACTTCTATGCTAAATTTCTGGATGTTGTCAAAAAATAAACCCAGAGCTGCTCCCTGAGCATGGACAGGCAAGGGGTTCTCAGATGCCAACCATTCCTGTTTGCCCAGGTCCTGTCACCCACAGGTAAGGGCTTTCTGGGTGCAGAGCCCCAGACCCACACTTCTGCAGCTCCTCTAGCTCCAGGAGCTGACAGGCCTGCGCTGCACTCGAGCTAGCTCAGAGGGATTTTTGTCCTGGACAGCAGTCCGTGGACAGCCACATAATTGGTCAACGTGCTGAGAATAAATGACTCAAGTGCTCAGTCCTAAATGGGACACTGATATTTATCCCATCACCACCAGAGCCCAGGCAACATCGCACAGGAGGCAGAAAGAGCCAGATGGGGAGGGTGCTGTGGAGTGCCATCTTCAGGGAACGAATACTTATACTCAAAAGAAGCTGTGGTTACCCGCAATAAGATCTATACAAGATCAAGCCAGACGATACTCTGGCATGGGTGGAGTACATGACCGTTAGCTCTCACCCCTTAAGGAGGAGTCATCAACAGTGGACAGTTGCTGGGGGAAGAAGGTTTCTCTTTTTTTAAGGCCACTGGTGTTTCATCCTCCTCCACTGGGTGGCCAAACACCCAGGTATTTATTGGTAGCACTCACTAACTTAGTGGCTATTACATCCATAGTAGCCATTAAGTTGAAAGGGTGATGTGCTGAGGGGACACGGAGAGAAATGGAGTAGATACAGTATTTCACTGTATGCATATATAAAATTCTAAAAAATAAAGAAAAAATTAAAAAGATATAAAAAGACTGTTTTGGTAGTGTTAAATAAGACTTGATCTAATTTATAGTCTTATCCCCTGGGGTGAATATAGTCACAGGGGTAACAACTTAGACAAGTGGTTCTCACCTTCCTAACACTGTGACCCTTTAACTCCTCATGCTGTGGTAACTCCTAATCATTAAATAATTTAGTTGTTACTTAGCTACTACTATGAATCGCAATGTAAATCTCTGTGTTTCCTGACGTTCTTGGTGACCCCTGTAAAAGGGTCATCTGACCTCCAACGCGGATGTGATCCCTAGGCTGAGAACCACTGACTTAGACCCTTTCTAAACATTTCGATCTCTGATGTAGCAAACAAACAAACACCCCGTTATATCGGTGCAAGTCAAAGTTGGTATTTTTTATTATAAACAAAACCACACTTTATGTATAAGAGTAATTTTATTTCTTTTTTCTCTGATCTCTCTTTTCATATTAATTTGCTTTTTTATTGTGCTGTGATCTTTTTATTATCAATTTGTTGGCTTTTTCACATATTCTTGATTAGTTCTCTAAGTTGAAATACTTTTTCCAGTTTGTCATTTGTCTTGGTTTTGGGTTTGCCAAACACAGAATTTCTTTCATGAGATTTGTTCATGGCTCTCACCTCTCCAACATGGAGTCTTTATAAAATAACTGTTTGAATGTTTCTTCCACTGGTTTGACTTGAAATCATTTAAACCTTTTGACTCATTTAGTTTTGTTACATGTGAAGTGTGATTTATGTTATGGTCTTCCCCCCCAAAGGATATTTGTTACCCTAATAGTATTTATTGAATTATCCTTCATGAGACACACACTAAACTCTCAGATATGTGTATATTTCTTTTATGTTTCTGTTGAAAGGACATGAATTATTTACAAAATGAAAAAATATACAGTTGTAATCTGTACCGTTGTCACCATGTAAAACTTTACTGAAACCAGCTAAATATATTAAACACTTTATGTTTTAAAATATTTTTATTCTTTGAGCATTTTATAGATGCATACAATGTATTTTGATAATTTTATCCCCATTCCTCCCCCTAACTCTGCCCAGATCTCACACTAACCCCAAATTTTGTGTCCCTCTTTAAAAACTAACTCAGGGTCCAACTGCTGCCATCCATAAATTCCTGGGTATGGGGCCATCCGTGCATGGCTGACCTCCTAGGAGCCTTACCCTTAAAGAGGGTCGGCTTTCCCTCCCCTAGAAGCCCTCAGCTGCCAACAGGAGCTTCTGAGTCCCTTCCCTCTGTAATGGTGACTGGCTTGACCTTGTGCAGACAGCCACAGCTGCTGAGTTCACCAGCACAGCAGTCTTGTCATGTCCAGAAGACAGTTTCCCTGCAGTCCTTCCCGACTCTGCCTCTCAGTCTTTCTGCCCGTCTTTCACAATGGCCCCTGAGCCTTGGGGGAGAGGAGGTATGATATGGCGGTGGTCTCCTTGAGGCCGAGTACTCCACAGGGGCTATCTCTGTGCTCTGATTAGATGTGAGTTTCTCCATCAACTGCCCCCCTCTGCACGAAGGAACTTTCCCCAGGAGATCTAAACACTGCAGCAATCTAACTTATTATTCTAAAAGGATTACTAGAAAATATTCAGAAAATTTTAATGGCTACTGATTTACTGACTGCTACTGTACGCCAAATATTGTCCTAAGTTCTTCTCATATGTATTAGCTCATTTGGATACATGAGAAAGTTACTACCACTATGCAGACTCTATAGACAAAGGAACTGAGGCATAAAGAGAAGTTAGTGACTGCACCATGTTTACAGTTTTACTATCTGACTTACGACGGGCTAGCTCTGAAGCCAGTATTCTCAGCTTCTCCACTCCGCTGCATCTTCCTCTGCTGTCCTGCTGTACTGTACGATTCCTGCTCTTTGCTACACTGATCCACAAGAATAGGTATGTTTCCTGTTTATGCACATTAAGACAACCGTTCCCTACCTTACTAAAGATGACGACTCTTGCGCAATTTTAATTATTTCCCGACTCTTGCGCAATTTTAATTCTTTCCATCTCTAGCATGGTCATAGTTTGGGTCATTACTCTGATATTCCTTTTGAATCTTGACTATCATTCTAGCATAGCTTTTACACACTGCTGTAGTGTATATGTCAGTATACATTTCATTCTCATCTTAACTTTCAAAGTGCATACAGTAGACCCCTCCCCCAGCTTCCTAGCATAATCACACGCATGTGGTACTGACCAGGTTGTCCCTGCTGGTGTAATGGACCATCCACCCTTCCTTCACCACTGTGCTGCTCTTCCTCTTTGTGTGCTTGATAGATTGTACCACCCTCATCAGTGGGATATTATTGCTTGTGGATGGACTAGAAAATATTTAAAATTTATGATCAATATTTTCAATTTCTACTTTAAAAAAAAAATCATACCTCACCAAGTTTTTAAAACATAACTGAGGTAATACTTTTCAAAGTATTGTGAGAAGACAATGACTTAAAAAGACAATAAATGAGCTTTGTTATACGGATACATAGTGAACTTATCAAACTACTGTAATACTGTAACTAATCATGTTTGTCGTGATCTTTCTGGAAGGACATGGCCACACATGAGGATGGGGAGGGGACGGGGAGATGATGGATGGAGCAGAAGGAATCTTCCAGCCAGATGATTTGGAGCCTGCGAGGTCATTTGGGTTTGCTGTTGAGGAATTTTCTTGCCCTAGGCAGAAAAATAAATTCATAAGGCAAAACAGGTTTACTCAACTTCACATGGCTCAAATTTCAGAATCAGTCGATCATATTAGAAAAAAAAATACTGTTAAGGGAAATTACTTATAGGTATTAGGAAAATTAAACAGTGTAATAAATAAAATCAGGTTATAAAAAGTTGGAGAAAACGTGCAGGTATATGTGCATTCAGGCATCTCAGGAATGTTTCTTCACTGCTGAATTACCGCCTGGTAACCTGTATGTGTGAAGAAACAGGCTGCTTCAATTAATGATCTATGATGGGCACCTGGAGGTAGCTGCTCCACAGTGAGGTAGTTCATCCAGACTATTTAAACAAAGTCCTTTTCTTTTTAAGAAAGTAGATCTCTTGCTTTCTACCTTGAGTTGATAGCAAAGGTAATAGAATTTACTTCAGAAATACTGTGGGGCATGCAATAATTAACCATGATTTAATTAGACTTTAAATTACATTTAAAGAAAGGTCACCTTCCCTAAATGAAGACCCTGACCTGCCTTGGTCTTTGGCAGCAGCATACTGCATTACCTGATTGTCTTAGCAGTCTCCTCATCTCGCTCTGCATCGAGGTCGGCTGGGTCGAGGAAGAACATTTTGTCTTCGGGAGGGGACGGCTCCTCTGTGTCATCCAAGCCCCTGCTGCCGTCACTGCTCACATCATTACTGTCAATATCCATCGGCATGTCTGTCTCAGCTCCCAGACTGGAAGGCTCTAGAAGAGTTTTAAAAGAACTGCAGCTTAATAGTAATAGAATATAAATGCATCTAGGCAGATCAGTCTTTAAATTAAGTAGAAAAGTTTTAACACTTGAGAAAAATATCCTTGAAATTCAAAGTGAGGGAGTCTTTATTTGTTTCTTACTTTTTTGTATGTGCTGGGGATCAAATCCAGGGCCTTGCAAATTCTAGGCAAGTGCTCTACCACTGAGAAAGTATATGTAAAAAACATTAGATAAGGGAGTCGTATTCAGAATATTTAAAGAAATTCCACAATTCAATAATAAAAGACAAAGCATTTACTTAAATACTGATGGGTTGTAAACCCGTGCAGTGGCTTTGGAAGTCTGGCAGGTCTCCAAAATGGTAAGTACAGAGTCACGGTCACCTTCCTACTATACCAGGTGACATGAAGCCACATGTCCACGGAGAAGTCATACTAAAGTGTGCATGGCAGCACTATTCCTAACCACCCCAAAGCAGGCACATCACAAAAATCTACTAACTGGTGACTGCATAAATAAAATGCACTTATTTCTCTGAGAGCCATATAATTTGTTCATAAGAAGAATTAGATACTGGCAAAGGCCACAATATGTATGAACTCTGAAAATATTATGCTAAGTAAAAGGAAACAGCCATGAGTCTCCAAATTGTTTGTATGACTGTATTCATGTACAATGTCTAAAACACACAGACATAAAAGTAGAAAGTTGTCTACTGGTTGACAGACGTTATTAAAGAGAGAATAGAGTAGGAATATGAATTATATAATTTTTGGGAGAATGAAAATTGCTAACATTAGACAGAGTAACTTACTCTGACCACATAATGTTGTGAATATATTAAGTGGGTAAATTATAAAACAAGCAAACTATATCTCAGCAAAACTGCTAAAAATATACCATCAAGCTATTATGACCTCTATTAACAAAGAAAGGATTAGAATGTCAAATTATCACAAAAATAAAGCATTTGAAGAGGCAATGTGGTGGAGGTGTACTGGGTACATAAATAACTTGAAAGGTAGTCAAACTCATGAGTAACCAGAGAATCGCAAGTTAAAATGAATATATAGTATTTCATATCCATTTATTAAAAGCAGGAAAGCACAAAAATACAAATGTGTAAAATATAAAGCTAGGTAAGACTTTAGACATATGGAAAAACTAATCATACTCTACCAATAATGTTAACTATCTTTTACCCAAAATCTGTCTATTAAATCTACTTCTAAGGTAATGGTATTCAGAACCTGGACCTTTGGAAGTGCTCAGGTTCTGAAGGTTCTGCTCCTACAATTTGCATTAGTGCCCCCCAAATGCTTATTCTCACATTTTAGCATGCTACCATGTATCTAAATGGTGTCTTCCATGAACTAGGAGATAAGACTCTCACTAAACTCACAATCTACTGGCATCCTGGGTTTCCCAGCCTTCAGAACCATGGAAAATAAATTCTGTTGTTTATAAACTACCTACCCCACCTATAGTACTCGGTTTTTATGGTACCTTATGGTACTCAGTTTAAACAGACCCAGGACAACTGACAACTATTTAAAAATATGCAAAAAATGTTAACTAAATTCTCAAGGAATTAAATTTTTAATCATTATCCTAGTCCTAAAAAATTACTTACATTTGCTTTTATCAGTCATATAAACTGTTACGGGAAAATTATGTTGGAAGCTTACAGCTGTGCTCTTTATTCCTTCCTTCCAAAAATAAGTAATAACTTCACTAGCATTATTATCTTTAGGAAGAGAGTGATAGGTTGAGAGAAAAAGATAAATGAGCCAGACATGGGGTCAAATTCTAGCTCTGTCACTTCTAGGCCCCAATTCTCAGACAAATTATTTAATGTATTTGTATCTTAGATATTTATCAGAATCACCTCAGTGGGTTGTCCTTACATTTAAATTTTAATAAATAAAGAATAAAGATGACAGCCAGATTTTAAAAGTGATCTGGAAGTCAATATGCAGCTGCAGTGGATCCTGGAGGCCAGAGTAGCAAGGTGGCTATAGGAAAGATGTAGGCATTAACTACTCATGTGCTGTGTCACTGATCTCTGTATTCTGCTTAGTTATTAAGTAAGAAGACAATCTTAAACAAAGCCAGCAAGATAAAATATGCAAACAACCTTACCCAGACAGTACTGAGTCATGACCTTCTCTGATCTTTTATAAAAGCTTAAAAATATAAATAATTTTACCTCCATTGAAAGTAACCTCGCCAAGGCAATCTCTTGGTACTTTGGATGCACAGCGTTTATGGCAGTTGAATTTGCAATCTAAAATATAAATAATCAGCTTATTATTTAAATAGGTAAAATCAGATATGATTACACTTCCTCTTAATCACTCAAAAACAGTGTCTTCCTCTAAGAAAGCAAGTCTTAGACAATAGTCTCAGCTTCTGATGGCACTTAATAGTTCTCAACCTTTCAGTCACTTAACCCAACCAGGAATTAGCTTCTTCATCTGTATAATGAAGCTATGCCATCTGTATGATACAAAGACGCTGGTAGCTCCACTTCTCCTCCTTTTACTTCATGCATAATCTAATGGCATTCATAGATTTGTCTACTTACCAACATGTGATCTTACACTTAATTAAAAGTTAAATGAGAAATAGTACCATGATTTCTCATACAGTTGTTTTGATTGTTTCTTTTTAAAGTATAGAACACTGGAGATGAAGTTTGGTGCATGTGTCTGTGTGTGTGTGTATTTTTTCCCCTTTCTTTTTAAAGCTAACTACAAGAACAATTTTTATAGTAAATGTTATTGAAACGTAGATATTTTAAACTTGTGTTTACTATAAAAAGGACACCCATGAACGGTACCAGGAGTGTAAGCAGTCCTACCTTTACACTGCATTCCTTGGCGAAAGAGGCCTTTCAGCAGCCGCTTGCAGTACTGACATATAGTTGGTCGGCCGTAAGAGTGGACAGCGAACGTGTGTGGAACTTTGACCCTGCACATTACCATCTTTTCCATCCAGATCGGACGACCACTCCAGGACGGGATTCTCTTACTGGGCTCTTGGTGAGTATGTGACTAGAACAAGTAATTTCTGTCAGTATAGGTTAATCTTAAAAATAAAGCATTGGGAGCAAAACTTAAGTTATTTATCTGGAACGCTAACATCAGCATTTAAACAGGGAACCTCAGCAGCTTCCTTTGGACTCAATTTACCAACATTTGTGTGAGGGAAGTACACTTTTGAAGAATTTGAGTAATTCCCAACACAAGTGTGAAGAGAGGAGAATCATTTCAGAGAGTAGAGAAACCACCAGATTTCAGGTTTTAGCACCTTTGAAAAAGAAGTACAGAGTTAAGATAGTGGTACATCAAAGAATACACATGGAGGGACCCATGGCACTGGCCGCATATGTGGCAGAGGAGGGCCTTGTTGGACATCAGTGGGAGGAGAGGCCCTTGGACCTGAGGGTGTTTGATGCCCCAGTGTAGGGGAATGCTAGGGAAGGAAGACGGGAGTGGGTGGGTGAGCACCCTCATAGAGGCAGGGAGAGGGGGGATGGGATAGGGGGTTTCCAAAGGGGAAAACATTTGAAATGTAAATAAAGTAAATATCCAAAAATAATTTTAAAAAGAAAATAAATAGACCAAATAGCACATACTTTCTGTTGAGAACAGTTAAATAAATAAATTGTGATAAAAAAAAAAAAAAAAAAGATAGTGGTACATCCACACAATAATACCACTCAGCTATTTAAAACAAGGACATCATGAATTTCACAGGCAAATGATGAAGTAGGAAATATCATCGTGAGTGAGGTAATCCAGACCCAAAAGGACGTGCATGCTATGTACGTACTCACTGTAAGTGGATATTAGCCATAAAGTTCAGGATGATCAGCTATAATCAACAGACCCAAAGAAGCCAAATAACAAGAAGGGCCCAAGGGAGGATGCTTGGATCTTTTTCAGAAGGAGAAACAAAATAAATATTGGAGGTCGATGGAAAGAAGGAACTGGGTAGAAGAGGGGACGGGGTGGGGCAGGGGAGAAGATCATATGCAGGGAGAGCAGGGGAGAGAAGGGAGGTAGGCAGTGGAAGGGCAACCTCCAGGATGTGCCACAGACCTGGGATGGCGGAGGCCCCAGAGGGTCTATGGGGGTGACTCTAGCTGAGACTCCTAGCAGGGGGGGATATGGATCCTGAAGTGGCCACTTCCTGTAGCCAGGCAGGACTCCCAGTGGAGGGATAACAACAGCATCCCACCACAAAGCCTTCGACCCAAAATGTGCCCTGCCTACAAGATGTGCAGGGACAGAGATAGAGCAGAGACTCAAGGAATGGCCAACCAATGACTGCCCCAAATTGAGAGCCATCCCACGGGCAAGAAATAACCCCTGACACTATTAATGATACTCTATTATGCTTGCAGATAGGAGCCTAGCATAACTGTCCTCTGCGCCACCCAACAACCAATGGAAAGAGATGAAGAGACACCCAAACATTAGATGGAGCTTGGGGAGTCATATGGAAGGGTTGGGAGAAAGACTGAGGGACCAGAAGAGGACAGGGACTCCACAGTAAGATCAACAGAGTCAACTAATCTGGACCCTTGGGGGCTTTATTGCTTTCATTCTAACCAAATTCAATAGAAATTCTGTTCTTTCACCTCTTTATCTTGTCTTTTATGATCATGATAGAAATAGCTTTGTACACACAGATGAAGGCGATCTCAAGAGTTATGTTAATAGGGCTTGCTCTCTGTTTCCAAGCTTATTTCCTTATTCAGTGAGGCTTTATATCTTGGCTTCTCCCTCCCCCTCCATCCATCCATCTCTTTTTAGAAACTTATTCCTCATTTCCCCTAAGAAAACTGGGATAACAGTGTGCCTCTGATAATTGTAATGCAGGGCTCCGAGCAACAAGGTAGGCACAGGGAGGGTGAAGAGGCTCTTCACTCTCCTTGGTTCAGCTTCAGGGTTGCTTGTATCTTCTAACTGCTCTCTCCTACTCCCCACCAACAGAGGTTAGTCTTGTATTGGAGAAACTTCAGAAGGATACGTATGTGGGAGTACTTAGTCAGAGTTTATATTCCTGTACAAACATCATGACCAAGAAGCAAGTTGGGGAGGAAAGGGTTTATTGAGCTTACACTTCCATGCTTCTGTTCATCACCAAAGGAAGTCAGGACTGGAACTCAAGCAGGTCAGGAAGCAGGAGCTGATGCAGAGGCCATGGAGGGATGTCACTTACTGGCTTGCTTCCCCTGGCTTGCTCAGCTGGCTTTCTTATAGAGCCCAAGACTACCAGCACAAGGATGGCACTACCCACAATGGGCCCTCCCCCCTTGATCACTAATTGAGAAAATGCCTTACACCTGGATCTCATGGAGGCATTTTCTCAACTGAAACTCCTCTCTGTGGTAACTCCAGCTTGTGTCAAGTTGACACATAAACTAGCCAGTACAGTGGAGAAGGAAGGAATACATACCTGTTCATGAGCCTGATCAGCTAGAACAACACTGGTGACCATCAGGGTGACAAATGTTATAGCCAGATCACCCTCATTCTCAGAACAATAATTCTATTTTTCAGTATATTGGATATCATAAATAATCTAGTGATGATTTAAAGTGTACAAGAGATGTATGTAGGTTACATGCAAACATCTGCTGAAGATCCTAGAGCCAACACCCTGTGAATACTACAGGACGGCAGTACTTTTCCCTTTCCTCTCCCTTCTGCCTTCTCCTAGGCCAGGAACAATCAACTGTGGGTATCTGCCATCAGAGCATCATTCATGGGGCTCTTAAAGCAATATCCTTCCCTTCCCTGTAGGTTCCCTCTGTGGTTCGGTGTGTAAGACATACCAGTGTTCTACTACCAATCTTCTCCCAAGGCCTTCCCCACGTCTATTCACAGCTTCTCCTTCTCAGTCTCTACACACACACTACTTTTCTACTCTCTCCCTTGGGTGCTGGCTGTTGTTATGCAGGGTCTCACTGGCTTAGAACTCATGATCCTGGCTTGAGTACTGGGATTGCCTTTCTTTTTCTATTTCAAAAATCTCTTCCAGTGGCTAAGTGGTATACAAACAGGGGACTTTTTAGAAGAGATTACATAAATTTTTACTTGGATATCTGTTTGTAAAGGTTTTATTAAATAGACAATAGCCCAAAGCTTTGCACTGTACTAGTGTACAGAAGCCCTGATAGTAGTAATATATAGAAGACAGAGATTTAAAAACCAACTAATGGCAAAATTACAATTTACAGATGTAAGCCATTTCAAGTACTACTAAGCACATTAATCTTCAATAAACTACTGTATTTATCCTTGAAAGGGACAATACATTAGGAGGAAAATAACTAATTTAAAAATAATAAGATCTGAACTTACTTTGAGTGTTTCTTATTAATCTGCCCTATGACTCCGGAAAGTCATTTAACCACTCTGTGTCTCCAGAGTCATGCAGATAACAGATCTAGTGATCTATCACACATTTGAAGAACAGCAGGCCCATGCATTCACTTATATCAACTGAGTACCAAGTTCTGTGCTAAGCAAGTGCATCACAAACTGAATTTTACAGAGAGAATTTCTGTACATTCACAGACCTCTTTATACTGTCTTTTATGACCATGATAGAAATAGTCTTTTACATGCAGACAAAGGCAATCTCAGAGTCACATTTACGGTTTTGCTCCCAATATGCCCGTTTCCAAGCTTAGTTCCTACTTAGTAGAGCTTTGTATCTTGGCATTTATTTTTTTATTTATTGAAATTTATTCCTCATTTTCTATAACCTAGTACACAAACACTAGGCAGAATGATAGATTCACAAACAAGGTTTCAAAAGTGTGATGGCATTAAAAAAAATAGGCTACATTGTCGGTCTAGGTAAATGCCACCTTAGACTCAGAACTCTGGAGGTGGAGGCCAGCAAAGCATACTTTAAGATACTTGGCAAAAGTGTAAGAGCCACTACTGGCTTCAAGCACTCTCCAGTGGCAAACTGTGGCCTGTGTCCAACAGACCTTCAATAATGAGAAATACCTGTGAGGGAAAGACATGCTGTGAAGGTGGGTGGCGCCACTGAACAGGCTGCAGGTGCAGATGCAACGAAGGGCAGAAGAGTGCACATTTCGCATTCTGTGCTCTCTTCCGTGGAGAGCTGTCTTCTCCCGCCATCACTGTGCAGGCACACTCCACATGCATTAACCTTTGAAGGTAGACTGGTACCAGCGACTCTCCAGTACTCTCAGCAGTCCCTCATATTCTGAGGCTTGTAGTTCCTAAGTAGCTATTAGTGTGTCCTGCTTGCCAGTCTATAGATGATCTATTGGGCCTACTGAGAATCTGATCATATAAGCCGATGTAATAAATCTGTCATTTAAATACACACACACACACACACACACACACATACACACACACACACACACACACACACACACACACACACACACACACTATTGCTCCTCTGGAGATTCCTAACATAGTTACCTAGTGGAGAGAAACATAATTGGAGTTGTGTATTAGGAAAGATCAAGTGAAGTATGGATTCTGGGTGCCAGGATAATGAAAGAAGGCTCACACAGTAATCTATACAGTAATGCACTCCCTAGGGGCACACAATACAATCTACTGCTATTGGTAAGCCCTGGCATCATTATTAAAGTGCCCTAAGTGTAGGAACATTACTGCACTCCAGTATCACCTGTTCTAGGATGTCATATACTGTGTAAACACCAGGAATAACTAGTAAAATGCCTTCCGTGACCTGAGAACACATACCTCTTCACTGAGAAGGGGCACACACTCAGGCTGCAGGGGGCGAGGAACTGAGAGGCCAGGTCCTGGCAGAGACACATTTGACAGACGTCTCTTTCTTACTCCACTGCAGTTATTTGGAATCTTGAAGGCACATCGTTTATGATAATTTAATCCACAGCCTAAATAGATTTTAAGAGAAAAATATAAAAAATTTTAAATGTAACCATTTGAAATGTGACACATAAAAACCAGTACTTCTTTATTTATTTTCACCGGCAACAATAACAACCTTAATTAAGAACTAAGATAACAGATGATGTGGAACATAACAAATTCAAGAATAGGAAAAGTATGTAGAAAGTTTATTTAGGAAAGTTAATTTAACTAGAGTAGTGAATCTTGACTTATGATAGCTAACATAACCACCTGGAAATTTACTGGAAACATAAATTACTAGACTCATCCCTAAATCTACAGACTCAGAAACTGTGGAGGTGGAGCCCGGCAAAGCATGTTTTATGATACTTGGCAAAAGTTTAAGGGCCTCTACTGGCTTCAAGTACTCTCCAGTGGCAAATTGTGTCCTATGTGCAAGAGACCTTCAATGATGAGAAAATTATATTAAACTCAAATCTCGGTGTTCATAAATATAAAATAATAACAAATGCTAATACAGAGTATTAGTATTATATAATTATACTACTATTAATTATGTAACACAAAAGTCGTACGCATGCCGTGTGTGTGCAGGCACTTGTGTATAAGTAAGGAGACTGGAGATGAACCTCAGCTCTCATTACTTAGGAGACACCCACCTTGTTTTGGGGGCCTGGGGCCCGGAACTGTAAGAACACCCGAGGGGTTCCCTGGTCCCCTAACTTCCCACATACATGTCATCACACCCAGCTTTTTACAAGTGTCCTGGGGACTGAACTCTAGTCCTCAGGCTTGTGTTGCAAGCACCTTACTGACCAAGACATCTCCCTTACTTTATAAACACAGTCTGCTGTTGATTTACATATTACCTATGGTTAATTGTTGAGTTTTTTAACATTTATTTTTAAAAATTTTCTGTGTATGACTGTTTTGTCTTCATGTATGTATATGTAGCACAAACATGCCTGGTGCTCTTGGGCACGAGATCGTCAGGAATTAGGGTTACATATGGTTTTGAGGCACCATGTGGGTGCTGGGTATCGAACCTAGGTCGTCTAAGAGAGCAGCCAGGGCTCTCAGCTGATGAGCCACCTCTCGGGTTCCTATGGTCAGTTCTGTCCTACAACAGCAGAGTTAGACACAACAGAAACCACACAGCCTGCCAAGCCTTAATAAAGCAATTTCCCTGCTGGTACTTTACAAAAACGGTTAACTGACCCACCACTGCTTTTTAATCAGACTGACGTCTGATGAATTGCTATGCCCTAGCCATTTCAACTTACAACAACTTACCAAATTTACACTGTACAGAAAAAACTAAAAACACAATAAAACTCTATAAGTGGCTAATAGTTATTAAGCTACTGTTTTGTGTCAAATATTTTATTCACGTTACCTTATTTAATATTTATGAAACTGGTAGAGTATCTTTCACAGAGAAAGCAGTCTCCAGAGAGGTCGACCAAGTTGCCTATGCAAAAGAACCAGTAGGTGGAGGCAAAGGAAAGAAAGGAGTCTTCAACTTTGCTATTCTAAAGCTTTACTTCCTAGACACCAACTATGATTTTTGTCTTTCATTGATAATTCAAAAATGAAAATGTAAAATCCTCTTTCATATTAATACACAAATGTAAAAGCACTTACCTTCACATTTTAATCCTTGACGTACCAATCCCCAGAGCATCTCACCACAGTAATCACAGAACGTCGGCGCTTTGTACGAGTGTACATAGAGAGCGTGAGGGCGGATCTGGAAGTCCTCTACCGTGGCCAAAGCTTTAAAAACAAAAATAAAAGTATAAACTATATCTTATAATTGCAAATTAGTAAAGAATGGTCACCATATCCATTTATATGAAAACACAAGGTAATTTCTCTGAAAGTTTCATCTGAACACAAAATAAATTCTTTTTAGCATTTAAAACATTTAATAAAATTAAAAAAAAATATTTATTGTGGGTCATGTGTTAGGAGAGGAGCAAGTGCCATGGCATGCGTGGGGGTTAGAGGACAACCTATAGGCCTGAGTTCTTCCTCCTACCACGTGTGTCCCAGGGATCAAAGTCAGAGGCCTTTATCTGCTGAGCCATCCTTCTGGTCCAATACTGTGATTTTTAAAAACGGTTCTTTTAGAAGTCAAGAAGTTTTAACTGAGTTAAGTTCTAAATAAGCCAAGTTGGAAATCTGTAGGCTAGGTATTCCAAAAGCACTGTCTTCCAACAAGATGGCAAATAGCTATTCTATCTTCTTTAACCCATTAAAAACTGCTTGGCTTAGGATACACTGGGAAAGGAAACACTGAAGTAAAATGTAAAAATAAAAGTGTTATGGAACTTAACCTCATTGTCACAGTGTCTCTGTAAAAACAGACCTTGAGCTCACAGACGCCCAGGACTCCTTTTTCTCCATGAGCCATGGAGCAGTGATCACACCCCGATCTCTCACTGCACCTGAACGTCACTAGTGATGCCTGCGGTTTGAGGAAAGGTCCACAGCTAAGAAAGGATGTGACCATGACCTTAGAGGAGAGCAGCACATACACCTCCTGTGAGTGCAGGGGAGGGCAGCTAGGCTGTGGTGTGGAACCATCAATGCAGGGGGCCAGGGAGATGGCAGAATCAGAAACACAGAGGAGATGTTAGGACCAGGAAGGAGACACAAGGCCAGAGAGGATCTCAAGACTGCGGGGTAAAACGGCTGCGCTCTGGGTGTCTGCTGACCGCTTGCTTCCTTTCTCTTACCACCCTTCTTACCAAAGGATGCCATCCCTGTGGCATTCCTCTCCCTCACGCTACTCACTGACCATCCTGCCCACTTGATGCTGAGGAAGTGGAAATGATGAGAGTTCAGGAACAGGAATGGCAAGAGGGGCAAGGCGGGAAGGAAAATGAACTGCCCACTGGGAACAGGGAGTGACGGTTTTTAAATCATACAAGTAACTAGCACTGCCACATTCTCTTCCAAGTCTTTAATATTTCTCTTTATCCAGATTTTTTTGGAATCTCAGTTCTCTTTTCCACACTTTTAACAGGAACGGGAAAAGGAACAACTGCAATCTTCCTTTATGTTTTTGACCCCTAGAAAAAGAACTTTTTAGTTTAACTGACAATCCCTTAGCTTCAAAACACTTAAGTAATTCAGTTTGTTTTCCTGCTTTCTCATAGTGAGTGCTATAACCTTCCTGAAAGTGAAAAGCACACAGAAACCATGACTATACGTTACAGAAGCAAGCAATTACACAGTGCCAAAGACAAGTGCAGCAGAACACAGAACGAGTGTGGTGAACACTCTGTGGGGGAAGAGAGAAAGGGGAAAGGAGCCAGTTGCTTACCCGACAGGACGGCTTCTACCAGATCCCCTTCATGTATTTCATCTGCTGAGGTAATCAGCTGCAAAATGTTTTCCGAGTTCATGTCGTGGCGAAAGAGAAGAATTTTATCATACATGCCAAAGAATCCACACTCTGGAAACTGAAGAAAAGCAGCCCTGCATCAATATTCCATAGCGTTCTGCTGTTACAAATATCTTAGAAAAGAATTTTAAAGTGTCCTGGCATAGTGCTAGTTACTAATAACTCTTTTAACATTTACAAGGTGAACCTTGTACTCAAACATCCTGGTTAATTTTAAAGCTCAAAACTAGAAAAGTAAATTTGCAAATAAATAATCATTACCTTAAAACACTCGTGTCTTACAGACTTCAGATTTCCAATAGCTGAAAGACAACATAATCTTCCACTCGGCCTGTCTTTCCCTGAGAGGCAAGCGGTTGTGTTTCCATTCATTAGAGCTCCACTGCTCCACACATGATCAGCTACTGCTATTCTCTGGGTGTGATGTGTGAAATGCCCATGTGGTAAAGGCTTGCTCTGCATACTGCCCTCCTTGGAGGTTCTGGAGCCCTTATGTGCCATGAGTATGTGGGGTTTGGGGATGGGGGATGTCTTAAAGGGGACTGTATACCTCTGGTGTCTTCTGGACTCTTCCTTGCTCTCTGACCAAGGATGGACAGTTTTGCTCCTGCTATGGTGTGTTGTCCAATGCAATGGAGTCAACCAATTGTGGGCTGGAGCCTCTAACACTGAGCCAAAAATATTATTCTTCTCTATAAAACTGATTATCTTAAATATTTACTATAGCAGAGCTGTTCACCATAGTTATTTGAATCTGAAACAATTAAAATTAACTAGCCACACTGCAAGTACCCTACTGCTGCTGTAGCCGCAGCTCCTACACTGAACAGCACTGAAATAGAGCCTAAGTCATCTCAGGGCTAGCTGAAGACCAGATAACTCTCTAACAGCAGTTACAGGGTACTACCTTTAATTCAAGCACGCACCTAGTATTTTAGGTCTGTTCACTGCAGTTACAAACGCAGGACTCGTCAGGGCTCTAAACAGAGGCTTCATGATATTCCCACATATGCTCTAGATGTCCTATTCTAACGAGTCTACATTTATAATACTTAGGACATTCATATATGGAACAAAATATAAAGATATGTGCCCAATATTTTGAAGGAAGTAGCTTAGAGTTAAAAGTTTTTGTTGGTTTAAGAAAGAGTCACAGTATGCAGTCCTGGGTGGCTTAGAACTTGCTACAGAGGCCAGGCACCCTCTTGATTTCTGGGATTAAAGGCACGCACCATCATACCTAATGAAATATTAGGAATTTTCCATTTTAATCAATTAAAAATATAAAAGACATCATCTACTTTACTAGTGCTTTGAAACACACTGTTGTAGAAATCGCTTGGTTCTCAGAAGACAACACCGCAGCTGCCCTCTAATAAACAGTACAGTATGTCACTGGCTTGTGCTGAGTGACCTGACCTGAACCAGTCACACCAAACTGTAAATGTGCTTATCACAGGGATGTAGACAACATGGCACACGTACTTCATATGGTGGTACTACGTGTCAGGAATCACAAAAGACATTTCTCTGGTTTCATAATGCAGCAACTCAATCATGTAATTAAACATGTTTTCTTATTTACTCAGCTCACTGGAGAAAAAAGCACGGCAAATTCATAGCTCGCTTCTGGCAGTCTCAGATCTTACTGCAGATGTCTTAGATACAGTAACCATTCTGATTTCCCCTTTTATTATCTTAGGATTGTGCATTTTTTTCCTATCAGAAAAGCCTTACACGTCACTCAAAAATTTTTCAAATATTTTTGAAAAATTATTTTTGCTAAGTTGAAAACAGTAGCTTAATTAGAAAGTTAAGGGTTTATTTGTATTTTTTAAAACATGGCAAATAACGGCAACATATAGGAATACTTAGAATTTTTATAATAACAATTCTACCTTCAATTATTCAGTTATCAATAGTACTTATTATAGTTTAAACTATGTTTTAATGTATATCTAACATGGTAATTATGTTTAGTTGAAAAGACAAATAAAAAATTATTTTTTGCTTAAATCCTAATTAAAAATTTACTAAGATAATGATTAAATAAGAGATCAAAACAGCTTTAGAACTTAGTTGCACCATCCCTGGATGTTAAAAAAGAATTTCATGTTTCACCCTCATAACAAAATAAAATCTCTAACCAATATTTGAAAGAATAAAACTGATTTTTACAATAGCATTTCTGGCATATTTGCTAAATACAAGGTATGGATAGCAGATGTAATGAGAAAGCAATCTGTTTTCCAGAGCCTCCTGGAAGCTTACAGTCCAATGAGGAAAACGATGGAAATCAGCACAGATATTAAACCACAGGACAGCAACCAGCAAACGAAATACAAACCGATGAATAAGGGTAAATGATAACTGAGAAACGTCATCAGTCCTGGTTATAAAACGGGACACGAGTCTTGTTGGCTTTACAGGGAAGGGGTCAAAATTGAATCTGCTGATGACTGTGTCTAATTCCTAGCACTGTAATTAATGAATGCAAACAGTTCAAAATATTTTATATTCTAAGAGGGAAAAGACAATGGCCAAAGGCAAGATGGTGAAGATGCAGGCTGTTTCTAGAAACAGCACTCAGAGGACTGGGGCAGGAAAAGAGCTGAGCACATCCCTGAAGAAAGACTGAAGCTTTGGTCAGGAAAGCATTTCCAGATCTGAATTACATAGTAAGAAACTGGAAAGAGGTGCTATTTCTCTCCAGAAAGAATCGTTGGTTAGTCATCTGGTCACTAACCCTGACATAATCAGACAAGTCTCTACTTGTAGTAACTGAAAAAATTAACTAAAAACACCAGTCAAAGAAGGAAAGCGACATTTAAATAAATTTATAGCCTAGAGAAGATATAAACAACGGTGCAGTAGACGTGTTCCCTAATGGCTAACAGGGGCGTGAACTGGGGATAGGGTGTGGCCCAGTGTTTTTTAGCATGTGCACTGCCCAGGCCAAGCCTCAGCAGCACATAGATAAATGAATACACAAATACCCTAGCACTGGTAAAAGAAAGAGTGCAGAAAACATTACAAATAATTATTTAAAATAAACACTTGTATGTCAAGAGGCTGAAAGATGTTGGTGATGACAGACAAAAGTCATTTCAAGATAAGTGAATATCTTCACAAAATACCTATAAATCTGACAAATCACTGAATGACTAGTGCAGTGGTTCTCAACCTGTGGGTCGTGACCCTTTTACAGGGGTCACCTAAGACCATCAGAAAACACAGATATTCACATTATAATTGATATCCAAACATGGATATTCACATGATTCATAACAGCAGCAAAACTACAGTTATGAAGTACCAACAAAAATAATGTTATGGTTGAGGTCACCACAGCACGAGGAACTGTATTAAAGGGCTCACAGCATTAGGAAGGTTGAGAAGCACTGGACTGGAGGAAAGGGTGTGATGGCCAGCTTGTGAAAAATCCTATTTATTAAAATATCATATACGCGTGTTTGTTAAGATAGTTAGAAATTACCTGAAAGCAAATGTCAGAACCAAAATAACAGAAAACAGACTGAAAAATAAGAAAAGATTAAATATTGTCACTGAGGTTCAGGGAATCACTGTGGCCAATCTTTAAAAACCCGAGGTTTAGAGGCATGGTTATATTAAAGACAAACATCTACAAAGAAACAGGAAATAAACTACAAGCGTATAATTTTAAAACATCTAAACAACATACAAAATAAACAGAAACAACCTGCTAAGGAAATGAACATACACATATTTGCAACTCATGAGTTTCAAAATTCAGATGTCAGGTCTTCACAAGTAAGAATGTGACTCAACTCTGCTCACGCATGACAACCATATTAAAATTTAAAAAAACTCCACTTTCTCTCAATACCCCCAAAGCTCAGGGAACATCACAGAAGAGGGCCCAGATAGACTGCAGGAGCAGAGGCTGGGGTAGACTGGAGTGAAGCAATCTTCTGGATATGACAGGACCTCTGTACCCATGAACTCTCAGCAGCTACGGCTGCCTGCCCGTATAAGACCTGCACAAGATCAAGCCAGCCAACATTCCAGCACAGAGCAGCGAAGACGGACCCTGCATCCCTAACCGAGAGGCTATGGACAGGGGACAGAGAGTGAGCGTTTAAGGGCATGGCTCCTAGTAGGGCTGCCCATGCTCAAGGCTCCACATCCAGGAGTGTATGAGTAGCACAGATGGACTCAAGTAACTGAAAGAAACCCTGGACCCAGCGCTGGGAGTGTAGGGACGTAGGGGTGGACCTGAAAGGAGTCGGGGAGGAATGGAGCGGAGTACGATAAAAATAAATTGTGTGAAAGTCTCAAAGAACTAATAACACAGTGTTTCCCGTTTTCCCATCATTAACTAACACTTTATAGTAGTGTAATACATTTATGGCAAATGTCATATTTTGTTTAGATTTCCTTAGCTTTTACCTAATAATGTCCCTTCTCCTTTCTAGGATCATCCATGAATCTATATGACCTTGAGCTGTCAGGTACTATTAGGTCTTTTTTGGATCTAACAGTTTCTCACATAGTTTTGGGAGAATTTGACTTGTTGCTCACTGGTTCTGAGTTTTATAGGATGCTACACAAGTAAAGTGACATCCTTACTACACTCTAGCAAGACTGACTGTGCTCAGATTTTTACGTTCTGGGGATAAAACTTAGGTCTACACATTCACATAGCAAGAAGCTTACTAAGCCATCACCTTAGGCCCTGAATTCAAATCTTATTAACTGTATAATTAACTGTATAATTAACTATGGTTTTTCTATCTGTAAAATAGAGCACTCAGCAGTCACCATGACAGTTAAACAAATGACTGTAACATAAAGAACTTGAATTCCTGATGAGTTGGATGTGCCATGAACATTAGCCATTACTGCTCCCAATATTCGGTTATAGACAACACCCAGTGAGTAACTACATATTTATACCTTTACTACTTCTGGAGTATATGTATGGAAATAATTTGTCAGAATTTTTCCTAGGTCAAAGTATACATAGATATGAAATTTTTAGATACTGACCAATTGGTCTTCACAAAGGCTACATTTGCTTATATGTTTACATGCAAAATATTAAGTTTATAGGGCAGGGGAGATGGCTCAGTGCTTATCCTACAGGCAGGGAGAGGACCAGAGTTCAAATCTTAGAACCCATGTAAATGCAAGGTGGGACTGATGGCCTTCTGTAATTGGAAGGTGAGGTGGGGAGTCAGTCCCCAGGGCAAGTTGACTAGCAAGACTAGTCACATCAGTGAGCTTGAGCCTCACATGAGAGAACCTGCCACGGCGAAAAAAAGCAGAAGAGTAACCGAGGATGACTCTTAACATCGACCTGAGGCCTTAATATGCATGTGTACACATGTGCACCACATTTGCACACACGTGGGCCCACACATGCAAAAGTCATGCAAATACAAACATGATCACAATACCCATGAAAATGGAATAAGCAAAGTTTTTTTGTCACATGCTATTTTATAAGTGCATTATCAAATGTGCTGCTCTCACATGAAAAGTGGTACTTCTGTGTAGTTCCAACTTGTACTCTCCCCTTTTACATATGTGGGTTGGTGGTGTGCGTCTGCATTCGTGCTCTATGGACATGTGCATTACTTAATGAGGCAGGCTCCAGCAAGTCTAGCCAGCTTGTCCCAGGATTCCCTGACTCTGTGTCCCAGGTAGCCAGCATGTCCTGCTTTTGTGTAGATTCTGGGAATCTCACTCTGGCCCTCATGCTTACAGGGAGAGAGCTTTATCCTTGGAGTCATTTCCCTTGCCCTGACTTGTGTATGTCCATTCAAGGCTGACCATTGTTCATATACTTAAGATATGTTATGAGAATTCATTATTTACATTTTTTGGCCTATTTTAATAGTTCACTGATCCTGAAAACTCCAAATTCAACTATTCCTCAGAATTATTTTTTCCTCTTCCAGACTGATTCTCAGTACATAGGGGCTATGTGAAAGTCATGGGCAAGCCAAGCACAGAGGTACACACACATAATTCCAGCTTCTAGAGTTGGAGGCAGAGGATCCAAAGCTCAAGGTCACCCTTGGATAAACAGGGATTTGGAGGCTGGCCTGGCCCACATGAGGAAAAAAAGGCATGACCAAAACATTAAAAGCCATAAACAAAAGCACTTTACATTTCAAAATCTATCAAAAATAACCTGCCAGTGAAATGCACAGAAATCGGAAGCTTTTCAAAGATAAGGGCTTGTTTTTCTAAGCTATATGTCAAAAGAATAGGGAATAAAGGAAAAGACCACTTTCCACTCAGTTGTATAATTTTAAAAGGAAAAAATATTCTGGCAAAACAATGCAAACAAACTCTTGATTCCATCTGTGAATCTGCTGTTCTCATTCATGGGGCAGCAGAGGGACAACTGCCTCGCCACTGCTATTTTTTGTTTACCCTTCAAACACAAGATGCCCCAAGAAATGGTCTGTACACCTTCTCAGCATCCATTCTCATGGCGGGGAACAAGGGCTCCTGGGATAGGGAACAGGACTAGCAGGGCAGCATCCTGGAATGTGTTCAGTAGCTCTTAGTAACAAGCCCAGGCTACAAGTGTGCTCCTTCCTATAGGGCTCTCAGCTGGGACAATTTTGCCCCAGAAGATATATGGCACTGTCTTTGCACATTTCTAGTTTCCAGAACTTGGGTTTGTGGGCATTTAGTAGGTAAGGTACTGCAGAATGCACAGCTCAGCTCCATCATGGGACTATCTGGTAAGGTAGTGCAGAATGCACAGCTCAGCTCCATCATGGGACTATCTGGCCCCATTTTCTGATTAAAGCTGAAGAGCCCTGCTGCTCTAGGATGAAAGGAGTGGAAACTCTGGAGCCTGGGGACCGAGGATGGGAGTCAGTTACCGTCTAAAAACACACAGCCCATGTTTCCTTCCCTACCCTACCTTAGCCCTGGTTAGAGGGGGAAATGAAGGGCAGCTAAGGAACTAAGGGTTTAAAGAAAAAAAAAAAAAAAAAAAAAAAAAAGCTGTTAATCTGGCCTGTTCCTAACAGCACTCTCCAGTAACTCCTCATTTTTTTTGTCAGTAGCTCCCCTGCCTTGTGCAAAATGAAGGCCTTTCCCAGTTCTAGACCAACTGTGGCTAAATACTGAAGCCTTGTCTCATAAAAATCTCATGCCACTAACTTCTGTCAGTAAAATATCAGATAAGGTAGGAAGCTTGCAAAACTTTTATTTTACTTGGCAAAATAACAATTTGCATGTTAACAAGCAACTTCAGAATTCAATATTATCTGAGTGAATTATTTACTTATCATTAGGCAATTTTTTAACAAGCAGTATAAAAATGAGAAATCCTTGGAGTTTTAACACATATATATTTTTGTTTCCACATTATAGGTGGGTGAAGTATACCAATTATAGTTAAAGCCTGACACACACACACACACACACACACACACACACACACACACACACACATATGGAATACTAAATTGATTTTTAAACTTGACGCCAAGTATATCTTTACAGTAAATCTTTAAAACCTATACTAAATAAAATAACAGTAAACACATGCTAAGGATGTCCTTTTTCCAGGTTTCCTCAGACTTCCTAAGAACTCAGAACTTAGTTATTTAACTGGCACTTATTAAAAATTCTGTTGACTATTTTGCAGAAACAAGACTAATATTAATTTAGCACCAATTCTGGAAAGTGCTTAACCATAGGGACGAATTCCAATGATAATTTTTATTTAAAGCCCAAACCACTAGTTTAGACGAGTCAGTGAGAACTGACTCAACAAGAACTTGAATTGATTCTTCCCTTTCACCGCTGGTCTCCAGTTTACAGGCCTCTGGATAACATGTGCCAGCAGAGTTGCTCAATTTAACACCTGCACTTCTGACGTAAGCCACAGAAATCTTTTTCCTTTTTAAAATACACTTTCTCTCCTTGTTTTGTCATTAGTTCTGAACTGTCTTTAACTTTAATGCCAGGACCTTCCCTCTTTCAGCTATGATTGTAACCTGAATGTGCAGTATATTAATTCTCCCTTCAGTTTAAGTATTTAGTAATGACTGCCTGACACTGTTTAACCTAGATAATGTGTGTGTATATATATATATACATATATCAGAATATGTACACACACGTGTGCACGCGCGCACACATACACACATCAGAAAGATTAGAATGTCGCCAAGCCACTGCAACACAGCTATAGTAGAGAGAGTGGGGAAAGAGAACAACACAGAATGACAACTTGGTTCTAGAAGACAAAGGGCACAGCTGGAGTTTTCATCCACTACGACAGAACTGAAAATTACACCCAACTCATGTCTACAGAAACGATGGATTCATTCATTCCGACAGACCAAATCACCCCTCAAGTACACTGAATATTCGGTCTTCAGATCTAGTATTCAAATGGTCAAAACTAAAGCCATGTATTTTATTTAAATCACCTAAAAGCAGACAGCCAGCTTTAGTCAGAATTTCAATTTTACTAAACACCATTAAAACTCAAATGAATTGCTTTCTACTAACTTCCCTTCTCATTCCAATTGCATCTAGTCTTTTCATTCAACAAGCTAACAGCAACAGTAGCTTTAGAGGGCATCTTTTAAGCCTCTTACCAACATGAAAGCAAGTAAACAGGGGAGCTAACATCCGCTGGGTACTCATCACATACCAGATATCGTGAATGGAGTCTCCCATTTTATTTTATTTATTTATTTTTTGTTTTGTTTTTCGAGACAGGGTTTCTCTGTGTAGCCCTGGCTGTCCTGGAACTCACTCTGTAGACCAGGCTGGCCTCGAACTCAGAAATCCACCTGCCTCTGCCTCCCAAGTGCTGGGATTAAAGGCGTGTGCCACCACTGCACAGCTAGAACCTCCCATTTTAAATAAACACGTCAGAACTCAAAAAAAAAAAAAAAAAAAAAAAAGGTCTTATTGATATGCTGCAACTAAATGCTGCGACTTTGATGTTCACTAAAGTTTTAAGACATCTACAGAACCAAGGATCTTTCTAAATTTAGAGTTTTTGAAGACACAGTTGTATTTTCTGAGCATTACGTCCCAGGATTGCACTAAGAACTTTGTATTTAATCACCACAAGTATTTATAAAGGTAGATATTCTAATCATAGGCTCTCAGAAGAGAAAACAGGATCATAAGTGACTGAAAAAGACCTATCAATAGATAGTGTTAAAATGAAAAGCTGCCTGTCACTGTACCAATACCATGCAGTTTTTATCACTACTGCTCTGTAGTACAGCTTGAGATCAGGGATGCTGATTCCCCCAGAAGTTCTTTTGTTGTTGAGAATAGCTTTTGCTATCCTGGGTTTTTTGTTGTTCCAAATGAATTTGAGAACTGCTCTTTCTAAGTCTATGAAGAATTGAGTTGGAATTTTGATGGGGATTGCATTGAATCTGTAGATTGCTTTTGGCAGGATGGCCATTTTTACTATATTAATCCTGCCAATCCATGAGCATGGGATATCTTTCCATCTTCTGAGGTCTTCTTTGATTTCTTTCTTCAGAGACTTGAAATTCTTGTCCTACAGATCTTTCACTTATTTGGTTAGAGTCACACCAAGATACTTTATATTGTTTGTGACAATTGTGAAGGGTGTCGTTTCCCTAATTTCTTTCTCAGCCTGTTCAATGGAATAGAATTGAAGACCCAGAAATGAACCCACATACCTACAGTCACTTGATCTTTGACAACGGAGTTAAAACTACCCAGTGGAAAAAAGACAGCATTTTCAACAAATGGTGCTGGTTCAACTGGCGGTCTCCATGTAGAAGAATGCAAATTGATCCATTCCTATCTCCTTGTACAAAGCTCAAGTCCAAGTGGATCAAGGACCTCCACCTAAAACAAGATACACTGAATCTAATAGAAGAGAAAGTGGGGAAAAGCCTTGAACACATGGGTACAGGGGAAAAATTCCTGAATAGAACACCAATGGCTTATGCTCT